>CACRXP010000759.1:211468-251123 GCA_902702965.1 Spirometra erinaceieuropaei
ATCATACAGCAAAATTCTATAATAATTCAATTAGCGCAGGATTCAGGCTTTCGAACGAACTCGGCTGCATACAAAAACTATATTCCATAAAAATGACTACTTCTGTAGCATGAATTTTTGTCATTGATTTTCAATGCTCTTTTAAGATCAATTATGTTTCATAAAAAACATGCATACACATATTCATTACTTCGCTCATTCGGTGGAAAATCATGCGTTCTTCCAATTTTATACTCGAAGGAAGGGTATAATTCGGTTTTCAAAAGCTATTTCAATTCCCGAATACTTTTGAACCCCACCTGCCATTAAATCTGGATTCGGGGTTCCCACAATACAAGCCATATATTTTCTGCGTGTGGAAAACCGTAAATTTCTCTATGGTATAGGGAGGCCATATAGGGTTCAAAAATAAAATAGTGGATATCAGCCATATTTTTATCTTTACAAGCCACATTAGTAAATACAGAGACATGACGTTTTGTCAGTGGTATTAAAAAACCACACTATAAGGAACTTTTTTTAAAACCGAATTGCACCCTTTCTTCGAGTATAAAATTGGACGAAGACGTAGTTTTCTACCGAATGAGCAAAAGAATGAATACATTCTTCATGTTTTCCATGAAATATAATTGATTTTTGAGGTCATCGAAGATAAATGAAAAAAATGAACGTCACAAAAGCAATCATGTTTTACAGAGTATAGTTTTCGGATGCAGCCGGAAAAGATTTCGTTCGAAAACCGACATCCTGAGGTAACCGAATTATTGTAGAATTATGCTGCATGAGGATTAGTTTTACTACACTACTTAATTATTCTTTCCGAAACTAAAACATATTTCTGAATTTCGGTTGACATTTCATGAGTTAGCCCACCTACTGTACGCAGCTGAACCACGCATTGATCGGCATATTGGTTTTAGTGCTAATGATAATGATAATTTTTTGATAATTTTTTATTAAAGACCCGTCGGGACAAGTGAAAAGAACAAAAACGAATTAAAACGAGATAACTTCATACAAAGAATCTCTTTATTGCACATTCCATGGAAGTAGTTTTGCTGCAGCGAGCGACGACGTTCACCTCCTGTCCGATAACTTGGGTGGGAGAGCGACTTACTGGCAAATTTATGTACAGTCGGTGGGCTTACTCATGAAATATGAAACGAAATTCTTAAATGCGTTTTCGTTTCAAAAAGATTAATTAAGCAGAGTTGGGTAACTAAGCATCACCCGGCATAAATCTATAATGATTCAGTTACCCTAGGATTCTGCCTTTTGAACAAACTTCTTTTCCGCAGCATGCAAGAACTATACACTGTAAAAAATGACTACTTAAGAAGCATGCATTTTTCGTATTGATTTCCGGTGCCTCAAAGATTTAATTATATTTTATGAGGAACATGCATAAAAGTATTTATTCTTTTACTCATTCGGTAAGAAATTACGTCTTTTTCAAATTTTATACTCAAGGCAAAGGTATAATTCGGCTTTAAAAAGCTTTTCCAAGTCTCGAATAATTTTGAACTTGACCTGCCGTTACACTTACATTTAGGGTTTCTAAACTACAAGCTGTATATTTTCCGCGTACTGAAAAACATATATTAACCTAGGGCATTAAGAGGAGACTATATGGGGTTCATAGAATTTAGTAATGAATTTGAACCATATTGTTAACATAACAAGCTACATTGGCAAATGCAGAGACATGACGTTTTATAAACGGACATTTTCCGACATTGAAAAAATCTCACAGAAACTTTTTAAAAACCGCATTATTCCCTTTCTTCGGGTGTCAAATTGGAAGAAGATATTATTTTCTACCGAATGAGCAAAAGAATGAGTTTTAATGCATGTTTATCATGAAATATAATGGAATTTTTAAGGACATCGAAAATCAATGAGAAAAATGCTTGCTTTATAAGTAGTCGTTTTACATACTTGTCCTGCCCGCACCTAATTCTCCGTCCCCGTAAGTACTTCGTTCTGAAGACATGACAAACGGAGATGGTCGTAAGGCAAAAGAGTCTATTAAAACGAACCATTCCAACTGTGCGTGCAACACACATTCTGATTTCAAAAATATCCGCGTATCTGCTTTATTCGACTGTCGCATTTTTCATAAGCTAGAGGCCAGTACAGGCGACTTTTGGGAACAGCAATAACAGTCTTACCTTCATTTCTGTGTAAGACCGTGTTATTTTGTCAATTGATCACTTTCACACTACGACTTTCAACGCGTTACAATTTCTTAGAAGCGCATTTATTCTTTTATAGCGAGCAATTAAGCACTGAGTGCTATTTGAGTCGACCTCAACTTCTCTTTCCCCTCTTACGCACTAGCGTCTTCCTAAGCCGCCTGGGACGGATACAACGACTGACAAGAGGCGACTACTTTGTCTGACACACAAACTTTAAGCTCAATGGACTCAGTGATGTAATAAAAGCCATAATAATAGGGAATCGACTAGCGATTGATCCTCATTCCGAAGAAGTACCTGATTAGCCCATCAGGTGACAGTCTCCCAAATCATAACTTTTGGCATTCGTTTAAAATAAACTCTTCGGATTTATTCAATTAGCTCAAATCCACTGCTGGGAGTGCGGTTTCTTTCCGAGACCTCCCTGTCCAGGATCGCTTCCTCAAACTTCCTCTTTTGTGCTTTCAAAGTCAGCTGAGTTTAAAACAATTAAGTTCTCTTGCCTGACTCCCTTAGTCTATCCACGTCTTCACTTTTGCACAGCAAAGCCCTCATGATAACAGCTCTGTATCTCCTTAGCTGTATTTTCAAGAGGATACCATGCCTCCTCCAGACCGCGTGTTGGGGCCAGCCAGTGATCTGGTTGACTTTCACGATCCTATTGGTGGTTTCTTCGTCAATCACAGATAGGTGACGTTTTCCACGGGTATTGGACGAATCCCTGTCTCATCTAGCCCGCTTTGTTGGAGACGTTTGTTGGTACCTCTTGAATCGTGACGACTATTTTCTTCGTGTTAATGGTCCGTCGGAAGTTTGAACAGCCGGGGGCAAACAGGTCCGTTTGTGTATCGTCGCGTGTCCGCTTCGGCCGTGACGTTTGGCGCGCGGTCATTCGAGCATAAGGGGGACGGGGGGGGGCGTGGGCGGAGGCGGGAACTCTCATAACTCCTGGCATGCTTTGGGAGTTAATTACTTTTTCGTCGTTTCACACATTTGCCGTACGCCTGATAACAGTTTAGGGACTGGCATTAAAAATGCACGCAGTAAAGCTCCACGCCTGTCCAAAAAAAACTTGGCCAACTACAGTGTACATAAACCAAGTTCGTTGGCAAGGTAGAGAGTTGCCATGTGGACTGTCCAGTGTGCTTTCCCAGCTTGTTGTCGCACTTACGGGGGAACATACAAACTCATTCAACTTTAAGGCAAGGATAAAGTATATGTCCGAGACCAGAAAAGGTAACCGGTGGAGCGTGTCATACGGGCATGGCGGTAATAGGGATTATACGGGTGGACCTCACAACGAGAGGTTGTGAAACCGTAGGAGGGGAATTTATAAAAATCAAAAAATTAAATGAAGGTTTGTCGGCAGTAGTATAGTAAGCGGAAGTCAACCTCGTAATTCATAGAAAAATAAAAGACTTATAGTTATTAAACGCAGATGTAAAGGTGTAGGACGTGTTGTTATGTTCTCCGTTGGGTACTCGGACACGATGGCGATGTGAGCGGTGGAGATATGCACAGGGGGACGCCTTATGCACCCCCTCAGCTGCGGACAACTCGCTTGCCTTTATATTAAAATATCACCAGTGGGGAATTCAAGACAGTGAGTTTATACAGCACCGCGTCCTCTGGGCGGTTTGTTTAAAGAATGTTACCCTGCTGGGATTAGGACCCCCGAAGGACGTGGCTGAATTCCAACCAAAGACTCTTCCGAACAAGGCCTCTATCGATAAGTATATTAAATAATTCTCGATAGAAGACCTACTCCGGTCACATACTTTATCCTTACTAATTTTAACTTGTCCTGTGGAACTTCCGTATCGAACTAGTATCAACCTCCCTATGAGTCGGCTATGATTAGCTGTGCTTTGCTTCTCTAGTCCTTGTGAACTCTGTTCACGACACTCAGCTAGATACGGATCCCTGCATCACCCTTTAAGGGCTGGGCCCTACCGGTGCATGCACCGAGTCAAGCGTGTATACGAATTCTTGCGTCGGAGGAAGTTAGATGTGGAATGGGGAAGTGCAGTAGATGCATTGCAAGTCCGTCTCGCTATAAACCAATTCGCGCACAAGTCACCGTTGCTGCGGTGGACGTCGTCGTTCGCGACGACCGGACGGCCGAGATAGGTGCTTTCATTTTGTCATCGCCAGTCGACGTTTGCGTGGACGTAGGCGGATCTCCTGTCTGACTGCAAGAAGCTGCGCCGCAGCTCAAATATGCACCTCTCAACCAATAGAAACCAAGAGACAAGTCCCCGGGAAGTATTCGTGAATAAAGAGACACGGTCACTGGAACAAGAGTTTTATTCGCCTGACGTTTCGGATTCCTGTTGCTGCTACTGTCTTTGATGACGGATTCGGGCAGGAATTTGAAACGTCAGGAGTATAAAGCCCCGGTTCTAGCGATCGTGTCTCCTTCACATCTCCTAGCTCAACGAAGAACGAATAATGGTAGGGGACGCTCACCGATCGTTCTTACGGAACTCACTTGTTCTGTTGTGCCTTACGGGCCCTCTCTCGAGCCCAATCAGCAGCCGCACAGCGGCGCATGATAAAGGCAGAATGGCATTACCAAAAAAGACAAGGGAGATAGGAATGGCCATTTCTGGCTTATTAGCTGTCATCAGCCGGCCATACCCAAACCCGAAGTGTGAAACACCCGAGGCTCGAACTCGCGACCTGTTAGTTAGAATTCCACGCCTCTACCCATTGGGCCACGAGCCCGTTGCCCTGTCCGCTTTCGATCGGGAACATACAATGGTAGGGGGCGCTAACCGATCGTTAGGTTGTATGCATTTGGTGCGCAACTTGGCTGGTAGTATCTCCTCAGTTTTTTTTTCTCATACACTCATATACAATTCTATCATTAAGGGTCCTTAAAAAGAGACAACGGTAGATGAGAGAAAAACAGGAAGTTCGCGGTGTGTATTCATCGTGGACGAGGTCATTTCTGCGACACCATCTAGGTAACCATTCCTGCTCAGTAAGTAGTTCTGAGGAGTTTTGTACCTTTGTGAAATTTCGGCGCAAAATCAGAGAAATAAATAGGTAAGGAGGCATTAATTGGGACGAACTTAAAATTGGTTCAATAAGAGATTGCAAGTCATTGAATTAGGGAGAAGCAGGAGAGCCAGTTTGCTCAGTTTGTTCATTGGTTATAGAGTTATTTCGAAAAAAACATTGCGTATTTTAATGTACCAATAGGGTTTTGTGCATATGGTTTTAACCTACATATTTTTCCACATAAGCAAGTTCAACAACATATTTGCCAAATTAACACTATGATCAGCGCGTCTTAATCGTTTTGTGAGAGTTACGGACGAATGAGAAACCCTGAATTTAAGTGGGGACATCGTTTATTTGAAGACTTGTAGTTATGGTGAATCATCAAGAAAGCAAAATATCTGGAAACGTTTTGTCATTTCAGCCTTCTCAATACGAGAGGACGATTCAAACTGTCTTTTCGATGGGGTTGATTATCATTGTTCATGTAGAATGGACAACGTTGACGAGCTCACTTGCACTAAACACGTCAGTGCTGAAAGAAGGCCACCGAATGGGAGTCTGTTCTCTATTCTGACAAAACTCTTCTGTTTTTAACTCAACAGAAGCGAAATTCTACAATCCATTTTGCTGAGATAGAAGCGCTTAAACTAGGGCCCCTTAGACTATCCACTGTAAAATTTATGTATGTTCGATAGACAAACTACGGGCGGGAAAAGACGAATACAGCAGACCATTCTACTTGTATACTCTCCGAAATCGCAATTTTCATTGCTTGTTTGACGCATTTGTTATTATTGGCATTGGCCACCCGATTTCACCCCTGATCTTCCCAGTATCGACATTATTCTTCAAAGTAAAGGCCTTACAGGAGGATGAAGTGAGCGTGACGCCCACAGCTGGCGTGCTCTCTGTCTCATTCACGCACGATTTCTCGCGTACATCTCAATGAATTGTTTGATTTCGGCTCAGATTATTCTCTGCTGGGTAAGACTTGGTTTGTTAGCCCCATCTAATGGACACGATGCTTTTGGGCTTGGGGTTAAGAGTTAGGGTTAGGAGTTAGGGGCTAGGGTTAGGGGTTATAGCTTGGGGGATAGGGTTAGGGATTAGCACAACTATTTCTCAACCACTCAAAGTACAACCGCGCATTCTCGATAGTCCTTTTCTTGCATACAACTGCTTGATCTCGTCGTTTGTACGTTACTCGGCCACACCTGTAAAAGCTCTTATTACCACCTGTCCCGTATCACAGGTCGCTGGGGTTTGTTTACGTCAGGCGGGGCTACACAACCTCATCTGACCGTCCTATGGATAGTTTTTAATGATGGAACAGTGAACAACTAAGGATATTAGACGAAAAAGGTTCATAAGCGATCAAAACAACACCTATCCTCATAATTTTGGAATGATTGAGAGACATTAGTCTTCATATGTACAATGCCACGCCAATGTCGTTTTCAAGTAAGACTTTAATTAGAGAACGTTCCCCATTTGCTTAGGAGCACGCTGATTGCCCTATTATACTTTGAAACGACATTTTCACCTCCCATGAGGTCTCTTTTTTAGACAGGGCTATGTCGGCGGTCAGAAGTGGTTATGTAGCCACGCCTGAAGTAAACAAACCCCCAGCCACCTGTAATACGGGACCAGCGGTGATAAGGGTTTTTACAGGTGGGACCGGGGGACGCACAGGCGACGAAGTCAAGTTTACGAATGCCGTTTAAAAACGGACCTCTTCGCCAAGTCAGTGATCATCTTGCTGTTAATGCTGCTATTTTTTGGCCACGAGACCGGCTGTTTGTTGAATTCAGTAGTTATCAAAACCACCAGACGTCTATAGTTCTTGGAATTCGTTGGTGGCGTGGTGCGTGTATTTGGTTTCTTCCAGTGTATGCTCGATATAATGCTGTTGGGGTTGGGGTTAAGGGTAAGGATTAGGGTTTGTGATTCTAGTTAGGGGCTATGGTTAGGGGTTAGAGGTTATGGTTAGGAGTTAGGGTTAGGCGTTACGGTTTAGAATTAGGGGTAAGCACAACTATTTCTCAACCAATCAAAGTAAAACCGCACATTCCCAAGAGATTTTCTTTTGCATACAACTGCTTGACCTCGTCGCCTGTGCGTCGCCCCGTCAAATCTGTAAAAACCCCTATTACCACCGGTCCTGAGTTAGGACTGACTGGGGTTTGTTTACTTCAGGTGTGGTTACATAACCATATCCGACCCTCTAGGAAAAGTCCCATTTTTGTGTCTCCTCCACGCCCCTTGATTGGTAACTCAGCAACCGCTTGAAAACCTTACCATTTCCTTCTAGAATGGAGCTAACGCGAGCCAGGTGGATATCTACGGTCGACCGCCCTTCAAGGTGGCCCTCAAGGCCGGCCATCGAAACATTTGTGCGCTGCTGGAGCGCTACGGTGGCCGAACACCCAGCGCTGGCTCGCCGCGTATACGCCAGAGACGCAAACCCGCGGCTTCCCAAGCGCCTTCACAACAACCACCACCACTGCTGACAACGGATGCCGACCGAGCAGCGCCCGGAGGTCTGGCACCAGTGCAAAAAGCCCCCGCTCAATCACGCAATATGGCGAGGTTGTCGTTCGAGCACACGACCGCCTCCAGCACCGCGGCGGGGGTGGAAACCGGCGTCAACTCAGCTACCTTTGTGATGAACAAATCCAGACAGGGTCTTAGTCCCCTCCGTGTAGTTGCGCCGCAAGGTAGGTCGTCCTCCTGACGGTATTGTGTGTCGGGTCCTTTCAGAACGCTAACAGTGCCTTCCAGGCATTCGATACTCTAGAGTGCCTCCTTTCTGACTGGAGTTTCTGAGATGTTTCTCGTATTTTCGTACAGTTTTCCCTTGTCAGAGAACTTGACCGTCTAAGTCTCCGGCACACCTTAATCCAAGTGCTGCTTTATAAAACTAAATAATGTTTCATGCAATGTTAACTGAGTGAGTTCGAGGCAACTTTTATGCAAATTCACTTAGCCGTGTTGTGGAGTCTTTCGGCAGCCTCACTCAACGGCTGTGCCGCTTGGTGGCATGCCTTCGAATTAAGTCATTTAGTTCGGCTGTTTTAGTCCTTCTCCCACAAACCGCAGTAAACTCTATCAACTCTCCTCGAGGCATCTGCTCCGATGTGGAACGCTCTCTCTCTGTGCTATTCTGCCTTGCTTGTCAGCAAACGTCCTCTTCAAGCCCAGGCCCTAAATATGTAGTGAGGAATCCTTTGTTAGCCTAGTGACGCGTATAAGCCAAAAACAGATTTCGATTTATATACGGTACTATTGAGAGAATACAGGTAGTAACGAAGGACGTACAAACCGCAACAATGGATAACCTAAACAATGAATTCTTTTGTGACTGTTTAGGCAGATCAAATTCCCAGTTCAAGGTCAGAATACAAAACTAGTTAATTAAAAGAGCACCGATCAGGCTCGAAAAAGGGTCACGAAATGGAAAAAAAGGGAATGTCAAGAGAGGCCAAAAGTGGAAGTACTTGCGAAGAGGGCGTGGAGAATTCCAAACCTTGGCTGACCGGATGCAACAGATAAAACTGTGGAGCTAGTTTGTGACTTCATTTTGTAGTAAATCCGGACTGTCGATATTTCCGCCTCGCTGCTCTGAATCTGCAAGTGATGCTGAAATGTCGATTGGTTGATTTTGGGTGCGCTGTCCTCCCATGCCAGACTCGACAAAATCAACCCAAAACATGGCATTTTGTCTCAAAGGACGCGGCTTTATCCAAATTCTATCTCACATGGCAGCCACAAAGCAGTTCACGTCTATTTAACAGCTTACTTAGCTAAATTGGAAGGTTGAGAAATAGGACACCTACCTCGTGCCACTAAGTTCTCGGGCGTGCACTGGTATACAAGGAAATGATTGCAAATATGAGGTCGAGGATGGGGCAGAGCTCTAGCTATGGGACAAGAGACAGTTAATTGTCCTGATAAAAAAGCCAATTCTTGAACGCGCAAGCAGATGTCCATTTTTCACTCAATTATCGTATCCCGCTACGGGGGCAATTAACTTACGCGCTGCCAGCAAAAATAACGAGCTGGGCATCACGCGTTAATCGCCTTTGCAGTGATCCAGGGCAGCCAGGGCGAACGACGTATTCGCCAACTGGCTACAGTGCCAACAATTTACATGATAAAACCTACTTTATACCTGTCGTGGCTTCCTGTCCAGGACGAAAACACGCCTGTAATTTTGCAACAGCCACGGTAAGTGGGCGAAAAGAAAAACGTACTAAGTGCATAGGGATTCAAGCATGCTGGGGCGTTGCGTCCCCTTCCGCCCTACTGACTTTTTTCAGCCTTGCTCATGAATTTAAAGCCGCTCAGTGATCTCTGCCCCGTTCCTATTGCCAACGAGGAGAAGAAAGTAGCTTCAGCGTACAGAGAACACAGTTCTTCCTCTCCTCCCCCCCTCCCTCCCCCCCCCCGTCCACCTCGCTCATAGAATACCTTTTCACACCTCTGGCAGAGACTCAGCGGCTTGCTTGTTTGCTCACCTTTCTGAAGGGCTTTTAAGAGCTCTCGAGTGTTCGGCTAGGCACAAAATTGGTTGGACTCATGTCTGGAGAGGGGAGGGGAGAAGGAGTGCCTCTATACAGTCTAAAGTCCTTGGCGTTGGCCGCGGTAACGCGGATTGGCAAAGGCAATTTTGTGGAATTGGGAGCTGTTTGAACGGTGTGACCTTTGGGCTGAGGGCTAACTTGGGCGAATTTTCATCGTTCGGATATTCCGAACGAGATGTTGGTCCAAAGTACAGTTGTGTTGACTTTTCAGACATGTTTAAAACCTTTAGCTGTTTTGCGCATTCACTGCACGTCCGACGACGGCCTGTGTAACCAGCGCCGAAAATGTAGGAACTAAATTTCGTGGACTTTCCGAAGAACGTACTTGATTTCACTTCATATTCCTTTGGATCCCCATTTCCCTGTATACACGTACACATAATGCTTTGATCGTGTTAGTCAATCAAGTTATGGGACATGCTCCTCCTGCTGCCTGAATCCTTTTCGGATAGTTGCATAACAAGCAGTAGTATATGCAGAGGGTTTTCAACAACTTCTCCCTCGCCGCGGTCGGTACTCTTCTGCATGTATACACATACATGTGACAGTTCGACCGTCGTCGCCGACGATGTCCACCGCGTGGAGCAAGGACGGTGACTTGTGCGAAAAATTAGTTTATAGTGGTAGTAGACTGGCACAGCATCTACCGCAGTCTCTCCTCCCCCACCTTAGCCCGATGCCAGGATAAAGTCCAGAAGACCGGAGGTGGGGGAGGGCGCAGGTGGATGGCACTGTCGAGCCCGCACCTTGGCGTTACACTCCACACCCCCTCGTCCACACAGCAAATAACCAGGTTTTTGACCAACAACAAAGAGAATGGAAGCTGGCACGACCAGAGCCGCACCTAGGCGTGCCACCCACACCCAGCTCGGATCCCACTCAATGTGAGTGTAATAAAGGCCATATTAAGAAGGAGCCATTGCGGCCTGACTCTCAGACCACCAGCCGGTCACGCCACACAAACACACAGCACTGCACAGACTGCGAGGTCCAAGTTATCCCGTCAGTTGGCAACCTTCCAAGTCACGGCTTTTAGCGCCCCGTGATGGCTTCAAGGACGCCAGATTGTTTATAGTGCGGAATATGCGCTGAGTCGTCGACTTCATTTTTCCTTCCTATTCCCAGGCCTCAGCCACAGTCTGAGTCGGGTATTTAACAGGTGCGGGGAATGGGCGACGTACATTCGACAGTTCGACTGTCGCTACCGACGATGTCCACTGTGCGTTCCACAGAAACGTGAGAGCAGAGACGGTCACTTCTGCGTGAATTAGTTTATAGTGGTATTGGACTTGCACAGCATCCCCCGCACTCTCTCCTCCCCCACCTGCATCCGGTGTCAAGACAGAGTCAAGAAGACCGGAGACGGGGGAGGGCGCAGGTGGATGGCACGGTCAAGCCCGCAACTCGTAGCTTCAGTCCACACGCCCTGGCCCACACTGCAAATAACCAGGTTTTTGAACAATGACAACAATGGGGGGGGGGGCGGCAAGGATCCCAGCGTGCGCGACGGCTGCCGGCAACCGGATCTGCCACCGCACCCCAAAATGTTGACATTCGTTATGATGTGCAGTCCGATAATGCCTGCTAGAATCCGATATGGCCTCCATGTTGGTGCAGCGCATCTACTAATTGGCCTGTTTGGGGGGGGCAAGTTGACGCATATACATACATACATATGAAAAAGAGAAGGCTTTTCGGATAATCGAGTCGTACTCGTAAACTTTCAAGTCGGTGACACCAACCCGTCGTCAGACGAAATGAACAGAGTAAAAAGTGAGACTGGCAAACTACGTCAGTTATCGTGACAGGACAGACAACTAAAAACAGACAGCTGATACGTGTCACCGACTTGAAAATTTAGGAGTACACCTCGATTTTCCGAAGAACCTTCTCTTTTTCACTATGTCATTTCGGACTGCACACCATGTCAATTAATCATACATGCAGATAGATACGCATATATGCAGTTTCAAAACTCGAGTATTTACCAGAAAGCACAAGGGGAACGCTGGGGGACTCACTGATGTGCAAAACCCCCGCAAATGTGTCATGCTGTCCGCAGAATATCGGCTAGACGCGTGTCTGAGCTTTTAGCTAGTACCTGTGCTGTCGGCAATCAAGATTCGCCTTATCAGGCTGTCTAGCGGAACCCCTAAAGCAGGAACTGGAATCAATAGCTCTTCCCAATGTTGACCCAAAATTATGGCTGCACTGTGTTGATGACGCACTTGCCAGTGGGGAGAAAAATCAGTTTGATCTGCTCAACACAAATCTTGACTCCGCATTTTCAAGAAACACGTCTACTTTCGAAACGAAGGTTGACGCAAACCTCCCATTTCTAGATGTCCTTTTACGTCAAAAAACTGATGGACCGGTTCATGCTTCAGTTTATCGCAAAGAAACATACTCACAGGTCATCATACATTTTGAGAGTAACCAGCCCGTTTCTCTCGAAAGGAGTTCTGTACACAGCCTGCTAAGTCGAGCCAAAACATATCGCTCTGACGAACACCGTTACCAGGCAGAAATGAAATACCTCTTCAAACTATTTTCCTACAACAGGTGCCTCTGTGATTTTGTGCAGCAGTGCATAAAGCATAATGAGTTCGAAGAGAAAGGTTTTTCGAACACTACGGCCACCCAGGCGCCAAAACCATTCACCTGGCGGAGTCTCCCACACGCGAGAAACGTATCTGAATTCGTCGAAAGACAGCTGAAAAAACATCGGATGCAAGTACCACGCCGAACTGCAACTACCTTGCGTACATAGCTCGTACATCCTAAGAACACGGTCGGCTACCTCAGTAGAAAAGGTGTTGTCTGTAGGGCATTGTACGCCAGTTGCGATTCTGTCTATTGTAGCAAAACTGGGAAATCTGTCTCAACCCGTATACATGCGCAGCATTTAGCGGTGAGGAGACGAGATCATTTATCTCAGGTGGCTGTGCACACACCGGACACTGGACACTAATTTGCTTGTTGGAATACTCGCGCTGTCGATTCCTGCCCAATGAGGAAAGGCTCCGAAGTCCTAAAAAAATTCACTCAGATGAGGCATGCGTCAATTGGCATATCGATTTAGATGACACGTACAAATTTCTCAAGGACGAATGGACGCAAGCACAGCCAGTGCCAAGGGGAGGACGAAATACAGCTGACGCACATTAGCGCAGGCTTTGTCCAACCGCAGAATCATTTCCTTGAGACGGTTAAATAGTTGACTGTTTTTGTGCATGACCCAAAAGTCTGACCTCGAAATTATAGCGAACCTTTCAGTCAAGGATCACCACCTCCTGCGGACTAAACATCTAATGTGAATTCCACGAACAAGTGTTGGTACTAGTTGTATATTCTCAGATGGCAATGGCTCCACCATTGTTTCCCCACAGGCAGAAGCTTCATGTTTACTAAATCCGAATTTTGCCACTTTTGAAATTAATTAACCAGCCGTTTTTTACTGCATAAGTTCTTTTCTCGTCAGCTAGTCAGATGACTCGAAGCCAGCCACCAAAAAGATGACCGAAATTTTTAATTTAGTATAAATAACGACCAGAAAACAACTTCTGTCTTCTCGAAATATTTCTCTGGGAAGACTTATCACGTTGGACGTCAGAGCAAGCCATGTCTTGTTAGACTATTTCATGTGCGCTGTCGCTGGAGGATGCAGCCCTTGCAGTAGTGATTACGCTGTCTTAATCGTCGACCACAATTGATATCGCGTGACACAAAATCTTGATACGGAGGACTGTATACGCATACGTGTGGGCGAGAGCCCATGGGTCGACAGATTTTGTACGCCCAGCGGTCTTCACTGTCTGACTGGTCCGCATCCTCCTATGGCAGTGAACGACAGAAGCATGTTTTTGTTACCAATACGCCTACTTGATGACCTTCAGTAGTTACATTTTCAGCAAGTCGCTTCTCGCCCCAGAACAACCGCCGTCGTTCGTCGGCGTCGACGGTCCCACTTCCTAACAAATGTGCTTTGATCCCTCATTCATCTTCTGCAGCAATTGAGGCTTCCGGGGCCTACGCAAAACCCTCCATCGTCATGGGAGGCGGGGGTTTTGACCAGTCCATGGACATGGCGAGAAACATGCACCTAAAGTGCTGGCCTGTGTTTCCTGGTCCTCACGGTCTGGTGTCCGTCTCGCCTACCTGGTGTTCCTTTCCCACTCAGGCCGTCGTTGGTGCTGAAACGCAACCCTTAATGCATCCTCAACACCCTCTCCAGCAGCAACAACAACAACCACAGCCCACACCCAATCAGACTGTATTCGTTAGTCCCCCGCCACCCGCTGCAACAGTCTCCCAGACTGCCTATTCTGCGGCCTGGCAGCCTCCAATGGTCTTTGCGAACTCTCGCGCCTATGACCTGCAGCCTACCTATGTACTCTCCTCTCAGGGCTTCCTTGTACCTCAACATCCTGGTGTGGGACCCTTTCAACCCTACTTCCTACAACAGGCTCCCTTCTTGTCCCCCTCTGCTATTACCTCCACTCAAATGCCCTGTAAGTCCATTGGTTATCTTCTCCTCCCGTTCACTCGCAGTTTTCGGCTGACCTTTTAGTGATCTCTGTTGCCCTTGGACCTGCCACCTAGAAGTCCACTACGATACACGAAATGGCTTTGGGCTGACAAGGGATGTTGACGCTTTTTGACCAGAGACCCTGACAGAGTTTCTCAAACTAGTGCATAATTGCATGTGCAGTCTAGTTTTGTAAATAGCTTGTCAATGTGTCGGTACTGCTAGCAGTTGTCGTCTGAGTCCTGGTGAAATCCATGATGTGTTAACTACGAGGGCGACCGAGGTTTGGTCATACGGTCGGTGTGGTGTCAGGTAGAAAAGGTTTCTTCAACGATGACGATGTTCCAGGGCGTCGAGAGTCTGTTCGCGGGATTGAGTGAAGGCGATCGATTTGAGAGATTTCACGTAAGCCAATTCCTGTTCTTAGATTGCGCTGATAAGGGGCCGGCCGTCAGTAGAGCTATTCCTTCTGGCCGGTGTTTTCAACTTTTGGAAGGCTTTCTGTTTTTAAATATTTGTGCTTACCGAGTCTGTGCGAGACACATCCGAGAGTCCTAGCTGATCCCGAGGTATTTGAGTTAGGTGCTAAAACTATCCCAATAGCATTTTTTCCGCTTCCCCGTTGGCGAACGTTGAAAGAAGCTCACCCGTTATCGTCACGACAAGTCTGCTCCAACAATGAGTCGTGTGGTGCAGTCATGCGCTTCCAAAACCTTCAAATTGTAATTGGACAATTATGACCACTCAAATTACTAAGTTGTCATCCTTGTCCGCTTTCATAACAGTCTGAGTGACCACTTACTCAGATTATATGTGTTCTAGCTGGTGACTCCGGTAGATCGATGGATAGCAGCTTTGCCAGGATATCCCTGAGCACAGACACCATACCATGAGCTCTAATTTGATTTTCAAGCGACTAGTGTATCACGGATCGCAGTTCTTTCGTGGTTGTCGCTGTTGATGTGGCGAGTGCTAACAACTGCTTAGCGCTCAGAGTAATGTCAGTATATCTTTCTGGTTTCTTCAAAATAATTTTTTCGGATTGCCTCCTGTTTGGATCTGCTAATATTTTCATGTCACGCTTAAAAAGTAAATTCGTAAACATATGTTTTCAGTAGTTCATTATCAGGCGACTACAATTACATGAAGGATGAATATGTGAGCCGTGGATAGGGCTCGCGTGTGTCTCGGGGAGGCTTGTCATAGTTTGTACGGTGGTATAATGAGATTTATGGGTAGGGTGAGCGAAACGCACAGATAGCTGTTTTCGAGAAGCCAAAGTAAAAAATCATATTTGCTCCATAATTTGTTTAAATGCACCGGTAAAGCGTAAATTTCGACACCTTTCATGAGTTAGGCAACGTACAGTAAGGGTGGGTGTGTTCGGCCCAGCAGGCCTTCACTAGCAGGTTTCCTCTCGACATCTTGCGCTTGAAAGGGGGCTTCCTCTGTTTTTTTTAGGTTTCCCTTCTCCGCTAATAATGCCACCATGTGGTAACAATCCAGTAACCAACCCGCCGCCTCGACAAGCCTCTCGATCAATGGAGGCTGCGGAAGCGGTGCAGTGTCTCAGCAGAGCCCATTTGCCCACAGCGGAGGCGACTAATCGTGCGGCGCCTCGATTCCCTGTTCCCGTCGCCACTGCCACCAGAACCCCCGACACGGGCGCCGCGGCTGCTGATACGAGCAACACCTACTGCTCCTCGGCTCTTCAGACGCCACCCCAGTCCCTAGAGCCAGGACAGCACGTCCTGTCCTCACCGATTCTAAACGACTGCATGACCTATTACACCGCCTCCACCGTCGGCCCCTCCTTCTTGCCGCCGCCAGCACCACATGGTCCTCCCCCCGCCGGGGCTTTTGTGCCCTCCGCCCTCAGCCGCGACCAGCACGCCCTCGTAAACACCAAACTCGGCGAGGATGCCATCACCCTGAACGAAGTCACTGACTCCGAATACGAGGCTTCGGTGTGGGTCAGTCGTCGTGGTGTCGGCGATGCCCTAACAAACCCGGTCACTGCACCCGAAGCCAATGGCGGTTTGGCAAAACGCCTCCAGTCTTCCGACCGTCCCTCACACCGCTCGCCGACGGCCGAGCAGCCGTTGAAAGAGGCGACTGCCGCCTCCGCTTCCACCAAAAAGATCAGGCAATTCGGCTTGAATACGGGGAAACGGAAGACAGGCCTGGCGACAGCAGCCGCGACCACCTCAGGAGCCGTGGTGGATGAATCGAAGTCCATGTCAAAAAGCGGTCGCAGCAAGGGCGGTAGCGAGGAGCAGAAGATCACCGCCGGTACTTCCGCCGTACCCTCCTCCTCCTCCTCCTCCTCAAAACACACTTCCGCTCTGCTTCCGAAATTTTCTTCTCCCGGCCACGGCGGAAGTTCGGGACTGAAGATGCGGAATGTCCTACAGGAGGCTTGGAAGGGAGCCCGTCGGCGAGCCTTTGAAAAGTCCTCCTCATCAACCGTGGCGGCGGCGGCGGCTACTGCTGCTGCCGCCTCCCCGTCCAGCACTGGCGGTGTTTCAGGATACACTGCTGAAGCTATAAAGCCCCCCGAGACAAAGCCAACGCCTGTGAAGCATGAAGCGGAGGCCTACGTGTGAGGCTATGCTGCGCAGACAACACGCTTACGGTGATTTCTTGACCCTCCTGTGGGATGAGGCCTGGTTCGCGCTCCTTTCCCACCCCTCCCCATCCAAGGCCCTCTCCTCCAACGTTCTCTGTGCCCCAATGCGTGACGATTCACTTATATTTTCCTATGGTTCCTTGTAATGCCGTTGCTAGTAGTCTTCGAGGGAGAGAGAAAGACCGGCTTAGGTCGCCCAGATTTCTGCCCCACCCCCCGTTTCTCTGTGTGTATGTGTTCTTGTTGAGACAAATGTCTTTCTCTTTTGAAGCATTTATGCTTTCCCCATCAGTGTTCTTTCGAGCCCGTTATTGATTTCTTCCCTTCATTTTCATTTTACTTGTCACTCCCTCCGAACACCGTCTCCTCTAGCGTTCACCTCCAGCATCGGTTTCGTCGTATTCCAAGTCTCGCTGATTGGGTCAGAAACACACGGTTTCAACCCCTCACTTTTTTTCATCCCCGCTGGATGCAATTAACTTGAGTGCGTATACCAGATCTATATAGATATTGATGACATTTCGCTTAAGAGTTTTGTCAATAAAGCTGGAAGTAAGACGGAAGGCACTTCAAGGTGTTATTCATTCTCTGAAACTGGACTGATATTATAAAGAGAAAACAGCAGACTCACGCTATAATTTTCTTGTGCATCAGAAGTACCTGTGAATCCGCAAGCAATAGTTTTACAGCAGTTCACAGGAGGCCGTTGGTTTCCCTGCTATATCCAAAGGTTCCAACTCACAAATAGGCATATAATCGCTTTCAGGACCGCAGAAGTCAGCGTCTAACATGGAATTGTTTGATTGCCGTCGCCTTGTTCACTGTGCCGACCACTATAAAAGTAGCCAATCCACATAAAGTAGGGTGGGCTAACTCATGAAATGTCGACCGAAATTTCGAAATGCGTTTTCTTTTTGAAAAGGTTAATTAAGTATGGTTATAAAACTAATCAGTCCATAATACTGATACTATAATACTTCAGTTACCTCAGGATGCCGGCTTTCGAAAGAACTTCCTCCCGGCTGTATGCATAAACTATACTCTGTAAAAAATGACTACTTAGGTAGCATGCGATTTTCTCATTGATTTTTGATGTCTCTAAAAGTCCAATTATATTTCATGGAAAACATGCATAAAAATATTCAATCTTTCGCTCATTTGGTAGACAATTACGTCGAAGGAAGAGTATAATTCGGTTTTCAAAATCTCCGATTCCCGAATAATTCTGAACCCGTTCTACAATTACATTTGGATTCAGGGTTTCCAAACTACAGGCCATGTATGTTCCGCGTACAGAAAACTGCAGATCTCTCTACGGTAATAAAGGGGAACCATATGGGGTTCATAAAATTTGGCATTGGATTTGATCCATATTATTAACTTTACGAACCACATCGGTAAATGCAGAGACATGACGTTTTATGAACGGACATTTCACGGTATTAAAAAGTCTCACAATCAGAAACTTTTTTAAAACCAAATTATGTCCCTCCTTCGAGTGTAAACGTGAAAGATGTAATCGTCTGCCGAATGAGATAAAGAGTGAATATTTCTATGCATGTTTTCCATAAAATATAATTGGACTTTTAGGGGCATCGAAAATCAATGAAAGATCCATGATCTCCCAGGGGAACTGTCAGACGTCATGAACTATAAAATTCCCCTTTTGAATGCCTCACGACAATTCAACCATTGCGGACAACTATGTCCGCTGTTTGCCTCACAGTACAGGGAGCTCAGGGACAGTGACTTACGCGTTAATTAGTTTATAGTGATAGTAGACTTGCGCTGCATCTACCAAACTCGCTCATCCGCCAACCACCGGCGCCCGGTGTCAAGGCAGAGTGAAGAAGACTGGAGACGGGATCGGACGCAGTAGTTTACAAAACCTAACAGCCCGTCTGCGCGCGCGCGCCACACGCCTGATCCGCGCTCGATGAGGTAGGCAAGAAAGGGGCAGTCCGGCTCCCATCCGAGTGGCATTGCCTACATCAAGAAGGAGCCACTGTAGCCTGACTCTCCTTTTCTCAGAGGATAACCGAGTTATCTCGTCAGTTGGCAGTCTTGCAGCCAAGGATTTTAGGGGGCCAGGATAGTTAAAAAGCGCATCAGATTATTCAAAGTGAGGAATATGCGCTGAGTGCAGTGGGGACGCAATCCTCAGCGTCGACCTCACTCTTGCCCCCCCCCCCCCGGTTTCAGACGCCAGCCTATTGTCCTGTAGCAGGTAGACTTGAACGGTTGTTTTAATAGGCAAGGGCGCTAGTTTTGATAGCAAGAGTGCCTGGTGTCTGGACGCTATCTGTCTGCATTCTCTTGTTTTTCAGTTGAGGTGCGCGAGGAAGAAGACTCCCCCTCCCCGGTGGCAGCATCCAACTCCACCTTCCCTGGACAACTGTGAAACTAACGTTTGTTGGATTATTAGATTCCTCCCTCTGTTTTGTCCTCGTTTTACGTTCCCCTTTTTTACCTTCCTCAATAAACCTTGGAGTACTACGCGGCTTATCGTGTGCTTGAGGATTGTTATTCGATAATGAACACTTGGAAGGACGATCCTAACGGTTCACAAATTGGACAGAGTGCCCCAGTTCCCGCCGTTCCGTCTCAGGCGACCCAGAAGGACACCAGTGATCCCTCGGCCACCGAACCACTATCGAGGTCGGACGCTACAGTCCGGGCCAGTCAGTCATTTAATATGGGAAGGGGACCCAGATGGCTGAAGCGGTTAAGTCTGCCCCTAGGCGTGCCATCTTTCTCCAAGTGTGACATTTATTGCAGTTTTGCGGTCCAGTTAACACGCGCCGAGTCCTCATCTAATCTTTTCTCTTGGTCCAGCGCATCTATTGCGTGACCTGTTTAGGGGGACAGGAATGCTTTGTAACTATGCAGTAGGTGGGCTAACTCGTGAAATGTCAATCGAATATCCGAAATGCGTTTCCGTTTCAAAAAGATTCATTAAGAAGGTTTGTAAAACTAGTCAGCCCGCAACATAATAGTTCAGTTACCTCAGGATGCCGGCTTTCGAATGAACTTCCTTCCGGCTGCATGCAAAAACTACACTGTAAAAGTCGACTACTTATGTAGCATGAATTTTTCTCATTGATTTTCGATGCCCCTAAATGTCCAACTACATTTCATGGAAAAAATGCATAAAAAATATTCATTCTTCTGCTCATTCGATAGAAAATAACGTCTTCTTCTAGGTTTACACTCGAAGGAGGGACATAATTCGGTACTAAAAAATGTTTATAATTGTGGAACTTTTAAATACCGTAAAATAGCCGTTCACAAATCGTCATGGCACCGCATTTACAGATGTGGTTTGTAAAGTTAGCAATATGGATCAAATTCACTGCTTAATTTAATAAACCCCATATGGCCTCCTCTTAATGCCGTAGAAAAGCATGGTTTCCCATACGCGGGTAATATATGGCATGTAGTTTGGAAACCCCGAATGCAGGTGTAACGACAGGTGGGTTCAAAATTATTCGGGAATCGGAAAAGTTTTTGAAAACCGAATTATACCCTTCCTTCGAGTATAAGATTAGAAGGAGACGTTACTTTCTACTGACTGAGCAGAAGAATGAATATTTTTATGCATCTTTTCATAAAATACAACTGGACTTTTAGGAGCATCGAAAATCAATGTTAAAAAATTCATGCAACATAAGTAGTCCTTTTTTACAGAGTGTAATTGTTGCATGCATCCGTAAGGAAGTTCTTTCGAAATCCGACATTCTGAGGTAACTGAAATATTATAGAAGTACACTGCAGGTTGATTAGTTTTACAATCCTACTTAATTTATCTTTACGAAGCGAAAACCCATTTCGGAATTTCGGTTGACATTTCATGAGTTAACCCACCTACTGTATATTCCGCTATACCACTAGGAAGGTGCCATGTAGGGCTCACACAATTTTGTGACTAATGTGGACTATGTTGTAAACTTCATGAGGTGCATTATTAAACATAAGACACGATCCTATTTGAATGGGTATTGCATGATCTTGAAAAATTGTACATCGGGGTATAAAATCTTAAGGCGACGTAATTGGCCAACGCTCAAGTACAAGGTAAATAGTTTGTGCATATTTCTGACAGAATATACTTGAAAACAGAAAGCCAAAATTTCCATCTGGCTGTAGACTTTCAGACAGTATTTTACAAAAAAAGTCATGCTGGCATCTTGCTAATTGCAAGAGTGCTTATGTGACTTCCCTGTTTGTCTTGGAACTCCAGTCCAGAATCCTCTCGGACGATCACATGATGATGCGAGCATTGTCGATCCACCAGACCTCTAATTCCAACGGGACAGCAGTCCCGGGGGTCAGATGTATTGTTAATTCTATTTTGCAACCTCTGAGAGCTTCATAACGTCCCGTTTTGTCAAGACCGGTCAGTTCTCGTGACCTTAGTCGTTTCATTCACCTCTCGCCCAATCAACTGCATGCCAGCTGTTTTGTCATCGATCGTATGCGGGGCGCGCAGTCGATAATTGTACCGCTTGGTTCTCGCGCCCCCCGACCGTACGTGCTCTGCGCGGACCTGAAACTGTACTAGAACATTGGGTTGATCGGCGGCGAGCTTGGAAGGACCCTCTTGTCGTTAAGGTGTTCAGATTGCGGTAAAAAACGGTCCGAGTGGCAGATCCCTCATGGTTGTTCTTCAAGTTGACCGCGTTTTTGACGAACTTGTCCAACCTCTGGGAATCTGGCAAATTGGCATCGTGGTCTTTACAGCGCTGTCATTTCCACCTATATTTCTGCTGCCAGTCTTTTTTAATTCCTTTCCTAATCATCGTTGTCGTGCAGAACCAGAGGTCGAAAAGTGGTTTCAGTATATCGATACGGCGATCGGGAACCTGCAGCCGGAGCTATACAAGTTTGAAAGAAATGCTATGATTGTGGGACCGTTGGCGAATACCACACCTATGATCCGCGGCTGTGAAATATACTCTTTTGAACGTTCGGGAAATGAAGATCGGCAAATGCTGCTATACCTCTACGAAAAGGCCTTCAGCAACAAAAAAGCGGGAACACCTTGTCTTTACGGATACGTGTACCAGTACACGTCGTTCCAATACCAGGGCGGTATCGTCCAGGAGTGGGATCTGGTTTGTGATAAGGCCTGGCAAGTGCCCCTCGACGAGAGTGCATATATGGCTGGCATGCTGATTGGCTACATTTGTGGAGGCTGGCTCAGTGATCGGATCGGACGAAGGAGAACAATGCTGTATTCTGGCTTAGTGGAGATTAGCCTTAATGTGGCTATTTGCTTCTGTCCAAATCACATTGCTTATATCATACTGCGCTTCCTGGTCGCGGCCTTCTTCACAACTCGAACCTCGGCTTTCATTGTGCTTCTGACTGAAATTACCACCGCCAAGTATCGTTCAACCCTGGCAGCGATTGGTACTGTCCTTCAGCTGGGCATACAGCGTGTGATGCTCGGAGTATCAGCCCGTTATTTCACTAACTGGCGGATGTTGAATGCTGTTTGCTTGTTGCCCAACGCTCTGGTATTATTCAGCCCCTTCTGTTTGCCTGAGTCACCAAAATGGCTAGCAGCGCAGGAATCCTATCATTCTGCCAGTGCGGTACTTTACTCTGCCTACCGATGGAACCTTAGATTCCGAAATAACTGCTGTTCGGGTTCCAAGCGGGAGTATGTTCTGAAGAGGGAAGAGTTTCTGGACAGACTAGGCATCAGCACTCCTTCTCATGACGCTGCCTCGCCTTTAACTCCATTTGGAGGAGAACAGGCAGCCAGGGCCGACTTCTCAATCCTACACCTCTTTGGCAGAGGCCTTCGAGGAACCACTATCCTCACCACGGCTCTGCTGACTTGTCAGATTACAAACATGTTTGGTATAACTTTCTACGCTAGTCACATTAGACAGCACGTCTCGATGGTCGTCATTATCAACGCTCTGGCCAACATCCCGGGTGCCCTGCTCTCGGCAGCACTCTACAGATACTTTCGGTATCGCAAGAAACCCCTGGCCGCGGTATTTTTCATCACAGCACTCTTTCTTTGCGCAGCCTCTGCGCACACACTGCAGCTGCAGCCAAAGAGCGACCACCTGCTCAACATCCTTACAAACATCGCCATTTTCTTCCTCTCTGCCTCGCAGAGAATGATCTTTGTCTACGTGCCGGAGCTGTTTCAGCCGCTTTACAGAAACCGCGGTTTCGGCATCGCGGCGGGATTGAGTCGAATCGGAGCACTCTTGGTTCCACTGATAAATCGGCTGGATACCAGGGTTATGCATGGTCTCCCGATGGCTGTGTACGCGGCGCTCACTGTCTGCCAACTGGTAATACTCTTTTTTGTGGAGGATACTAACGGTGAGGGCGTCGTGGTGGTTCTGCAACCCCCGTCTCGAGACGACCCAGCCAAGATCATCGAGGTGGTGCCCACCGGAACGGACATTTCTGAGACAGCTGACCAGAACGCTGGTCAGACAGAGAAGCCTACGTCAGGGTGAATCATCTTTTTGGTACTTTGAGTTTGCGGTTCATTTGCTATCAAAAGCTTTCCTGTTTGATTGAGACTGTGCTTTTTGAAGTCTCTGAATATGTGCAATTCAAGCTTTCCTTGCTCTAGCTGGCTGTGTCCTTTACTTTGCTCACACGAGCCATTATTCATTCTAATAAACCGAAGAGTGCAGGTCTAAAGTCCTTTTGGTTTGTGGTAGAGCTCACTGGATGCTGAAAGTTCTGATGAGGTCGTCATGTGCTATGGTTGACGACGAGGTTACTAAATCAAATGTCGGTAAGATTTGGTTATGTAGCCCCACCTGACAGAAACAGTACTGTTAGGGGATACGGTTAAGAGTTAGAGTCAGGGATTGGAGTTAGGGGTTAGAGCCATAGGTTAGGGTTAGAGTTAGGGGTTAGGACAACTCTTTCTCAACCACTCACCATGCATTCCTTATAGCCTTTCTTTTGCATACAACTACTTGACCTCATCGCCTGTGCGTCTCCCGGCTCCACTTGTAAAAACCCCTATCACCACCGGTCCCGTATTACAGGTGGCTGGGTGTTTGTTTACTTCAGGTGGGGCCTCATGGCCACATCTGTCACAAATTTCAGAAGAACAAAATATAACGGCAAAGTCTTACTGCGCCAGCCTTCGCGATCCAGATCGGAGGCGTGCGAAGCGTGCCTACATGAGCAGATAACCCTGCACCGAGCTGCGCCACAGAAGCACTGAATCAAATCAGGGGCCAGATTGGGGTACCCATGCAGTAATTAGCCTACGCATCTCGTAATAAATGTCACTCATGTAGGGGTGTAATGGCACGCCTAGGCGCAGGCTTCACGCCAGTCACTTGTGTTTGAACCCACTATCAGATAACTGATCGAGTCGGACGGCGGACTGGTGCATGCGAAATGGAAGAGGAGGAGATGCTGAAACTGTGGAATCCAACCTCCGCGTACTAAAAATCAAACGCGTTTTTGTCTATAACGACGCACTAGAGGTCGTGGCTTGAAAGGCTGCCTACCGACAGGCTAACTCGTTTCTCTCAGGACCTCTCAGAATGTGACCTCTCGCTCAGATGGTGTCCGGACTGCCCCCTCTGTTCTGAGAAAACCCGGTATATGCAGGTGGAACCAGATCCTGTGTGTCACGCGTAGACGGGTGCTAGGATTTGTCAGTCACCGGGCCTGACCCAGTTACTGGATCCAGATGAGTGAGGAAGAGGAGGGTGTGTCAGGCTCTGCGTGAGTCACCGTCCTGCGCCCGACGTGCTGCGGAGCACACCATGGATCTCGTCGTTTACAACGGTCGAACTGTCGTTTGCCTCATGGGCAGTCGGTAGTGATGGTCACCTGAGCCAAATAACATAAGAGCAACTGCGGTGTAAAGTTCGCGGTTACGTACGCACGAGATGCGCCACTAGTTGGATTGGACATGTAGTGAGAGGAACTAGTAACTTGGATTCATAGTTAGAAGAAGGTGCGTCTCCGCAAGGTATGGAGACACAAGTTGAGTGGGAATTTAAAGGACATTGTGTCTCAGTGATACACTAAGCAACGATCCTGTCCATCGCCTACTAACTTGTAAGAAGACCCACTCAAAGTAGACACCGATCTAATTATTTTGTACCCACGAAGGCTGTGGTGCTGTCCATGCGGTTCCTTTGTACTGGGACCGTACCGCTACCTAGTCTACCCAATATGACGCAATTTACCCCTGCCTAGATGAGAAACGGTGACTTTCACTTGAATCGATTTATGAATGTCCCATCTCCTAAGTGACGACCGTGCACTGCTGCCCTAGCAGCGGTGACTTGCGCGTGAATTTGTTTGAAGTGAGGCAGACTTTCGCAGCGCCTATCGCGTTTTCCCTCTCCTCCTCCTCACCCATCTTGCTTTGGTGCCAGAACGAAATCAAGGCGACGAGGGCGGGCACAGTAACTGACAAAGCTAAACCATCCCCATACTCGTGCCATACCAGACCTGGTCCTTATTTCATATCTCACAGCTCTCATGGATGAGACTACCAAGAAGACCACTCTAAGAAGGGACCATTACAGCCTGATCCTTCGCCCCAAGACGGATCATAAACGCCATCGTCAACGTCAACCTCATTCGCCGTGTTAAATTGTCAAGGTCATGTCAAGACAGCTAAAGTTTCACCAAAGCAGTTCTGGTGTTGACGGCGTGGACGACCGTGGATGTTCAGCGCAGAGAAATAGATGGTATTTCGCAGTTGAAGCCATTGATTCTCCACAGAGGCGTTAAAGTCCAGAGCCTTTAGTTCTTTCGGGCGCTAGGCAGACTGATTTCTGACATGTAAGCAGTTAGCAGACTAATTCAACAGAGAAGCACTTAAAGTACCTGGTGGTCGCCTGCCTCGTGGTATCCTGTAAGGTTACAGTCGAAGCCTCATTTTGGAGATCAGGAGGCGGCGATCCGTCCAGCCGTCGGCTTCACAGATCGTCTTTACCACCAACATGTCCTGTCGGCCGCGCCTCCGGACGAAAACGTAGTCCAGCAGCTGCCGGCACTGCTTTTATCTAGGCTGCCTTCTTCCGCGTTGGAAGAGGGAAGAAGGTGTTGGAGAGAAGGAGGCCGGGGTTCTGCGTAGGTTTTCAGGAAAATGAGACCGCTGTCGCTGAGAGCAACGATGTCCAACTTGTGGTTCGCCAGTTTTTGTACAATTAACACCGTCCCCCCTTGTGGATGGTTGCTGCTCGGATTGTCTAAAAGAGAACGGATAGATATTCCAGGCTGCCAGAGCGAACGGATTTACCCTAGCAGCCTGTGGTATGAGTCGGGGAAGATGGGGACCAGGGTAGTTGTTTTTGGTTGTTGTGTTTTGGCCGCGAATTTTGTATCTACGAATCACGGCCTGTGTGCAGATGATATGAGTTACCAACATTCGATTAGGGCACCTTTCCTAACCTCTTCTCCGTGATGGGGTAAGAAGGCTTATGGGTAAGATGTGGTTATGTAGCCCCACCTGACGGACACAGTACTGTGGGGCTGGGGTCAGCGGTTAGGGGTTATGGTTATCGGTTATGGTTGGGGGTTAGGGTAGAGGGTAAGGGCAACTAATTCTCAACCACTAAAAGTACAACCACGCATTCCTTATAGCTTTTCTTTTGCATTAAATTGCTTGACCTCGTCACCTCTGCGTTCCCCGGCCCCGCTTGTAAAAACCCCCTATCAACACCGATCCCGTATTGCAGACGGATGGGGGTTTTTTACCTCAGGTGGGACTACATAACCACATCTGACCGACTTATGCCTAAATTGGACTAGGCAGACACCCCAGGCGGCTGCCAAACTCCACTATGGGCCATGCGTTTGTTTCGTGGGGAGCCACCCGAGTTAACCTGGTGCGTCTACGGGATTGTATCTCCCCGTCTCCACACGACGAATTGAAAGTAGGAATAGGAGAATGGAGAAGAGAGCAGGATTACTGGATGTTGGGATACACACACACAACGCCGGATACTCTTCTCTGATTTGGTCCACAGGTCGGGATGTTTGGGGAATGTAGCCGCTAGGTTGAACCTATCTTCGGAAAGACACAACTGCACGTTGGGTGCCGGCCAAAGGTCGTGTGGAACATTCATCACTTGCCGTATCTACACGTTTTCCCACCTAACTAGGCACGCGTTGCACATGCACCAACCCCTCAATATCCACAGGGATCATGCCCAACTCACTCAAGTGTCAGCCAAATCGGTTAGAGATGCGATAATACCACACAACGATAGATGCACTGCAGCCCTAACCTTAACCTAGAGATACAATTATGCTGACACCTAACAGCCCTGCAGACCACAACCCGCGTGTCTGAGGGGTAGCTAAAGCCATGGTCAGATTAATTAATCTGTCGGAACACCTCACGGAATCGGCCTCACTCTTCCTATCCCCTTAAGCAACTTCGGCATGTCTGAGTCGAACTGGTGAGAGGAAATCAACAGTAATGGCTACCATCGCATTACTCCCAAGTCTTCTGCTTGCAACACAGGTGTTTAAACCTTTTTAGCTCGCACCCTTTGCTCTGCAATCGCGTTGGGATCACTAACTTTAGCGGCTTGTATAGAGGGTTACCCCTTAACCACCACAATAGTCAGGGCCTATTTCTGTTGCAGGAGGAGTAGGGTAAAGAAACCAGTAGGAGACTTGTATTCCGTACAGAAGATGGATGGTGATCAGGATGCTCGATGCGCGTCCGGTTCTGGGCCTGCGTGCACGCATCCCCGAGTGGGTTCTGTGGGCAGAATATCTAAGTGTCATGCGTGAGAGCTAGTCAACGTCACTTTGGTGAGTTTGCAGCGGCTAAGGGGTGTGCGTGTGTACTTAATGAGCTACACTTATCAGGTCAAATCCCCAGTTGGAGGAAAAGAAGGAGTCACCAGATTGAGGAGTTTCGGAGAAGGTGCCACGATCGCTGGAACAAGTGCTTTATTAGCGCGACGTTTCGGATTATCGTTAGAATCCATCTTCAGAGACAGAGTCAGGCAAGGATAGTAAATTGCCCAGGTGTTGCAGTATCTATAGGATGCAGTTGCTAGGTCGCTCCATGTCTATCAGGTCAGGGTAATAAAGCTCTCGGTCCAGCGATCGTGTCTCCTTTTTTGAGACTGCGTTCCGGAACTCGCCTCTTCGTTTCAATTAACAAATAAGGGGTTTATTGCATACAGAACCCTCGATTCTCCTCGTAGGCGGCACTGGCCGCTGGCGAAGACAGGACTGGTGTTGACTGTGTCCAGTCATGCCTGAGAATCTGTGAGACAGTGGTGGCCGCTGTCTTCGTAGGTTTGTCAGGCAATCTGAAGTGGTGTCCAATCGGAGTGTGTTGCATTTGCCGAAGTGGTGGTCCATTCAAGTGACCGCGTGGGCAGCTGCAACTGTGTGTTCGCAGAAGCGTCCGAGCTGAAGTCGGGCGAATGGCTTCAGGTCAGCGCGTCCGGGACGGTTCGCTGCATGGGGTGAATGACCTTGAAACAGAAAGGCCTCGGACAAGGACAGCAGACGTAGCCGTGAGGGCTATCGGCAACATGGTTGTAGCTACCCCCCTCCACGATCATCATTGCCGCCGCTCACCGATGCTTAGTTCGGTCCGCCTGAGTCAGTGGAGTTCTGGAAATAGATCCTTCCTAAGACCGATCTGAATAGAGTCATTAACACGTTCAAACACTCATCCATACGAAAGGGAGGAAGAAGCGTTTCTTAAGCTTAAAGACGTAATAGGAAGAGATTGAAACAGGGAATATACGACAATAATTAATAGTATGGACTGAGTTATGGCAAGAGATGACCTGTCCGGATGATGAGACTACACTGAAATGCCTGATAAACAGCCGGCGGGGAAGGCAGCGCTATGGGCAACTGCAGGGGAGGGCCGAGAGAGCTGCTGACGTAGAGAGAGAGAGATAGGCTAGCATTACGGTGAGTTGCCGGGGGGGGAAGGGCCGGCGATAAAGAGAGGGAAAGGCACCGGCCATTTTCACGGACACAAAGTTACGCCACCACCATCCGCGCGGGAAGTGTCGCTCCACTCAAACAACTCTATACAGATCGTGGAACGTTGGAGAATTACCTGACCTCCGGCTTCCGACGCCATGAGGCCGATCGATATTTCACTCTTCACCGATTGGACGCTGCCGGGCGAAGGTCTGGCGCACGCACTTCGGCTGACACTTTCCTCGTGAGAACGCTAACTGAAACTGCTTGCGATGTCGCCAGTACACCGTCAACCCCAGTAGGTCGTGAAGGTGGCTTTGCCCGCAAACCTATTACTAACACTAATCCCAAGCACCCACGCAAGGCCACCTGAAATACGGGGGGTACTTATTGCCGGACCCCACCGATTTCTGACATGATTTACTTGTTTTTACACGTAAGTATGAGCCGAACTGACGCTAGTGTGGCAAGGTGTGTGTGGTATATGCGCTTGCGACCGCCAACGCTCCAACATACGGTACCTATCTACTTACTGGGAAACAGGCTTGTACCATACGACAAGATTTCCAGTGGAACAGAAGAAGTTCAAACCACCCCCAGTCGTTGATACTCCTATGAACAAGACGCAGAAGGGTTCTATCAGATGTCCGAATTTATAAAACAACGTTTCGACGGGAGACACCTAGACTTCGCAGTTACTCCATTAGTTAAATGCAGGGGAAACCATGTCTACACAGTTTCCAAGATAGTCAGCACAACTGGCTTCACTGAGACAGTAAGCGTCCAATTTGCCTCTCACTCAAGACCTGTGGAAGATGCACAAAAAACTACATCGGCAAATATGGCCTGTTTACCTACTGAGAACGACAACTTCCTGTGCAAAGCCAGGCACGCGCCGTCTTATGTGTCACAGAACACAAGTCCAGTGTAGCCCGTTTCATACTCATCAACTGTGCGAAAACAATTCTTCGAGGTAAAGTGTCTGAGGACGTCCTTTATATGTGCGACACTTCAGACCGCGTTTAGGAATAAGCATGTAAACAAACTCGTCCACAATGTTTACCAGTAGGCAGGTTGGGTGTGTATGTTTCAAGAGTATCATATATTGCGGAAAATAAGGCAATCCCTTGTTCTACGCTCACCCCACCCAACCTCCAAAATAAAGACAACTTGCTGGCATTCTGTTTGCCCCAAACCTTCATTTCTAGGTCCCCGTTTTTAATTCCAGAGCTCGAAGGCTGCGTTGGCCGCAGGCAACCTATATTAGGGAGATTACTGCTGACTCGTGTATTTACCTGAATCACCTCATGAATTTGGTATCACAATGGGGATGCGTGGTCGTTCAGCATCCAACACTAATTCCTCCAGCAGGCACTGGTAAAACCCCTTTTTCCGCCTCCTGTTTTATTTTGCAGCCACGAAGATAATCCTCCACGACAGAAGCAAGACAAGTCATTTGCTAAAATGAAGCCTGACCCCCGAATGAGAACTCTCTCAATTCGACACATCAATCTGGCGCCGGCATACAGAGCCCTACGCATCTACCTCCAGACTAGCATCACTAATTTTTGGCTGGCCCATATCTCCTAAACTGTTGCCTGTTCAGTCGCCGCCTTTATCTCTGACAGTGGACTCCTGCATGAGTTCCAATTCTCAGACAAGTAAACAAAGGGCTCCAGTGCTCTACCATTCTTGTTCTTCCTTGCTTATACACACACACACACCTGGAATGCGGACAGTCATCTCAGTTAGTGAAAAATTCGGGCACAATGCGTTTCGGACAGCTCTCGTCTGGGAGCCTACTTGCCATGCAAGAGGCAGCAACGTACAAGCGGCTGCGCTTTTTGTACATATGCATTGACGACGGACTGGAGCCGCGATGCCTGAAATATAAGGTCCCGTTAACACTGTTATGGACAGAGAAGATGTGAGGCGATTTACCAAGCAGACGACGAACGTTCCGGCCGACGACTCCCACCGGCGTCTTCAGAAATACAAGAGCTATGATTGCCCTGAATAGAAGGGAGTTTGTCCTGCCCTGAGGACCCTGGTTAGATAATCCCGGCTCTGCTGCATCACAGAGAAGCTGAGATGCAAGTGATTTTGGAACAGAAAAGGTCTGATTTATGACCATCCATTAAGGTGAGTTCGGACTTGGTCCACAGCCTCTTCTCTGAGCAGCCAACGGAACTGAAAGCATGCGTGCAATGACACGAAGCTAGTTTTAGAACAGCCGGTGCCGACTCAGTCCACCTTGCAGCTTTGGAAGCCGCGTTTGAGAGCATTGAAACAATTGACGACAAGAAGCAGCAGCCGTCCTTCTTTGACGTGCTTGTCAGGTGAATTACCAATGTCAAAGTAGAGACAATGATTTACCGGAAGGTAGCGGACACCACACAGCTTCTCAGTCTTCACAACAACCATCCGGTGGCTTGCCCACGAAGCAGTGTGGGAACACTGTTCAAACCTATCAAGACATACTGAAGTAGCCCCGAAGAAAAAACCCATGTGAGGTCCGATATCTCCGCCGGAAGACTTGACCGGCAATGACAGCAATGAGATTGTGTGTTCTGCTATACATCAGGGAATTTTCAGTATCAACCGAGCCCAGTGCTGCGGACGGGTAGTGTATCCTATCCTGTGCCGAGACTGTACACGAAATTACAGAGGTCTGATTGAACGTATTCTCGGATCTCCTATACATGAAATCAAACCGGCTGAACGACGTGACGACGAATTATCGCAGGTTGCTGCCCGCACCTTCGAAACGGGTCATAAGTTTAACGTCACAGCTACCATGATAATCGCCCACGCCAGAAGAAAGACAAGTCACGAATTGACTGGAGCCTGGACCCCAGCTGAGAACTCCGTCAGTCGATGTATCGATCTAAATCCGGCATACAGAGCTCTGCGCAGTGACGTCTAAATCTGCGCTATTGGTCGCTGATCGGTTAATTCCCCTGTAACTGTCGCTTGTGCTGTTGCCCCTGTCATCTCGTACGATAAGTTCTCGCACAAAATCAAAAGCTCATAAAAACAAACAAATGTTTCCAGTGCCCTACCAGCCTCCTTCTTTCCCACTCGGACTGGACTTCATTCGGAAGGCAATCGATAGTCAAATAGTTGGAAGCCGGTCGTTGTCTGAAAATCCATTGAAGAGATTTCTAGTGTTGTTAGGGGGCGCTCACCGATCGTTCATAGGGAACTCACTCGTTCCGTTGTGCCTTATGGACTCTCTCTCGAGCCCAACCAGCAGTCGCACAGCGGCGCATGATATATAGGCAGAATGGTATTGCCGACAAAGACAAGGGAGACTGGAATGGCCATTTCTGGCTTATTAGCCGTCGTCAGCCAGCCATACCCAAGCCCGAAGTGTGGAACACCCGAGCCTCGAACTCGCGACCTGTTGGTTTAGAAGTCAACGCCTCTACTCACCGCCTCCACTCTGGTGTTCATGCTGAAACTCCACGCAAGCCCTCTATGAGAAACTGAAGTTCGTCATCCTGCTTTGCGGGGTCGACGTATTTGACACAGTCAGTCCCTGGAGGGCATCAAGTCGTCGTTCGGGAGCGAAGAGAGTTGAGTGAACAGAACAGCACCTTGAAGCACCCAGTGGACAGTGGAAAGCCTGTTGTATAAACTGAGTTCGGAGAGAGTAGTAGTCCGCAAGCCAAGAGGCACTTCATCCGTAAGCCGCATTCAAAGGCTTTTAAACGGAAAGAGTCTTGCTGGATAGTAATAACAACCGAAGTCAAGGAATACGCGCGATTAGACAGAACAGCTCTCGTTTAAGTCCCTGAGAGCAGAGTAGGCAGCAAGAGCAGTTCCGTCTAATGCACTGTATTCTGTTTGGATGCAATCTCTAGGGAATCAGTGAGAATGCAAGTGAAGGATACGATTGCGTCCGGGGCAACGCGTTTAGTGAGCCTAGGGCGAGTCAAGGAGGAGGCGATAGAGCGCATAGACTCAGGGCCAGTGCTAATAGACTTAAAGGGACAAGAGCACTTCCAAAAGTATGACAAGGATCGGCCACGCTGTTCGGGTTTTAAGTATAAGCGCAATGTGGACACTGAATGTAAAGAAAGCCGAAGGAGGATGCTAAAATCGTTAGGGGGAAAGTCGACGAAACTAAAACGGAAAAGGGCAACCTAAGGTTTCAGTCCAGAGTTAATGGTTATTTTTAGGGTTTGGGTTTGTGTCAGGTTAAGGAGTTACTTTTTGGTTAGGGTTTGTGTTAACTTGAGGGGTTCGAGTTGGAGTTACAGTGGGTGATCGATCTCATGAAATGTTGGCTAAAATTCTGAAATGCGTTTCCGATTACGAAGGATTATTTAGGCGTGGTTGTCATACTGATTATCTTGCCGCATAAACCTATAATATTTCGGAGTCAACAGGATGACAACTTTTGAATACACTGTTTTTCAATCTCCTGTGGAAACCGTACTCGGCAAAAAATGACTACTTAAGTAGCATGCATTTTTCTCAATGATTTCCGATGACCTTGTAAATTCAAATATATTTTGTACAAACCACGAACAAAAGTATTCTTTCTTTTAGTCGTCTGATAGAGAATCACGTCATCGTTTTATGCTCGAAGAAGGAGTATAATTAGGTTTTAAAAAAATTTCTAATTATGTGATTTTTAAGACCGCGAAATGTCCATTCATATATAATCGTACCGATCCGTCTATCACTGCTCCTCGTGAAATTTACAATATAGTCCGCATCCATTGCATCATTTCATGAGCCATACATGGTGTCTTCCTAAAGGCATAGAGGAATATGCAATTTCCTATACGCGGAGCGAAGCACCTTATAGACTTAAATCACTAAGCGCTAGTAAAACGATTGATCAGGCTCCAAGTTGTTCGGCAAGTAGAAAACCTTTTTAAAACCTAATTATACTCCTTCTTCGAGCATAAAATAAAACGATGACGTGATTCTCTATCAGACGACTGAAAGAAAGAATACTTTTGTTCGTGGTTTGTACAAAATATATTTGAATTTGCAAGGTCATCGAAAATCAATGGGAAAAATGCATGCTACTTAAGTAGTCATTTTTTGCCGAGTACGGTTTCCACAGGAGATTGAAAAACAGTGTATTCAAAAGTTGTCATCCTGTTGACTCCGAAATATTATAGGTTTATGCCGCAAGATAATCAGTATGACAACCACGCCTAAGTAATCCTTCGTAATCGGAAACGCATTTCAGAATGCCAGCCAACCTTTCATGGGATCGGTCACTCACTGTATATTTGGGGTTAGGTTAGGTTTATTTTCAATGTTAATGTTGTGGTTAGGGTTTGTGTTAGACTCCGGTTACGGTTAAGGTTAGAGTTAGGCTTTGTGTTAGGTTTAGTGTTGAATTTAGGGTTAGCGTCAGGTTCATAATTACCTTACGGTTCAGGTTTACTTTTGAGGTTACCGTTTTGGGGTATTTCTGCCCCGCATGTCCCGTCGGCCAGGTCTTTTGCTGGGATTTCTAGGCTTACTTCATTTTCGCGGCAAAATCGCATACATCAAGTTGCCCTTTTCTGTTTTAGCTCCGGTTACTCTTCCACTAACGATTTTAGCATCCTCTTTCGGCTTACTTTCCTTTCAATGCCCCATTGCGCTTACGCTTGGGACCCGAACAGCGTAACCAGTCCTTACGAATAGTATCGTGGCAGTTCGCGTCTCCTCACCCTCCGCCTTTGTCATGCTGCCGTCCTGTCCGCCTCACACTCCGTGCCGATACGCTGCTGGGACGCGCGAGTGCTCGAAGCCTATCAACGCTGTCCCCACTCTGATTGGCTGGCGACGTGGAGACAGCGAAGGGCGCACACGCGCTGACAACACCTCGAAGGCGAACACAGACAACAGCTTGCTTGGAGCGCACTCGCGGCGACTGCCTACAGAGCCCTTGTGTACGCACTTCCTCAGGCAGTAAAGGTTGTCCAACTCAAACCGTCTTCCCTGACTTTTGATTGGGAATCTTTATCTTGTCGACCATACAACATCCGACAGTATTTCAGTCATCAGTCACAGGGCATTTTCTGGAAGAAAAGTTGGTGAGATGGGTAAACTCAGACGTACGACGGGAGAGACAGGACTCTACTAAAATCGGAGAGCCACCACTGGATCCACAAAATGGCAAACTGTACATGTTTTGCCGATTCTTCCCAGCTCAAAGCACCGATAGTGGGTATAAGTCATTACATAGAAGTGATGTACCACCGTGAGGTAAGTCAAGCTTCCTTGATGGAAAGATGAACTAGTGGCGGCTTGCTTTTAAATCGACATTGGCCCAACTAGCCTCCGTGGGCAGTGTGCCTTTGGGATTTTCCTACATCTCGGCAGAAGATGAGGAAACAAACAGAATACTAATAATAATAATAATACTAGGTGATAATAGAATAAAAACGAAAACAAATCTGACTGGTAAAAAAGACCTTCAATCTGGAGATTTCCATCGTACCCAGGCAGTTAGCTTCTTTTGCTTTATCGTTAAACCCAGAACGATGGGATACTTGGCGACTTCTCCGGAGCTCAAGATTATGGGCGACATCATCTGGCCAGACAAGAACGATTTCCTGAGAAAACAGGAATCTAAACTTATGCTTAAGAACACGCCGAGAGTGACTGCGTTTGAGTAGACGCCTGACAACTTAAAAAGTTGCGACCGCCACAGGAGGTATACCCTTAATGCAAAAGCATATTTCTTATAGGAAATGTCGCAAAGGCTAGTTTTGTCCCCGCTAAGTACAACAGCGCCTGCTTATTCGCGAGATAGTCAAATGGTTTGTCATTACATTAATGCTTTAGCATTGAGAGCAGTCTAAAAGGAATTATTGAACCGACTGCCTGAAGCCTGACAGAATCAACGGAGAGGATGACTCAATAGAGATGACAAAATTAAAGATAATCGTCTCAATATAAGGATGCATGATTTAAAATGAAAGCCCCAGTTACCGTATTAAGATTTCATCAGTAATTGAGAGGGGGGTATAGCCCCTGTTGGAAATAACGTCATCAGACGTTTTCTGTTTTTATACTCCACAGTGAAAGCAATAGCATCTTTTATATCTTCAGAGTATGTGAACAGAAACTAACATTGGTTAGGGGAACTTCTTCGACAGTAACGGCAGTTTTTCCTCCTCGACTTCCTTCTAGGAATTTTTAAGCAGTGGAATTAGCGGATCGTTCCAAAAAATTCATTACCTGGTCAGTAAGATTGTTAATAGTGGATCTGGTAAAGGTAATTATGTGTTTGGGTATGAATTCCTGCCAATTTTTTTATGAAAAGAAACTACATTTATCCATGCGTAATCGCATTTCATATTTTATTCAAACTATTGTCCGTCGATAGCTATGAACTGTTTTTCATCTTTCGGGTAACAAATAGATTCCCCGGTAAAAAGAGCTGTCAATCTTTTTGAACAGGTAATTAGTCAATCCACTTTTTCACTTCTCGATAGGAACTGATGCTCCGCTCAGCAAGGCCTTGTTGCATCGGCTGATACAAATGATAATTTGGTCGAACATTGGCTGGTGCATACGGCGGACGCGGCAGGACTTCCCAGCGAAGTCCTTTAAAAGTTTCCCACACTCGTTTTGCAACAATAGGGCCTCGCATTGTCATGTTGCAAAATCCCCTTATAATTCCTCCATCATACTCTAGCTTATGTGCGTTCAATGTTCGAGTCAGATTGGTTGATTGTTTCTGATGTTGCTCAACAGTAAGTTTCAGGTGGCTTGGCCCCGCCAAATACATAACGCAACTTTGCTTCCTGAACATTCTGCTTTGTCGTTGATGTTGATGGCTTCATCCAAGATGTTAACGTTTAGGATTACCGCAATAAAGTTCCATTTTCGTCACCAGTCGTGATTCCATGCAAAAATGAATCCCTTAAAAGCAAAAATTCGCATGTGGTCTTACGCTTTTCCTGTATAAGGATTGGTGTTTTATTTATCTGAAAGACACGTGTCTTACCCTCAATTAAAAACCGAGATAATTCCTTCCCTCTGGACTGTAGGGTGCAATTAAAGAAAACGAGTCAGCACATGTAGCAGAGTCAGACTTTCTGAAATCCATGTTTAATTTTAATTGAAAGATTTTATCTTTCAAAAGGGTTGGCTCCTATTCTTTAATCAAGGTCACACAAATCTTCCAAATGATGAGAGGACATTTATTGGTCGGAAACCCCCCCCCCCCCGGCCAGGTTCAAAGACTCCAGGTTGAGGAGGGAAAAGAACATTTGTCAGGTAGTTTTAACAGAATATAAAGTACGAAAGTAACGGTGCACGCCAACCAGATCTCCTCAACGAGATCGCCGCGAAGAATGTCTTTGGTGCGTTTCAAACGCTTCCGCTCGCTGGAATGAACTCCCAAGATGCTTTCTCTCAGCTCCTAATAAATTTGGGTATTTTGGCTGAGTAAAATTTGTGGAAATTTTTAAGTGCTTTCCATTTTTTTGACTCCAGAATTTCAAAGCCTCCAAAAAGTTCTTGACTTCACAGAAGTTTGACTAGAGCGTAATTCTCACTAATTGCTCCGTCTTTGTATCGTAAATATCCAGAGTCCGCAGCTGTGGCAGGTTGCAACGCATCCTAAACTGAAGTAATGACTCTGTCTGCAAATTATTCGCTCGGATTGCAGTCATTGACAGTCTTGAAGGCGATGGAAACTGCTAAAATTCATGTTAAAATTTACTGAAAAAGATCTTCACCTGTTATCACACCCACTTTCTCAATCGGCATTTTCAACGGCCCGCATATGATTTTCCTCCTTCAGCCCACGGCGTAACAGAGCTTCAAGTTTTCTTCAGCGCGTTGGCACCTGCTTCTGGTTATATCAAAGAAGCGTTCCCACTTCTAACCTCTGATGCAGGGATTGAAAAAAGCGCGCTGCAGTCTTTCGCCAGCGCGTGCGAAGATTCAATTTGACGGTGGTGTAGAGAGGGCGTGGCGGCATTGGCCGTTTGGGGCAGCGAAGAATGGCCTTCAGAGTAACTGGCCAATCGCGAGACGCCGAATAAAGGCCGTGACAAAAAGGTGGCTTGTGTCGCAATTGTGAGACACAAAGCTTTATTGTGCAGCCGACAGGACGCTATTCATACAGGCTTCCAGCCGCCTTGCCCCATGGATGACCTTAAAGTGGATGAGGCACTGGCCGGCATCGTACAGCCTGCTGGATTTTGGCAATTTTTTGCCGTAATCCTTACCGCACTCTCAATTCCCGGCGCAGCCATCATATCTGTCTTTAACAATTCCTTTCCAAAACATCGCTGCCGACTAGAGCCGCAGGTAGAGGCCTGGCTGCTCAATACCACGATTACGCCCACTGGCACAGGCTGGAATATAGCCAGCATCGCAGAATTTTTTGGACCAAAGTTGTCCTACTCGAGTTCTGTTAGCGCCTGTGAGGTATACACCGTTGATCGACTGCAAAATGCAACCATTGAACGGCTGCTTCAGTACCAGAACCAGACTCTGGCACTGGAGCGAGAGAAGTGTCCCTTTGGTTTTGTCTACGAATATGACTGGTACCAATTTCCCGGTGGTCTTGTGGAGGAATGGGACCTCGTCTGCGACCGCGCCTGGGAGGTACCTTTCAATGAGAGCATTTACATGTTGGGCATGTTGATTGGCTTCCTAGTCGGTGGTTGGTTCGGAGACCGATTCGGTCGAAGACGTGTCATCCTGGCCTCGGGTGTGGCGGAGTTCGTCATCGAAATAATGATCTGCTTCTGTGTCAACCACACACAGTACATCATTCTGCGTATTCTCGTCGCCATTTGTGTCACAACACGTTTCTCTGCTCTTACAGTTCTGATAACTGAGATAACGACCGCCAAATATCGATCATTGCTCTCTGCAGTCTGTGGCATTGTCAATGTGAGCCTTCAACGTGTTTTTCTGGCGATTGTAGCCCTGTGCATCACGAATTGGCGATGGTTAAATGCATCACTGGTGGTGATGAATAGTCTTATCTTCATCCTGTTCTTTGTTCTGCCAGAGTCTCCAAAATGGCTTATTGCCCGTGCTCGATACAATGATGCCGGAGGCGTCCTGTATCAGGGCTATCGAATAAACACACGCGTCAAGAATATGCTTTCCACTGCGTCCAATCGGAGTCCCCTGCTTAGTCAGAAGGAATTCTTCTCGCTGATTGGCATTCCTGACTCACCCGTCAAGGACAAGTCGGCTGAGGCGGAGGAGGAGCAGGAGGATGATGATGATGCCAGGTGTAGGCCCTCCGCCAAGCGGAAGAGAAGGTTCACTGTTTTTCAGCTATTTAATCGCACAATAGCGGCTACGACTATACTGTGTACGATCCTCATTGCTGGACACATTACCTGTGTGTTCGGATTGGCCTTCTATTCTGCAAGCATTCGTCTCTACACCTCCTATGTGCTCATCATTAATGCCCTCTCGTCCATACCGGGATCCCTGCTCTTCGCCTGTCTTTATCGTTACTTTCGCTTTCGCAAGAGGCCACTGTTGGTCATTTACCTCGTTACAGCAACTTTTCTCTGGATTGCTTCTCTCTACACACTCATTCTACAACCCCAAAACGACATTGCACTTAATGTCCTAATTGCTGTTGTTACGATGTTGTTGGCCACCGCGTCGCGAATGGTGTTTGTCTATGTGCCTGAGCTGTATAATCCTATCTACAGGAACCGTGGACTGGGGGTGTGTGCCGGTCTGGCTAGACTTGGTGTTTTCTGGTTCCCCCTAATAAACCGCCTCGATTCGAGTGTCAGACACGGCTTTCCACTGACCATTTATGCTG
>CACRXP010000759.1:252435-263556 GCA_902702965.1 Spirometra erinaceieuropaei
GCATGAACTCCCAAGATGCTTTCTCTCAGCTCCTAATAAATTTGGGTATTTTGGCTGAGTAAAATTTGTGGAAATTTTTAAGTGCTTTCCATCTTTTTTGACTCCAGAATTTCAAAGCCTCCAAAAAGTTCTTGACTTCACAGAAGTTTGACTAGAGCGTAATTCTCACTAATTGCTCCGTCTTTGTATCCTAAATATCCAGAGTCCGCAGCTGTGGCAGGTTGCAACGCATCCTAAACTGAAGTAATGACTCTGTCTGCAAATTATTCGCTCGGATTGCAGTCATTGACAGTCTTGAAGGCGATGGAAACTGCTAAAATTCATGTTAAAATTTACTGGAAAAGATCTTCACCTGTTATCACACCCACTTTCTCAATCGGCATTTTCAACGGCCCCGCATATGATTTTCCTCCTTCAGCCCACGGCGCAACAGAGCTTCAAGTTTTCTTCAGCGCGTTGGCACCTGCTTCTGGTTATATCAAAGAAGCGTTCCTACTTCTAACCTCTGATGCAGGGATTGAAAAAAGCGCGCTGCAGTCTTTCGCCAGCGCGTGCGAAGATTCAATTTGACGGTGGTGTAGAGAGGGCGTGGCGGCATTGGCCGTTTGGGGCAGCGAAGAATGGCCTTCAGAGTAACTGGCCAATCGCGAGACGCCGAGTAAAGGCCGTGACAAAAAGGTGGCTTGTGTCGCAATTGTGAGACACAAAGCTTTATTGTGCAGCTGACAGGACGCTATTCATACAGGCTTCCAGCCGCCTTGCCCCATGGATGACCTTAAAGTGGATGAGGCCCTGGCCGGCATCGTACAGCCTGCTGGATTTTGGCAATTTTTTGCCGTAATCCTTACCGCACTCTCAATTCCCGGCGCAGCCATCATATCTGTCTTTAACAATTCCTTTCCCAAACACCGCTGTCGACTAGAGCCGCAGGTAGAGGCCTGGCTGCTCAAAACTACGATTACGCCCACCGATGTCACAGGCTGGAATATACGCAGCATCGCAGAATTGTTTGGACCAAAGTTGTCCCACTCGAATTCTGTTAGCGCCTGTGAGGTATACACTGTTGATCGACTGCAAAATTCAACCATTGAAAGGCTGCTTCAGTACCAGAACCAGACTCTGGCACTGGAGCGAGAGAAGTGTCCCTTTGGTTTTGTCTACGAATATGACTGGTACCAATTTCCCGGTGGTCTTGTGGAGGAATGGGACCTCGTCTGCGACCGCGCCTGGGAGGTACCTTTCAATGAGAGCATTTACATGTTGGGCATGTTGATTGGTTTCCTAGTCGGTGGCTGGTTCGGAGACCGATTCGGTCGAAGACGTGTCATCCTGGCCTCGGGTGTGGCGGAGTTCGTCATCGAATTAATGATCTGCTTCTGTGTCAACCACACACAGTACATCATTCTGCGTATTCTCGTCGCCATTTGTGTCACAACACGTTTCTCTGCTCTTACAGTTCTGATAACTGAGATAACGACCGCCAAATATCGATCGCTACTCTCTGCAGTCTGTGGCATTGTCAATGTGAGCCTTCAACGTGTTTTTCTGGCGATTGTAGCCCTGTGCATCACGAATTGGCGATGGTTAAATGCATCACTGGTGGTGATGAATAGTCTTATCTTCATCCTGTTCTTTGTTCTGCCAGAGTCTCCAAAATGGCTTATTGCCCGTGCTCGATACAATGATGCCGGAGGCGTCCTGTATCAGGGCTATCGAATAAACACACGCGTCAAGAATATGCTTTCCACTGCGTCCAATCGGAGTCCCTTGCTTAGTCAGAAGGAATTCTTCTCGCTGATTGGCGTTCCTGACTCACCCGTCAAGGACAAGTCGGCTGAGGCGGAGGAGGAGCAGGAGGATGATGCCAGGTGTAGGCCCTCCGCCAAGCGGAAGAGAAGGTTCACTGTTTTTCAGCTATTTAATCGCACAATGGCGGCTACGACTATACTGTGTACGATCCTCATTGCTGGACACATTACCTGTGTGTTCGGATTGGCCTTCTATTCGGCAAGCATTCGTCTCTACACCTCCTATGTGCTCATTATTAACGCCCTCTCGTCCATACCGGGATCCCTGCTCTTCGCCGGTCTTTATCGTTACTTTCGCTTTCGCAAGAGACCACTGTTGGTCATTTACCTCGTTACAGCAACTTTTCTCTGGATTGCTTCCCTCTACACACTCATTCTGCAACCCCAAAACGACATTGCACTTAACGTCCTAATTGCTGTTGTTACGATGTTGTTGGCCACCGCGTCGCGAATGGTGTTTGTCTATGTTCCTGAGCTGTATAATCCTATCTACAGGAACCGTGGACTGGGGGTGTGTGCCGGTCTGGCTAGACTTGGTGTTTTCTGGTTCCCCCTAATAAACCGCCTCGATTCCAGCGTCAGACACGGCTTTCCACTGACCATTTACGCTGGCATTATTACTATCCAGATGGTTGTCCTCTGTTTCCTCAGGGACACCAACGGGGAGGCGTCTACGACAGAGAAGACACCGAACGGTGGAACCGGGTTCAGTCAGCCAAATGGGCCGTCGGGCTCCTCCAAGGAGAGTGAGCCGCTTGCAGCTGCTACGTAGTTAACTGGCAGCAGGAAAACCTCAACAATACCTGTCAATATACATTAACACGCTCAATAAAATTTTCCCAACTTCCGAACGGAGGATTTATCCAGTCGAGCTCATTAAGTACCGAGTAAACCCAACTTTCGGTCCCGCTTCTGAACTATTTATATGCTACCGACCGTGGGTCCGGACTGCATAAAAATGGTTTGACTAACCTGGCTTATGTCCACCCTTCCAAAAAATGACCGTTGGGCCATCTATACGTGTCATTATCCAACCGACTGATTTCCCGGTATTTTGGTGATATCAACAGCCTAAATGTTCCAGGTATCCTTAAACAGAGTCATATTTAAACAAGGATAGAAAAAAGTAGGCAGGGTGGGTGAATACGAACCCCTCGTAATACAGATGGCTTTGCGCTACATCCCAGTGAGATTAGGGTTAAGGTTAGTGCTAAAATTATGGTGGTTAATTATGGTGATTAATTAGTACTGAAGTTCAGCGCAATGCCCTGTGCGGCGTGAAAGGCATCGTATTCCTGTACCACACGTAGTAGTTAATACCCCGCGCAGAGCTACGATAGTTCTCCCGACACATTTCATGAGCCAATGATCATTGCGTTTTCTTTCAACGCAAGAAGTGCCATTCTACTTGTGGTGGCGGTAGTAGTAGTTTTTGTAGTGATTAGAAAGAGAGGGGAGAGAGGGAGGAGGAGGAGGAGGAGGAGGAGGAGGAGGAGGAATTATTTTGCACCAATGGTATCAGTTAGCCAGCTGCTCGCATCTGCGTACGTCGCTTCACTCCACATCTGTAAATTTAATAGTACCTGAAAGTAAACAAGGCGGAGAATTTTCTCGGTGCGTATTTTTTGCAAAATGTTAGTTTACCGGAAAACATGTGTAGTTAATCATAAAATGAAGCTTATCTAGGCGGCCACGTTAAGTCCGTAAATTTGACTCGGTGTCGCATTTCTATTCGCAGACACCCAACGGAGCGTCTGTGCAGCATGCGGCTTGCTGTCCATGTTGACATACATCCTGTTGTTTTGACTGGCTGTTTAATTCGTATTTTGTTCGAACGGAAAATTCCGTTGAACACTCGGATATGCATTGGAGTTGCCACAAGTCTTTATTGTCACCTTCGTTTTATCACACTTATGCATGCACATGTCGCAGGCCACTGACTGAAGTACTAGCTAGTCGGAGTGTACAAACTAGTTATCCTCCAAAATACGTGAACTTTGATCTGGCGACTTGTAATGCTCAACTAGGTACTTTAGCAACCGGCCATCCCCGAAGAGATTCAGCCAATAAGAATCGATTCACGGTTTTCTACTGCATGGTCTCTAGACTGTACGGTGCACACCGTACCGAGGGCTGCGTTAGTGCCCCGAGGGATTCTCACAGCGTGCATCCGTGTCGTTAGTGTGAAATCCCGTTTTTCGAGAAAAAAATCACTCTGGTGATTGTGTAGGTTGCGCCAACGTTTTTGTTTGGCCTTTCTATGTTTTAAAATGCAGATTCTCTGACAACCCTGTGTTCAATCGCTCCATTATTTGGTATAAAGATGTTTGAAAGGGCATGAACTAAAAAACAGCAATGTTTTAACAAGCCTGAGGACGTCCAACCAGCGATGGCTAGGTATAGGCTTGTGTTGGGTCAAGCCATCCCTAGCCCTAATATGAGATCGCAGTGATTCCATCTGCCTGAGGGGTGCTGCTTTGCCTTCTGTTGTTGGACAAAGTGCGTGCCGGCGAGGGGTGTCTGGGGCCTAGGCTGGACCATAGTTTCCTTCTCATATACACGGTGGAAGCCGACGCCTAGACTTGGAATTAGCAGGAATATCATTTTAGTTCATCGCCCAGAAGCAGCAGTATCTGGAGCAAAGTCTTATCTAATAGAAAGTCGAAATCGATGAAATTTAGGTTGTGACGTCTGGTTGGACAATAAAAACATCATGTATCTTGGCACATGCACTGGCTTTTATCATTACTGTGAGTAAACATAATGTGGCCCCAAAACGGGCCACGCGGTAGATGCGCTGGACCAACACGGGGGCCATATCGGAACCTGGCAGACGTTTTTGGAATGCGCACCTGTGGCAGACCCAGTTGCCGACATACTTCGCGCCATAACAAATGCCAACATTTCAGGATGCGGCTGCAGACCCAATTATCGGCAGAAGTCGCGCACATTGGACCTCTGCGACCCTCCCCATTGTTGCTGCTGGTTAAAATCCTGTTCATTCACTGTGTGGACCAGGGGCTGTGGAGTTGAGCGCCGAGGTGCGGGCTCGACCGTGCCATCCACCTGCGCTCTCCCCCGCCTCCGGTCTTCTTGACTCTGTCTTGACACCTGGTCCAGGCGGGGGAGGAGGATGGAGTGCGGTAGATGCTGTGCAAGTTTACCACCACTATAAACTAATTCACGCTCAAGTGGCTGCCCTTGCTCTCACCTTGCTGTGGAGCACGCATTGGACATCGTCGGCAGCGACGGTCGAACTATCGAGTAAACTTAGTGAAATTCCCCACCGTATCTCTTCAAAGGACCTCGTAAATTAGGCCAGTGTTAATATCAGAACTTTATTGGACACTGAAAATTATAATCGGCTGACTATTATTTTTCCTTAGGTGCCAATTATCAAGTATAATTGCAATCGTAATATAAAGATAAATCTTAATTTCAGGGGATCTACTGTACGAAAGCGTACCTCTTATGTGTTGACAATACTTACAGTCATCTGAGGAAACTCGATTAAGCAAAACAACTTCTGAAATAGTGTTCGCTTCGGTAGCTCTTTAAAGACTATAGAAAAATAATAAGACTTCCCGGCGTGCAGTAACAAGAACTTCCTGTCCTACAACTACTTTGGGAACGTAACCTTTTCTCAAATTACAACTGTCTGAAGTCGTGAACAGCCTGCATTTAAAGAGTACAGAAATGCGCGTCTTGTCAGTTTTGTACATGATTTCCCAGCCTATAATGGCCAACCCGTTCCCACAACTTGCCTTCATTTAATTTTTCATATTACAGAAAGGATAAGTCCCGGACTGAAAAAATGCCTGCATCAAGCAGAAAGGACTGGTATGTGCTGGAAGCAGGATCAATAAATGTGCAGCTAGCAGCATGCATACATGCCTCAACATTCCTGGCTTATTTACAGTCGTCGGCCAACCATTACCTGTCCTGCAGTCAAAGCAGCTTGATAAATCAAATTTCCGTGTGATATAAAGCGTCTCAATATAGGAATTTTTTCAGAAATATATTGACTTTAAGTGTGGACTTTGACAAAAACTCCCATGCTTAGAAGAAAGCTGAAAGAAGGGAAATCTTTATGAACTCTTGAGAGGTAACTCCACTTCGCAAGAACATTTAAAAAGAACATTACGCTACTGAACCAATGAGCCCTTCTTAGTCGGATTCCAGCGGATCACTGACGATGTTCTGGACGGAAAGCAAGAAAGTTATGGAGAGCCTGTTCCCTGGCTATCGGTATCGCAAATCACCTAATCGATATTTTCGGGGTTTTGGCCTATTTGTAGATGGCAGGCAATGTTTTTCTAATGTGTTTACGCACATGCCATACCTGCTTCCAAATCGAAAAGTTAACAAATACCACCCTGTCCACCTTTGGCTGAAGCATATCACAAGATGCGTTAGACCGGTCGAGGACTGCATAATGCCCTCTAACAACACAGACGCTCCACTCTAAGAGGGATATCTTCGAGTGAAAAATATGTACTCCGCAGTGTGCAGAATATACAGACACCAACAAACATGGCGGTAGATCTTCAAGGGTTTCTTGGTGCAGAAAGTGCGTGGGGGAAAACGCGGACTATTTTTATAGGTTTACTAGCCGGACCCCGCCACACGTTGCTGTGGCTCAATCTGATGAATTGGGGAGTAAGGGAAAGAGGAAGGAACACGTTCCCAATTAAGAAAAATGTAAGGGCCACTGGTTGGCGGTACGTATTGTATGCGAAACCCAGGCTTGTCCATCTAGCCGCTGTCAAAGGCAGGGCAATTGTTTGCTGCACCCAGTCGCGTTCGAGAATTCCGGAGTAAGTGGTGACGGCGGGCATTTATTTCGTCCACCGGTGTCGATCGAGGCAGTGGTGGCCTGAAGTCTCCAGCAAGCAGTAGCAGTGCATCGGAAATGATCTGCTGTTTCCTCGCAAATCCTGCAGCGTTCGGTCAGGGACCTCGAGCGCTTTTTTGCGCCATTGTGCATTCATCCCAAACAATAGGTTTGCATTTCTGCAGTACTTTTCCCGTGTCGGATGCTTTGGAAATGTTACACGCGGGAGTGTCAATGAATTGCGCATTCAAAGACAATTTCGAAGCTGAATGAACGAATTTTCTGCCAGGTAGCAGAGTTGCAGTTATTCCGGGGATGCAATTGCTAGGGCTATGTCATTTATTGAGTCGAACTGTCGGCAGAATCGGTCGTAGTAGGAACGTTTTGCCAGTCCCTCCTGGCGCATTTAGGAAGAAGATTCCTCCAACCCCGTTACTGACATTCCGCAGTATTTGATCGTAAATGCCATTCTGCTCCAGTTTTACCTTGTAAATGTTTTATTGCAAGCATGGCAGAAGTTGAACCGTGTTTTATTTTTGCTCATGGAGCCAATCCACATCTAACGAAGCAGCAGCTGGCTGTGGTCACGATGTTGTGAACGAAGCAGACCTGAAGCTGCAGAACGCGGCAGCCGTGACCGCAACTGGGCTTCCGCAAGCCGAGCTGCGCAATACTGAGCTGACACTGGGTGACAGCCCCATTATGTGGGTTGTGCGGGGGGGAGGGGGCAGGCGCTGTTGTTAACTGCATCCACTCCTCACCCCCCGAGAATCCCAGCGGAAGCCGTGACGGCCCCATTATATGGACTGTGGGACACTTTTAAGTGGCGTCCAAGTGTTGCGTGTTTTTTTGCCCCAGGGTTGGTTTGCTCTGGCGGCCCATATTGCATCGGCCCAGAGAGGGTGGAGGGCCTGCTCAAGTGCCTGCAGGGTGGGTGGTGGGGTGGGCGCGGCCGTCGGGCGGAGCGCGCGCGTTTGAGCGAATGTCGGTCAAGTGGCCACAGTCTGGGCACACATCTGTCCGCGCGGATGGGGGTCAAGTGGCCGCAGCAGGTGGCGTTGTTATGGCGGAAAAAATTCGGTTTTCTACCCATCACAGGCGTACCGTCGGCATGATTACACAACTGAACAGACAAAAACCCGGCCCTATGCGCGGGTCGGGTTGTGTCCAAATTTCAGCGCAATCGGTGCAGCACTTTCGGAGATAACATATAACACAGAAAAAAAACCCTTCCATTTTTATATATAGACTAGCCGGACCCCGCCACGCGTTGCTGTGGCTCAATCTGATGAATTGGGGAGTAAGGGAAAGAGGAAAGAATTAAGAAATGTAAGGGCCATTGGTTGGCGGTACGTATTGTATGCGATACCCAGGCTTGTCCATCTAGCCGCTGTCAAAGGCAGGGCAATTGTTTGCTGCACCCAGTCGCGTTCGAGAATTCCGGAGTAAGTGGTGACGGCGGGCATTTATTTCGTCCACCGGTGTCGATCGAGGCAGTGGTGGCCTGAAGTCTCCAGCAAGCAGTAGCAGTGCATCGGAAATGATCTGCTGTTTCCTCGCAAATCCTGCAGCGTTCGGTCAGGGACCTCGAGCGCTTTTTTGCGCCATTGTGCATTCATCCCAAACAATAGGTTTGCATTTCTGCAGTACTTATCCCATGCCGGATGCTTTGGAAATGCTATACGCGGGAGTTTCAATGAATTGCGCATTCAAAGGCAATGTCGAAGCTGAATGAACGGATTTTCTGCCACGCAGCAGAGTTGCAGCTATTCCGGGAATGCAAGTGCTAGGGCTATGTCATTTATTGAATCGAATTGCCGGCTAAATCGGTCGTAGTAGGAACGTTGTGTCAGTCCCTCCTGGCGCATCTAGGAAGAAGATTCCTCCAACCCCGTTACTGACATTCCGCAGTATTTGATCGTAAATGCCATTCTGCTCCAGTTTTACCTTGTGAATGTTTGATTGCAAGCATGGCAGAAGTTGAACCGTGTTTTATTTTTGCTCATGGAGCCAATCCACACCTAACGAAGCAGCGGCAGATTGGTTTTGCGGCGATATTCCCAGTTGATTAAGAACTTTGTTCGCGATTTCGGCGTACATATCCTCAATCAATACTAACGCCTCGCTGTAGATTCCTGCTGTGCAAGCCACATTTGAATTTTCCTTGCATAGTTGACAGAAGGTATCTTCAGCCATCTGCAAATTCTATTTCTCCGGTAAATCTGTTGGAGATGAGGAGATAATGCGGTCAACATTATTGCAAACAATGCATGAATTTTATGTGGATGGGACGTGTTGCAGGCGTCATTAATATATACGTCCCGCTGTTGATCGTTATCCAGTAACTGAAAAGCCTGACGCACACTGCTGAAAGTGGCATGCGTAGCGGCGTTGACAGATTTAAATTGCTGGAATGACGTTAGACGTGGCACATTCATCAACACCATGTGAAGTAAGATTGTGATGCACGGTATGCAGTCTGCCAATCGCAGTTCCTTTGAGTATGCCGGGTTGTTTGTCCACTCGCTCTCCTCGTTTGCGCTGTTCGGATGATTTTCTACGCACATTCCCTGTGTAATGCATAAGCACTTCCGAATGCGGCAGTGGTTTCGCAAACGCGTCACTTTTGCTTAACGTGGAGAACGCAGTTGATATTGTTGCCAGTGGACCTAAGGCAACCTGTTGCGCATTTTTGCATCGGTGAAGTAAACGCATTGCCAATTCTCTAACTGTGCTGCAAGCAAACAACACCTGGACTTCGCTCATGGACGGGGAATGAAAGAATTCACCACATGGATTTCCTACCGTTAACGCATTTTCCAGCCCAATACTGTGCGATTTCATTGTGTTGTATGTCCGCATCCCTTAATCTCCTTTCGTGTTGCAGTCCGAAAACGGGCATGTCACTGCCTTTATTCACGTTCTTCCAAATGTACCTAATTCATTTCCCAAAATTGTAGTGTTCCACGTTTATGAGAGCTGCGTTTGCTTTTAAAATCAAAGGCGAATACGAAAAAACCCAGCGGTTACCGACTTCTATGTCACCGATTCGCATTCGTACGGTTGTCAATTTGTCGATTTCTTCCGCTGATCATTTTCGGTATAAGGGACTTCCGTCTATCATGCCGGGGTGGGGGGGGGGGGAGGTTGAAGGATTGGCATTCAGTGCATCTAAGGTCCATGTAGCATATTCTTCGCCGCAACTTCATGCAAATTATTGTCGACGTCGATATCAGATAATTCGGCGCATACTGCGTCGTCGTTTTCGTTGGAAGCGATCCTGTTATAGAACCAGATCAGGACATGTGCATGGGGCAGTCCCCACTTTTGCCGTTCCACCTAATACATCCAGCAGCGCACAGACCCAACCACCTCGTGAAGTTCATCAGCGATTTCGGTTTTCTGCAGAAAAACATGTACTCTGATGTCATGATTTGATTGAGAAATTTGTTCGTGATTTCTACGTACACATCCTCAATCATTATTAACAACTCATTGTAGATTTTCTACTGTGAAACCATCATTTGATTTGTCGTTGCGTATTCGACGGAAGATGCCTTCTACACGCATTCCCTGTGTAATACTTAGGCACTTCCGAATGCAGCAGTGTTTTTTGCAAACGCGTCATTTTGGCTTAACGTGAAGAACGCAGTTAATGTTGTTGCCGGTAGCTCTAAGGCAACCTGTTGCACATTTGCAGCTGTAAAGTAAACGCATTGCTCATTCTCTAACTGTACTGCGCGATTTCATCGAGTTGTATGTCCACATCCCTCCCCCTCCTTTCGTGTTGCAGACCGAAAACGGCCATGTCGCTGCCTTCATTCACATACTTACAAGTGTACCTAATTCATTTCCCGGAATTGCGGTTTTCCACGTTTATGTGAGCTTCGTTTGCTTTTAAAATCAAAGGCGAATACGAAACAACCCAGCGGTTACCGACTTGTACGTCAACGATTCGCATTCGTACGGTTGTCCATTTGCCGACGTCTTTCCCTGATCGTTTTCATCGCCGCGACTGCGTGCAAATCATTGTCGACGTCGGCATCAGATAATTCAGCGCATATTTCATCGGCGATGTCGTTGGAAGTGATCTTGTTGTATAGCCAGATCCAGGCATGTGCGTGGGGCAGTCCCCATCTTTTGCCATTCCCCATAATACATCCAGCAGCTCACAGCCCAAACACCTCGCGTTTCACCATGAAGTTTGTCAGCGATTTCAGTTTCTTCTTAAAAACACGTGCTGTGATGTTATACCTATTCACTGGCGATAGCCCAGGAAGTAAGAGCTGACAGATATCCCCCCAAACTGGATTGCATGTGAATGTAATGAGTAGGTGTGGACGCCCGTACTGACAGACATAAGCAATTGCACCTCCAGCGTATCCGAGCATATGGCGTGGACTGTCTGTGTATGTGGAGGACAAAATCAGTAGCCCTACAACGTTAGTTGTATTACTGTCGTTTACAACTGCATCATGC
>CACRXP010000759.1:265228-282539 GCA_902702965.1 Spirometra erinaceieuropaei
CTTGAGGCCGAAATTCGCCCCACAACACAATACGAGTTCTAAAGAACATGAACAAAAGATCTCCGGAATAGTATATGTATTAATATGAGCTTTTGGTCTCGTACAGGAGGCCATCGTCAGAGACTGAGAATGCGGCATCAAAACCAACAGGTCGCGAGTTAGAGGCTCGGGTGTTCCACACTTCGGGCTTGGGTATGGCTGGCTGACGACGGCTAATAAGCCAGAAATGGCCATTCCAGTCTCCCTTGTCTTTGTCGGTAATATCATTCTGCCTATATATCATGCGCCGCTGCGCGGCTGCTGGTTGGGCTCGAGAGAGAGAGCCCTTAAGGCACAACGGAACGAGTGAGTTCCGTATGAACGATCGGTGAGCGCCCCCTATCACTGTATATTCCCGATCGAAAACCGGCAGGGCAACGGGCTCGTGGCCCGGTGAGTAGAGGCGTTGACTTCTAAACCCTCAGGCCGCGAGTTCGAGGCTCGGGTGAGGAAACAGTAGACTCACGCTATAATTTTCTCTTGCATCAGAAGTGCCTATGAATCCGCAAGCAATGGTTCTACAGCAGTTCACAGGACGTCGTTGGTTTTCCTGCTATACCCAACGGTTCCAACTCACAAATAGGCATGTTATCGCTTTTAGGAACGTAGAAGTCAGCGTCCAACATGGAATTGTTTGACTGCCGTCGCCTTGTTCGCCGCACCGGCCACTATAAAAGTAGCCAATCCACATAAAGTAGGGTGGGCTAGCTCATGAAATGTCGACCGAAATTCCGAAATGCGTTTTCTTTTTGAAAAGTTAATTAAGTATGATTGTAAAACTAATCAGTCTGTTGTGTAATTCTATAATACTTCGGTGACCTCAGGATGCCGGCTTTCGAAAAAACTTCCTACCGGCTCTCTGCATAAACCGTACTCTGTAGAAAATGACTGCTTAGGTAGCATGCATTTTTCTCATTTATTTTCGATGTCCCTAAAATTCCAATTATATTTCATGGAAAACATGCATAAAAAATATTCAATCTTTCGCTCACTTGGTAGACAATTACGTCTTCTTCCAATCTTATACTCGAAGGAAGAGTGTAATTCGGTTTTCAAAAACTTTTCCAATTCCTGAATAATCCTGAACACGCACTACCATTACATTTGGATTCAGGGTTTCCAAACTACAGGCCATGTATGTTCCGCGTACGGAAAACTACAGATCTCCCTATGGTAATAAAGGGGAACCATATGGGGTTCATAAAATTTAGCATTGGATTTGATCCATATTGTTTACTTTACAAACCACATCGGTAATTGCAGAGACATGACGTTTTATGAACGGCCATTTCACGCTATTAAAAAGTCTCACAATCAGAAACTTTTTTAAAACCAAATTATGTCCCTCCTTCGAGTGTAAACGTGAAAAATGTACTTGCCTACCGAATGAGATAAAGAGTGAATATTTCTATGCATGTTTTCCATAAAATATAATTGGACTTTTAGGGGCATCGAAAATCAATGAAAAATCCATGATCTCCCAGGGGAACTGTCAGACGTCATGAACTATAAAATTCCCCTTTTGAATGCCTCACGACAATTCAACCATTGCGGACAACTATGTCCGCTGTTTGCCTCACAGTACAGGGAGCTCAGGGGCAGTAACTTACGCGTTAATTAGTTTATGGTGCTGCATCTACCAGCCTCCCTCATCCTCCAACCACCTGTGTCAAAACAGAGTCAAGAAGGCTGGAGGCGAGATCGGACGCAGAAGTTTACAAAACCAAATAGCTCGTCTGCGCGCGCCTCATCCGCGCTCGATGGGGCGGGTTTTTCGCACAAGGGACGGTCCGGACCTCATCTGAGTGCATATTGCCTTAGAGACCACATCAGGACGGAGTCACTGTAGCCCCACTCCCCCTTCTGGAGGGAGGATAGAGTTATCCGGTCTGTTGACAATCTTCCCTCGAAGAGGCCTTACACCGAGTCTCTTGTCGTTCCATTTTAAGTCCGGTTTGTTAGATTGGGAATTGCCGCTGAATCGACAGAGGGAATAGCATGAGGTCGACGCAAACAGCTTCCAATGCTCGACTTCCCCAACGCTAACAATAAAGGACCCTTAGAAACTGGCGGAACGACGTACTTCTTAGGACCCAGTTGCGTTACAGCGGCTACCTACCCGTGACCCTAATGACAACCCTCTTCATTAAGGCATATGACATAACCTTCTTCAATTTTGATTGGTGCGGTGTAGGGAAAGCAAGTGCTCGGCTCGGGTAGACTGGTTATTCCGATTTTTTATCTACTGCGCCACTGTCCTTCTATCGTTGCTTCGACCGCCCAAAAATGGAATGCGGTGGTCGCCGGGAGAGCGCGCAGTATGCGCTACGCAAGTCGTCTCGTCAAAAACACGCAATCGGTGACGACACACGATGACTGCAAGGAACAAGTTCCTACTTCAACGAATTCTCGCGGCGGCAGAGGCAGTGGCCATACGGTTAACCAGCCCAGCTCGTATAAAGCGTTTGTACATGTGTCAATGCCCCCTCGGGGTAAAGTCAAACTTTCTGCAGAATGAGCCAAAAAACTCTTATGCACGCTTTCCACAAAATTTGTTCCGATTTATAATGCCGTTGAAAATGCCATGGTAAAAAATAATACAGCTTAGGCAGTCACTGCTTTAGCGACAGTGGCTTGCACGTTAATTCTTTTTTAGTGATTTTGGACTTGCGTTGCATCAACCAATCGCAGCCCGGTCACAAAACAGACTCGAGAAGACTGGGGGCAGAACCGGCGCAGTAGTTTACAAGACCAAACAGCCCGTCTGCGGGCGCCTGATCCGCGCTCGATGGGGGAGGGCTTTTCGCACCAGGGGCGATCCGCACCCCATCTGAGTGCGCATGCCCTTAGGGACCACATCAAGAAGGCGTCACTGTGGTCGGACTCTCCTTTTCTCAGAGGATAACCGAGTTATCCCGTCAATAATTGGCAGTCTTGCAGCCAGGGAGTTTAGGCGATCAGGATGGTTAAAAAGCGCATTAGTTTATTGAAAGTGAGGAATATGCGCTGAGTGCAGTGAGGAAGAAATCCTCAGCGTCGACCTCACTCTCCCACCCTCTACCCCCCCCCCCAGACGCCAGTCCATTGTCCGAGCCAGTCAGCCATTTGATATGGGAATGGGGCTCAGATGGCTGAAGCGGTTAGGCCTACCCTAGGCGCGCCATCTATCCCCATGCGTGGCATTTATTATAGTTTTTCGGCCCAGACAACACGTGCCGAGTCCTCGTCTAATCTCTTCTCTTGGTCCAGCGCATTTATTGGGTGACCTGTTTTAGGGGACACGAATGCTTTGTAAATGTAGGCGTACATGTACCAGTTGTATGTTTCCAGTGTAGAGAAAATCATATATTCCGCTATACCACTAGGTAGATGCCATGTTGGGTTCATAAAATTTTGTAACGAATGTGGACTATGTTGTATACTTCATGAGGTGCCTTATTAAACATAAGACGCAATGCTATTTGAATGGATGTTGCATGACCTTGAAAAACCGTACATCGGGGGTATAAAATTTGAAGGCGATGTACTTGGCCAAGGATCAGGTACAAGGATGAATGTTTTGTGCATATTTTCGGCAGAATACACTTGAAAAAAAGATTCCACAATATTTACGTAGTTGTCTACTGAGTGCGCTTTTTGTAGGCGACCGTAAAGAAGTACTTTCAAGAGCTAACATACCCGCATTTTTGAAGTGTCAAGGGATTCGTTTGCACGATAATCAATATGCAGCCCCTCCCCGTTAATTAGTCCTTCCTAATCGATAACGCAATTGAGAATGTCGGCTAGAATTTTATGAAATCGGTCACTGACTGTGACAATATTGGTAGTCTTTTAAAAAGATTACATTTGGCAGAATTTTTAGGCGCACGATATGTGTTGAAGAAAACAAGGAAAGAAGGCTTCGAAACAAGACATTTTTTCTTGAACTTTCGGATGATAACTAAGCGTATTTCCATTTTTGGATATGAGGACGTTTCCTTTCTGCCTAACCAGCACCGAGCAACATCGAACGTTTTACGACATTGTCAATAACAGGTGGGTATGTTGAACAGCACCTCATATTGCCTAGATCAGTAGCTTCACTTTCCCTCAAATATTGTGCAATCCCACAGTCAGATATGTTTACCAAATGGTAGTCGCTGGTAGGACTTAAAAGCAAGAAAATAAAGGATTAAACCCGAAAATTTTCAAGTTGGTTTTTCAGCAAGATAAGAAGGGAAGTCCGTCAGTTCTGCCGCTTTGAGGGAATTGCAGATATGTGCATATCCATTAATGGCGTTTTATGTTTTCAACCAATGGGGATCCGCTATAATATGAGTGCTTACTTGACTGATGTAAACAAAACTTACTCAGCAGGCGTGCAACAGGCCAGACGCAAACAGCCGTTTCTCGCTCGCTGACGATCATCTGTGAACCATGGGCCTTATGAAGTGAGGTAAATAAACGTGTCAAGTAATCGTTATGGTAAGGATCTTTCTCGATCCTATTCTGTCCATCCGCCAGCCTGCTACTGGCGACAACGACGTTGTGCCGGAGGACAAGTACCACCTATAATATGTTGCCGGACAAAATGCTGAAAGATAGTAACAAATACAACGTATCAGTACTTTGTCGATTTTCCTTTAGCTTTCAAAGCTGCCGTAAGGCGAGAGGGTATGGAGACTACCAAGTTGTCTAAGGTGGTTCGGTCTATGTGATTATTAAGCAAAAAGTCAAATTTTGTCCCATAGAAAAATGTTTTCTGGCCTTGTTTCAATTTCTTTTGATACTTGCAAAAAGATTTTTGATGCGAACTAGGTCCGGACTGTTGGCGGGAATAAAAATGCTTTGAAGGCCGCAGGCAGAGAGGCTGGCTATGATCCACAATAATAGATTATAGCCGTAGGCTGAATTGGAATCATACCTCCTTTGAGCGGTGGACGGCGGCATTATCCTGCAGCATTACGGTGTCCATTCGACGTCGATAAACACCGCTGCAACCGAAGGCATCCTTTACGATGTCGATGAATACCTTGCTATTTATCGTCTCCGCCGTTGAACGCCAGACAGATCGCTCTCCGAATTTGATGGCCATCCAAACCATCAGGCGTCGACAGTTCCTGAATTTTGGTGTCGATATAGTGTGCTCTCGTGGAAAGTTCTTCCCGACTTAGGAGTCTTGTCTAAAAATAAGACCTCATTGCAAAAGTAAATGCTTTTCCAGAAGGAAAGCCTGTGATCGATATATTTTTGAGCAAACAAAAAGCGTTCTCTAATAATTTTTCTGCTTAAGAATGGCTTTATCATGGCGTTTTGCTGATGGAGACCAAACTCTTTCATTTTTTTCCTGATTATGCGCAAAGGAAACATTGACTGGTGTTCCCTGTAAATTACCTTAAGGGGCATATAATGATACTTTTTCAGTGTCCGACGAATAAAATCGTCGTCTTGCTTGCTTGTGGACCGTTTTGGCCCACCTTGCTTGGTTCTAGGCATTGGTTTAGTATTAATAATTCTCCAGAGAGTGACTTGGCCAATGTTGAAAATACTAGCTAACGACTCACGCGGCAGCCCTTCGGCTGCCAATTTTCGTATCCGCTCAAAGTCAGCTTCCGATAGGAACTGTTTCGATATCTTTGCTGCACGGCGTGGCACTACGTGTATATTATATGAGTCTTATGATACAGCGTTCGTCGTCGTCAATTCCAAACTGGCGGACGGACAGAATGGGATTCAGCAAGGTCCTAACCACAAAAACGAGGGTGACGCGCTTACTTGAAAAGGCACATAGCATGAAATTTTTCCAACGCTCGCGGAGTTATCAACAAAAGTCACAGTTTCCCCAAGTAAAAGGCTAGTATTTACACAATCTTGTGGAAATGAAAATTAGTAAAGACTGTGGGAACTGGCATAGTATTGAAAAACGGTATAAGTGTTAAAATATTACAAAGAAACACGGACCGACGCTCATGATATGCTAGTTTCGAAGGAAGAACATTTTAACGAAATTGGGACAAAAACAGTACCATGCCCTAATTGGACGACCTCATTTCACACCACAATCAGAGTCAGAAACTTCCAGCATACATTTTTAAATATTCTTCCGGTAACCTTCAATAGGAATAGTCGTTCCATCCGTTGTAAGGTAAACGAGGCAGTATTCATGGCGCAACGCAAACTGTTATCATACGCCGGGTCTAAATAGGCCATGTGGGTGAACCACTGGTGCATGATGGGTGGGATGTAATATACCGATCGATCACTTACTTTTTGGATAAGTTCCTCCTGCTATTTTTGTCGTATATTCCAAGTATCCCGTCCTAAAAACGAGGTTTTCGGTAGCTAACTGGACAAAACGTAATCCAAGTCAGCCATCATTGCACGTTAATTCCATATTAAACTTGCGAGCTGCTGCAAACCACAAGTTAAAATGTATGATAAATGTGTCATTTTGCATATCACGGAAGGTTAACAATAATAGGCGATAAATTAGCGCGTAATGTCAGACCGCGGCATAGCAGATTACAATTACAGAAAATGACTACGGTTCACTAGACAGGAATCGACCATTTCAACCTGGTTTTGGGTCACTCAGAGCGACTTCTGGAATAGGATACCTCTAATAATACCACATACCGGCTCAAAGTGCGCCTAGGATATGGGAGGACATTCAAACATAGCGGTACCTATAAAGTAGCTTTCGGGCGCTAGTCAAATTTGGCGTAGGATGCAAATTTTCACGCAATCTTCGAGTGCCGTTCGAACAGTTTATGGAGTGTATAATTTTGGGTTTTACCAGACTTCGAATCCTGTGCTTTTTGAATTTTATTCAGGCCCGCATTTTGAAAAAAAACTAATTTAGTTAGTCATATACTCGAAAGGGATTGCAATGAAGGTCGTTGTGGGCTTTCAAATGGGAGATGTGGGTACATTCTACCTTTGAACTCTGGGGGATAAAGAAATTCTTGGAGGCGCCACCTTCCGTAGATTTGCTCTTCGATCCGCTCCACCGCAGCACTGTGATGCGTCTTGCTACTTTACTGCGTGTGGTCAGTGTTGCTGCTGATGGAGACTTTTGCTTCGAAAAGCTGCATTAAATTTTATTGCTGCATAACGCCATCGCTCACGCAGTCAAATATTTCTCAGATTTCGTGCTTATTTGCAATACTTTAATATGCCGACACAGATGACAGGCCAATGCACTGCTTGAAAATGTGACCAAACATATTATGTAGTTAATTTAAGAATATTTGTCTGTTCTTCAACTGGCTCGTACTTATTCTCCGCGTCTTTACTCTACACAAAAAATTTTCAATATCAGTCTACAGTAGGTGGGCTAACTTATAAAATATCGACCGAAATTACGAAATGCGTTTTCGTTTCGAAAAGATTACTTAAGTAAGTTTGTAGAACTAATCATTGTTCAGCATCATTCTATAACATTTCAGTTAACTCAGAATGCCGGCTTTCGAACGAACTTCTTTCCGGCTGCATATAAAAACTGTGATCTGTGAAAAATGACTGTTTACGTAGCATGCGTTTTTCTCATTTATTTTCGATGCCCTTAAAGATTCAGTTATCTTTCATGGAAAAAATGTATAGAAAATATCCCTCGTTTTACTCATTTGGTAGAAAATGCCGTCTTCTCCCAATTTTATACTCGAAAGAGGGGTATAAATCGGTTTTAAAAAAAGTTTCTAATTGTGAGATTATTTAATACCGTGGGATGGCTGTTCACAACACGTCATTTCTCTGCATTTACCATTGTGACTTGTGAAGTTAAAAATAGGGCTCAACTCCACGGCTAAATTTTATGAACCCCATATGGTTTCCTCCTAATACCGTGGAGAAATATATGGTTTTCCCTACGCGGAAAAAATACGGCTTGTAGTTTGGAAACCCTGACTGCGAGTGCAACGGCAGGTCGGGTTCAAAATTATTGTGCAATTGGAAAAGCCTTTGAAAACCGAATTATACACTTCCTTCGAGTATAAAATAAAAGAAGACTTAATTTGCCATCAATTAGCAAGGGAATGAATATTTTTATATATTTTTTCCATGAAAGATAATTGAATCTTTAAGGGCATCGAAAATCAATGAGAAAATGCATGCTACTCAAACAGTCATTTTTCCCAGAGCACAGTTTTTGTTTGAAGCCGGAAAGAAGTTTGTTCGAAAGCCGTCATTCTGAGGTAACTGAAATGTTATAGAATTATGCTGAACACTGATTAGTTCTACAAACCTACTTAAGTAATCTTTTCGAAACGAAAACGTATTTCGTAATTTCGGTTGACATTTCATGAGTTAGCCCACCTACTGTATTTACAAAACCGTCTTCGTATGTTTCTCATGCAAAATGTTCAAATTTTGTGCGGAAGGAAGTGCCGCTGAAAACAACGGAAACTGGGATTACAATTCCTGGCTTATTAGCCGCCGTCAGTCAGCCATTCGGGCAAGATCTTATTTCGCAGCCGTACCTGTTAGGGGTTAGGGTTTGGGTTTGGGGTTACGGTTAGGGGTTCGGGTTTGGGGTTAGGGTCAGGGGATTAGCGGTTGGGTTCTAGCGGTTAGGGTTATGGGTCAGGGTTTGGGGTTAGGGTTTGGGGCTAGGGGCTTGTCTACTGCAGATACGGCTATGAAATAAGGTCCAGCCGCCATTCCTAACTTCCGCGTCTGAATGACCTGCAATTGTAATCCTTTTTCTATGAGCACTAAGCGTTAACTAGTCAGGCGCTCTACTATTGTTTCGTCAGTTGTGAGTGGCAAAATTCACTGTCCTTAGAAGGGCTCCGATTGAGTTACGGAACATGCTCCTCCCATATATGATTACAGCATTTTTGATTTTTTTCCCTTCTTATAGTAACAACTGGGGAGCAGTGTCCGACGGTTGCGTTCGAAATGCTTTTCAGCTAATAAAGTTGCCAAAATTTCCATCTGGTTGTAGACCTTTAGACAGTATTTTACAAAAAAAGTCATGCTGGCATCGCGCTGATTGCAAGACTGCCTATGCCGGTTCCCATTTTGTCTTGAGACTCCAGTCTAGAATCCTCTCGGACGATCGCATCATGATGTGAGCATTGTCGATCCGCCAGACCCCTAGTTCTAACGAGGCAGCATTCCCGGGGGTCAGGTGTATTGTTAATTTTATTTTGCAACCTCTGAGAGCTGCATAAGGTCCCCTTTTTGTCAAGACCGGTCAGTTCTCGTGACCTTAGTCGTTTCATTCACCTCTCGCCCAATCAACTGCATGCCAGCTGTTTTGCCATCGATCGTATGCGAGGCGCGCAGTCGGTAATTGTACCGCGTGGTTCTCGCGCCCCCCGACCGCACGTGCTCTGCGCGGACCTGAAATTGTACCAGAACATTGGGTTGGTCGGCGGCGAGCTTGGAAGGGCCCTCTTCTCGTTAAGATGTTCAGACTGCGGTGAAAAACGTTCCGAGTGGCAGATCCATCATGGTTGTTCTTCAAGTTGACCGCGTTTTTGACGAACTTGTCCAACCTCTGGGAATCTGGCAAATTGGCATCGTGATCTTTACAGCGCTTTCATTTCCGTCTATATTCCTGCTGCCTGTCTTTTTTAATTCCTTTCCTCATCATCGTTGTCGTGCAGAACCAGAGCTCGAGAAGTGGTTTCAGAATGTCAACGAGTTGGTCGGGAACAGGCAGACAGAGCTGTGGAAGTTTGAAAACGCTGCTAGGCTTGTGGGACCGTTGACGAATACCAGAGCTATAATCGGTGGCTGTGAATTATACTCTTTTGAACGGTCGGAAAATGACAGTCATCACACACTGCTACAACTCTACGAAAACGCCTCCTACAGCAGCAAAGCGGGAACACCTTGTCCTAACGGATACGTCTACAAGTACACGTCGTTCCAATACCAGGGCGGTATCGTCCAGGAGTGGGATCTGGTTTGTGATAAGGCCTGGCAAGTGCCTCTCAACGAGAGTGCATATATGGCTGGCATGCTGATTGGCTACATTTGTGGAGGCTGGCTCAGTGATCGGATCGGACGAAGGAGAACAATGCTGTATTCTGGCTTGGTCGAGATTAGCCTTAATGTGGCTATTTGCTTCTGTCCAAATCACATTGTTTATATCATATTGCGCTTCCTGGTCGCAACCTTCTTCACAACTCGAACCTCGGCTTTCATTGTGCTTCTGACTGAAATTACCACCGCCAAGTATCGTTCAACCCTGGCAGCGATTGGTACTGTCCTTCAGCTGGGCATACAGCGTGTGATGCTCGGAGTATCAGCCCGTTATTTCACTAACTGGCGGATGTTGAATGCCGTTAGCCTGTTGCCCAACGCCCTGGTATTATTCAGCCCCTTTTGTTTGCCTGAGTCACCGAAATGGCTAGCAGCGCAGGATTCCTATCATTCTGCCAGTGCGGTACTTTACTCTGCCTACCGATGGAACCTTAGATTCCGAAATAACTGCTGTTCGGGTTCCAAGCGGGAGTGTCTTCTGAAGAGGGAAGAGTTTCTGGACAGACTAGGCATCAGTACTCCTTCTCATGACGCTGCCTCGCCCTTAACTCCATTTGGAGAAGAACATGCAGTCAGGGCCGACTTCTCAATCCTACACCTCTTTGGCAGAGGCCTTCGAGGAACCACTATCCTCACCACGGCTCTTCTGACCTGTCAGATTACAAACATGTTTGGCATAACTTTCTACGCTAGTCACATTAGACAGCACGTCTCCATGGTCGTCATCATCAACGCCCTGGCCAACATTCCGGGTGCCCTGCTCTCGGCAGCACTCTACAGGTACTTTCGGTATCGCAAGAAACCCCTGGCCGCGGTATTTTTCATCACAGCACTCTTTCTTTGCGCAGCCTCTTCACACACACTGCTGCTGCAGCCAAAGAGCGACCATCTCCTCAACATCCTCACAAACATCGCCATCTTCTGCCTCTCTGCCTCGCAGAGAATGATCTTTGTCTACGTGCCGGAGCTGTTTCAGCCGCTTTACAGAAACCGGGGATTCGGCATCGCAGCGGGACTGAGTCGAATCGGAGCACTCTCCTTCCCACTGATAAATCGGCTGGACACCAGGGTTATGCATGGTCTCCCGATGGCTGTGTACGCGGCGCTCACGGTCTGCCAACTGGTAATACTCTTTTTTGTGGAGGATACCAACGGTGAGGGCGTCGTGGTGGTTCTGCAACCCCCGTCTCGAGACGACCCAGCCAAGGTCATCGAGGTGGTGCCCACCGGAACGGACATTTCTGAGACAGTTGACCAGAACGCTGGTCAGACAGAGAAGCCTACGTCAGGGTGAATCATCTTTTTGGTACTTTGAGTTTGCGGTTCATTTGCTATCAAAAGCTTTCCTGTTTGATTGAGACTGCGCTTTTTGAAATCTCTGAGTATGTGCAATTCAAGCTTTTCTTGCTCTAGCTGGCTGTATCCTTTACTTTGCTCACACGAGTCATTATTCATTCTAATAAACCGGACAGTGCAGGTCTAAAGTCCTTTTGGTTTGTGGTCTGGCCACTAGACGCTGAAAGTTCTGGTGTGGTTATCATGTGTCATGGTTGACGACGAGCTTACTAAATCAAATGTCGGTAAGATTTGGTTATGTAGCCCCACCTGACAGAAACAATACTGTTAGGGGGATACGGTTAAGAGTTAGAGTCAGGGATTGGAGTTAGGGGCTAGAGCCATAGGTTAGGGTTAGAGTTAGGGGTTAGGACAACTATTTCTCAACCACTCAAATTACAACCATGTATTCCCATTAGCCTTTCTTTTGCATACAACTACCTGACCTCGTCGGCTGTGCATTCCCCAGCCCCTCTTATGAAAACCCCTATCAGCACCGGTCCCGTATTACAGGTTGCTGGGGTTTCTTTACTTCAGGTGGGCCTACATAACCACATCTGACCCAAATGTCAGAAGAACGAAATGTAACGGCAAAGGCTTATTGAGTCAGCCTACGTGACCCAGATCGGAGGCGTGCGAAGCGTGCCTACATGGACAAGTACCCCCCCCCCACCGAGCTGCGCCACAGAAGCACTGAATCAAATCATGGGCCAGATTGGGGTACCCATGTATTGATTAGCCTACGCAGGACGCGCGCATACCGTAATAAATGTCACTCATGTACGGGTGTAATGGCACGCCTAGGCGCAGGCTTCGCGCCAGCCACTTGTGTTCAAACCCACCACCAGATAACTGATCGACTCGGGCATCAGAGTTTCGCGTGCGAAATAGAAGAGGAGGAGGTTTCGAAACTGTGGAATCCAACCCCGGCGGCACATCAGCGTATTCCGCACCATATAAAATCAAACGCGCTTGTGTCTATAACGACGCACTAGAAGTCGTGGCTTGGAAGGCTGCCTACCGACAGGGTAGCTCGTTTCTCGCATGAGCCCTCAGAATGTGACCTCTTGGTCGGATGGCGTCCGAGCTGTCCTCCTTTGTTCTGAGAAAACCCAGTATATGCAGGTGGAACCAGATCCTGTGTGTCACGCGTAGACGGGTGCTAGACTTTGTCAGTCACTGGGCCTGACCCAGTTACCGGACCCAGATGAGTGAGGAAGAGGAGGGTGTGACAGGTGCTGCGCAAGTCTGTTCTAACCGCAAACTAGTTCCCGCCCAAGTCACCGCCCTGCGCCCGACATGTTGCGGAGCACACTACGGACCTCGTCGTTTACGACGGTCGAATTGTCGCGTGCCTCATGGGCAGTCCGTAACGATGGTCACCTGAGACAATTAACATACGTACGCACGAGATGTGCCACTAGTTGATTGGACATGTGGTGCGAGGACCTAGTAAACTGGATTCATAGTTGGAAGGAGATGCGTCTCCGCAAGGTATGAAGTAGAAATTTGAAGGACATTGTGTCTCAGTGATACACTAAGCAACGATCCTGTCCATCGCCTACTAACTTGTAAGAAGACTCATTCAAAGTAGACACAGATCCAATTACTTTGTACTCGCGAAGGCTGTGGTGCTGTCCATGCGATTTCTTTGTACTGGTCCAATCTGTGGGACCGTATCGCTACCTTGTCTGCCAAATATGACGCACACTACCCCTACCCAAATGAGTAAAGGTGGCTTTCACTTGAATCGATTTATGAATGTCCCATCTTCCAAGTGACGACCGTGCACTGCTGCCCCGGCAGCGGTGACGTGCGCGTAAATTTGTTTGAAGTGAGGCAGACTTGCGCAGCATCTATCGCACTCTCCCCCTCCTCCCCGTCATCCACCTTGCTCCGGTGCCAGAGCGAAGTCAAGGCGACGAAGGCGGGCGCGGTAACTGACAAAGCTATGCCATCCCCATACGCGTGCCATACAAGACCTGGCCCTCATTTCATATCTCGTAGCTCTCATGGATGAGACTACCATGAAGGCCATTCTAAGAACGGGTGAGTACAACCTGACCCTTTACCCCAAGACGGATGAGAAACGCCATGCCATTTTTGAATCCAATTATGCTCAGGGATGCACACTCAACGTCAACGTCACTCGCCATGTTTGATTGTCAAGGTCATGTCAAGACAGCTAAAGTTTCGCCAAAGCAGTCCTGATGTTGACGGCGTGTGGGCGACCGTGGATGTCCAGCGTGGTGAAATGGATGGTGCTTCGCAGTTGAAGCCATTGATTCTCCACAGAGGCGTTAAGTCCCGAGCCTGTAGTTCTTTCGGGCGCTATGCAGACTGATTTATGACGTGTAAGCAGTTATCAGACAAATTCAACAGAGAAGCACTTAACGTACCTGGTGGTTTCCTACCTCGTGGTATCCTGTAAGGTTACAGTCGAAGCCTCATTTTGGAGATCACGAGGCGGCGATCCATCTAGCCATCGGCGTCACAGATCGTCTTTACCTCCAACATGTCCTGTCGGCCGCGTCTCCGGACGAAAACGTAGTCCAGCAGCTGCCGGCATCGCTTTCAAGGATACATCTATGCTGCATTCTTCCGCGTTGGAAGAGGAAAGAAGGTGTTGGTGAGAAGGAGGCCGGGGTTCTGCGTAGGTTTTCAGGAGAACGAGACCGCTGTCGCTGAGAGCAACGATGTCCCCCCTTGTGGATGGTTGCTGCTCTGATTGTCTAATAGAGAACGGATATTCCAGGCTGCCAGAGCGAACGGATTTACCCTAGCACCCTGTGGTATGAGACGGGGAAGATGGGGACCAGGGTAGTTGTTTTTGGTTGTTGTGTTTTGGCCGCGAATTTTGTATCTACGAATCACGGTCTATGTGCAGATGACATGAGTTCCCAACACTTGATTAGGGTACCTTTCCTAAAAAAAGACCTTCAATCTGGCGACTTCCATCGTACCCAGGCAGGTAGCTTCTTTTGCTTTATCGTTAAGCCCAGAACGATGGGACATTTGGCGACTTCTCAAGAGCTCAAAATTAGGCGTGACACCATCTGGCCAGACAACTACGACTTCCTGAGTAAACAGGAATCTAAGACTATGCTTAAGAACACGCCGACAGTGACTGCGTTTCAGTAGACGCCCGATAACTTGAAAAGTCAGGACCGCCACAGGAGGCATACCCTTAAGGCAAAAGCATATTTCTTATAGGAAATGTCGCAAAGCCGAGTATTGTCTCCGATAAGTACAACAGCGCCTGCTTAGTCATGAGATAGTCAAATAGTTGGTCATTACTTTAATGCGTTACCACTGAAAGCAGGCTAAAAGGAATTAGTGAAACGACTGCCTGAAGTTTGCCAGAATCACATGGATAGAATGACTCAATCGAAATGACAAAATTAAAGATAATCGTCTTGACATAAGGAAGCATGATTTAAAATGAAAGCCCCAGTTACCGTATCAAGATTTCATCAGTACTTGAGAGATAGATATAACCCCTAATGAAAATAACGTCATCAGACGTTTTTTGTCTTTATACTCCACAGTGAAGGCGACAGCATCTTTTATGTCTTCAGGTTATGAGAACAGAAACTTACATTTGTTAGAGAAACTTCTTTGACAGTAGAGGCAGTTTTTCCTCCTCGACTTTCTTCTAGGAAATTTTAAGCAGTGGAAGTAACGCATCGTTCCCAAAATCTCATTACCTGGTTAGTAAAGTTGCTAACAGTGGATCTGGGAAATGTAATATTGTGTTTAGGTATGAATTCCTGCCATTTTTTTATGAAAAGAAACTGCATTTATCTATGAGTAATCGCACTTCATATTTTATTCAAACTACTGTCCGTCGGTAGCTATGAACAAATAGATTCTGCGGTAAAAATAGCCGTCAATCTTTTTGAACAGGTAATTTGTCGATCCACTTTTTCACTTCTCGATAGGAACTGAAGCTCCACCTAGCAAGGCCCTGTTGATAATTTGGTGGAGCATTGGCCAGTGCATACGGTGGACGCGGCAGGACTTCCCACTGAAGGGCTTCAAAAGTTTCCTTCACTCGTCGTGCAACAATATGACCTTGCATTGTCATGTTACATAATCACCTTATAATTCCTCCATCATACTCTAGCTTATGTGCGTTCAGTGTTCGAGTCAGACTGGTTAACTGTTGTTGATATTGCTCAACAGTAACAGTTTCAGGTGGCTTGTGTAACTCATAATACACCACTCATTTGGGCCCACCAAATACATAACGCAACTTTGCTTCTTGAACGTTCTGCTTTGTCGTTGATGTTGATGGCGTCATCCAAGGTGTTAACGTTTAGGATTACCGCAATAAAATCCATTTTTCGTCACCAGTCGTGATTGCATGCAAAAATGAATCCCTTAAAAGCAAGAATTCACATGCAGTCTTAGGCTTTTCTTGTCTTCTAGCTAATTCATGCAGCACTCAGTTTTTGGTTTCTGTGTCATTCCCAATGCATGTAGACGTTTTCCAACAGTGGATCTATCGACTCCTAATACTTTCACCGTTTCTTCAGGCGTCTGACATGAGTCGTGATCGGTTAGCGTTTCCAGTTCTTCATATTCATACTTTTCAGCCGTCTGGAACGTTCCCCATCTTCTGCGTCGAAATCAATACTTTTAAGCATTCTACTAAATTTTTGAATGCTCTTTCTCAGACCAAATGTTCACCATAAGCTTCCTCAAGTTAGCGATGACTTCCAGAAGCACATTTCAGTTAAAACAAAGGCCAGTGCTCCCATAAAATTTTGCAAATTCCCTACAATAAAAACATCAATGTTGATGTTTGAACCAAATGTCCCTAACTTTGCTCAAGTCCATTGGAGTATAAGGGTTGCATCTGGTAAAACATTTAAGACGAAGCGATATGAATAAAAAAAACTTACTTGATATTTTGGCAAAAACTTGTCCTCCCATTGCATTTATGCATAAAGATGCCGGAGGAATTCAGCTTTCGGTAAGACATGTGTCTTACCCTCAATTCAAAACCGAGATAATCCCTTTCCTCTGGACTGTAGGGTGCAATTAAAGAAAATGAGTCAGCACATGTAGCAGAGTCAGACTTTCTGAAATCCATGTTTAATTTTAATTGAAAGACCTTATCTTTCAAACGGCTTGGCTCCTATTCTTTAATCAAGGTCACACAAATCTTCCGAAATGATGAGAGGGCATTTATTGGTCGGGAGCCCCCCGGCCAGGTTCAAAGACTCTAGGTTGGGGAGGGACAAGAACACTAGTCGGGTAGTTTTGACAGAATGCAAAGTGCGAAACTAACGGTGTATGCCAACCAGATTTCCTCAACGAGATCTCCGCGAAGAATGTCTTTGGTACGTTTCAAACGCTTCCGCTCGCTGGAATGAACTCCCAAGATTCTTCCTCTCAGGTCCTAATAACTTCGGACATTTTTGGCCGAGTAAACTTTGTGAAAATTTTTAAGTGCTTTCCATCTTTTTTGACTCCAGAATTTAAAGGCCTCCAAAAAGTTCCTGACTTCACAGAAGTTCGACTAGAGCGTAATTCTCATTAATTGCTCCGTCTTTGTATCCTAAATATCCAGAGCCGGCAGCTGTGGTAGGTTGCAACGCATCCTAAACTGAAGTAATGAATCTGTCTGCAAATTATTCGCGCGGATTGCAGTCATTGACAGTCTTGAAGGCGATGAAAACTGGTAAAATTCATGTTAACATTTACTGGAAGAGATTTTCACTTGCTATCACACCCACTTTCTCAATCAACATTTTCAGGGCCCCGCATGTGGTTTTCCACGGCGCAACAGAGCTTCAAGTTTTCTTCAGCGTGTTGACGGCTGCTTCCGGTTATATCAAAGAAGCGTTCCTACTTCTAACCTCTGATGCAGGGATTGAAAAAAGCGCGCTGCATTTTTTCGCCAGCGCGTGCGAAGATTCAATTTGACGGTGGTGTAGAGAGGGCGTGGCGGCATTGG
>CACRXP010000760.1:0-10393 GCA_902702965.1 Spirometra erinaceieuropaei
GACAGAAATCCAAACAGTTTCCGTGTTTTGTTGGATTTTTTCCAGCTTACTGCCCGGCTTGCTGCCCGGCCCGTTAAAACCCCCATTACCACCATTCCCGCATGGCACGATTCACAGTTCACAACTACGGTTCCTCACCCTACCTTTGCTGTTGAATTTTTGTCGGAAAGACCTCCGTTGTCAGCAACAGAGGGATTTGAAGGTCGTCGTGCGTCCTAGTGGCTTTAAAGATGTCCAACCAGACTTGACTCCTGATTGGAGTGTTGTGGCCACGGTTGGAGCAAGCGCGTGGTGTGGTTTTGGTAGCGGTTGGTTTTGTCAATGGGGTGATGGGAGGGTCCTGTAGGCATTGTGGTGTATACTGGGTCAGATGTCGTTATGTAGCTCCATCTGAGGTAAACAAACTCCAGCCACCTATAATACGGGACCGGTGGTAAAAGGTGTTTTTACGGGTGGGGCCGGGGAACACACGGGCGGCGCGGTAAAGCAGTTGTATACAGAAGAAAAGCTATTGGGAATGCACGACTGTACTTTCAGTGGTGGAGAAATTGTTGACCTAACCATTAACCCTAACCCCCAACTCTAACCCTAATCATAATCCCCACTCTCAACTTCAACAGTACCGTGTCCATCAGGTGGGACTAAATAACCACATCTGCCGTATACTTGTCCGTCGCAATTTCATACGAACCATGAACGTAAGTCGACGGTGGAACTACATTTCCTGACCTGTCAGAAAGAAAAGTCAGTAAGTGCGCACTTCAAAGGGCTTTGAGGTTCGACGTTCTCTGTTCCTGCGTGCTCGCCACTTTGATCTGGCTTTGTGCATTCGTTTGGTTTGCAAGATATCAGCTCCTATTTTTTACAAGCAGGTCGCCAGACCTGCAATTACTTCGCGGGGTTTATAGAACGCTCGAGTTAGTTTGAGTACTGTAAGCGGAGGCTTAGGGGGGTTCTTGTATCATAGATTTTGTCCACAGCGCCAACGAGATACGCGGCGGCGCAACTGTAGGAGGGGGGTTTCTTAGCCGGATGTATACGAGTAATCTGCCTCAAATTAGCATACATTTTGAGGAAACACTTTTGTTCTCTGGGGATGATCGGCAGAAATCCTTTTCTACCATTTCGAATTCAATATCCCTTAAGGACAACTCGAGTAATATCGTGCTTGTTTGCGTAACTGTCTTTAGGTTCGAGACTAGAAATATTCCCTCTACTTCCGAAGTGAAAATCATAAGCTACCGAAGATGTGGCTAGTCTTATAGATTCAGGCTGTACTTTGGTCGTGAATGCCCAAACTCCTTACGATTTTGCTTCCCACGCATGCGATCTGGTCTGCGGAGGGGTGGTCAACACCGTCCACAGTTGCCTTATCAGAAGACGAAGATGTGCTCACTGGAACAAGAAATTTATTGGCATGACGGTTCGGATTCTCCCTCGAATCCATCACCAGTGTCTTATCTACAATGGCCTTACGCTCACATGGTTGAGAAGCCATCGTTGTAGACACTGAATGTTTTTTTTTAATTGTCCTGTTTAATTTCGGTTGTTATATGTCAATGCAATGAAACTTTTCCGCCCGAAAAACAAATTTACCAACTTTCTATAATTATTTTGCCATTTTACTATGCATACATAGACCCCGCCCGTACGAACCTCTGTCACCGCCTTTACCATAAGATAGGCACCTTTGGCCGGTCGTGTGTGATTGAGTTGATTTAATTGTAGATAGTGCAGTAAACCGTCCAAAACAGACGACCCAACCTTTTATGATGAAACACCAAACCGAACTAATCATGTTGGACTAAAACCCACTTAAATAAGTATAGCAGGTATTCACATACCCCGTCTGTATGAAAGGACGAACCATAATCGATTGCACTTATCACTTACATGTTCAGTTTTTACCTCGTTCCCATATAAATGTACAGGCCTGATGAGAATTTATCGAAAGCACGGGTAAGCTCGCTAAATGCTCTTCTGAATTGCTCCATGGGAATTTTCGCGTTGTTAAAGGCACTCAACGGATACCTAAGTTTTAACACTATGCTTGTGGAGGCGAAAGTGCTGGCCAAGTTTATTGAGAACTGCATTGAGAGAAATGAATATGCAAGCCACTATTGGAAGGCGCTACGGCGTAGTCATACAATTACTACCTTCGTTACACGCAGAAAATCAACTGGAGAGTACCCACTTAACGATGGGAGAACTAGAACCTGACGTGTTTCAACGCGCGACTGTTCTGGACATCCTGACAGAAAACGAAAGATTGGAATTTATCAACTATACCGAGTCTATAGGAAGAAAAAGTGGAGACACAAAGAGATCTCCACTCTTGCAACGGATTCACGAAAGTAAACCACAATCAGGGCTTCCAAAGGACCCAGATCGGTAGATGCATGTTTATTCTTTTACGGCTCTCGATAAAACATTGCTCGAAGCATTGTATCTTGGTTCTAAGTTCTGCATACCTCGTCGAAAAGTCAATCAGCTAGACTTAGGAACACAGTTCGAGAATCTCTGGAGCCAGACGTGCGATCTAAAACCCACTTCTACAGATAATGTCCAACACTTAAAATCAACACAAGTGAATTGCAGTTATCAGTATGTGAACAAAAACACAAAAAGTCGGGGACTGCTGACAAAAGCTCACATACAGAAGTTAAAGCAGTTGAGAGAGAACAGAAATATTTTGGTAACCAGACCGGATAAAGGAACAGGCGTGATTATAATGAATAGGCTGGATTATGTGGCGAAAATACAGTCCGTATCATCAGATCGAATGAAATTCAGTAAAGCTGACAAAAAGAAAGATTCAACGGACGAAGCAGAAGCACAACTAACGGACTGCTTGCGAGGACTCCATGCGGGAGACTTCATCAGCGATCGTGGATTTGAAAACCTCCGCCCAGTAGGCACACACATCCCTCGATTGTATGGTCTACCGAGGACACACAAGAACGATCGACCAGTCCGTCCGATCTTGGACATGTTCAACTCTCCCAATCATGCGATAGCGAAGTAGTTGGCGGAGAAACTCAAACCCCGACAGTATCAACTGGCACCACGTAGCTACCGGGACACCTTAGAATTCATCGGGACGTTAAAGACCTTAACCTAAGCAGTGTGGTGATGTTTTCACTTGATACCTCATCACTCTTCATAAACGTTCCGGTCACGGAGACAGTTGAGTACATATGCGAATTCCTGTCAACCAATCAGCATGAAATAGGTATTCTACGAGCTCACTCGAGGAACTATTACTAAAATGCACACAAAATTTGCAGTTCCTTTTAGACAATCAAATATATAGACAAATAGACGGAGATGCTATGGGATCGCCTCTTGATCCTCTCCTAGCCGATGTCTTCATGAGCAAGTTGGAAAAGTGTCAGTTAAACGACCAAATCAATAAGCTGGCGACATATTTGCAATTGCCACCAGAGAAACTGACATAACTGCCATCTTGGATACTGTAAATCGAGCACATCCGTCGATCAAGTTTACGTTGGAGGTGGAAAGGGCAGGCTCCCTGTCTTTCTTAGACGTACTTCTAAGCAGAAGTGCTGACGGCAGCATCCGAAGAAGCGTCTATCGAAAGGACACGTGGTCTGGACAATATACGAACTTCTACAGTTTCGTACCCCTTCAACAGAAACGCAATCGGGTTCGCCGTTTGGCGCAATGGACTAGAAAAATCTGTTCGGCAGATAGCGTTGATTAAGAACTTAGAAGAATCCAGGATCTGCTTCGCGAGAACGAGTGCCCTGACAGATTTAGCGCAACGAATGTTGCTGAACGACCGGCACAACTCATCATGCCGACCGCAGAAAAGAAAACTCTGTTCCTCAAAGTCCCTTTCAAGGGGACGCAGCGAGTGAGCTCCTGAGAAGGCGCCTTGACCAAGCCGTTTCACGGACCTTCCAGGCGGCAAGAGTTCAAGTATTGTTTTCGACCAACCCCGTCTTACGCGGGGAAGGACAGGCTAACAGTTCAGATCAACTCCATGTGTATTTACTCCTTTACTTGCACCTGTGGAGCAGGCTACATTGGTCGAACGAGTAGGCGCCTATCCGCAGAAATACGAGAACACCTGCCAGCATGGCTGACGAAGGGTGAAGTTAAGAGCATACACAGCTCCATCCTGGTACACATGGTTGATTCTGGGCCCCGTGTGGATTCCAACAAAACCTTCCGTGTGATTTACAAGGTCCCACCTGACTACCCTAAGCGACCGAGTCAGCGCCTACTAGCAACAGCAGAGTCAACCACCATCAGGCTACAGAGGCCGGTCCTGTGCGCGCAGAAGAACCTCTTGCACGCTCCGCGTCTACCGTGGGGCAGGATCGATTAACTGCATGCAGGTCTCCGCGCCCCCACCTCCTTCCCTCCCCCCTCGTGACACCGCTCAACCTAACTCTCACTGTCACTGGCTCCCTCCTCTCCTACCCTTCCCCCTCCCCCACTCTATTCACATACCCCATTTGTATGAAAGGACAAACCATAATCGATTGCATTTATCACTTAAAGGTTCAGTTTGTACCTCGTTGCCATATAAATGTACAGGCCCAATGAGAATTTATCAAAAGCACGCGTAAGCTCGCCGGATGCTCTTCTGAGTATTCTTCATATGCCGCAGATGCTTGGGGGCCTTCACACGATCCTTACCGGAGGTTTTTGCGACGCTCTGCATATCGCTAATGTGGAGGAGTCGGTCAGATGGGGTTGTGAAGCCCCAACTGAAGTAAACAAGCCCCAGCCACCGGTGATACGGAAGCGGTGGTAATAGGGGTTTTTACAGATGGGGTCGGGGAACGCACAGGAGACGACGTCAAGTAGTTGTATGCGAATGAAAAGCTATTAGAACGCCCGGTTTTACTTTGAGTGGTTGAGGAATAGATGCATTAACTCATAACCCCTAATCCTAACCCTAGTCGTAACCCCTGATCATAACCTCTAACCTCACCCTCAACAGTATTGTGTCCATCAGGTGGGCTACCTTACCACGTATTACCGAGGAAGTCTGCCGCTGGTTCAACAGTTAGTATCGATAACTGAAGCATGCGGACAGAGATTTTGTTAGGAGAACTGCCTAGGAAAATATTTCCGGTGAGTGCTACTCAACGGACGAGGCCTCCTTCTGCTTGCAGAAGTGGACGATGGTACTGTTTTTGAAGTCCTGGTGCAAATTCAGGGTTTCCTTCTCCCCTGAAATACCGAGATCAGCCTGTTTAAAAATTGGGGGCCCTCTATAGTTGCTGAGTTCTTCTGGAATCAGCAGACGCCATTCAGCGGCAGAATATCGGCGAAACACGCGTGTCTGGGCCTTTATCTAGTGTCTGTGTTGTTAGAATGGTATTCTGTGGACCAATATGAACTTTACTGTCCCTACGACCGCGAAGATATTTTAAATTTTAGTGAATTCAACGCATTCTCCGATTTCCTCGACTCTGCCAGTCATCCTTGCATTTCCTGCAGTCTCTGTCGCTCTCGGTTTCGACATTTGTGGAATAGGGTTTGCATACAACCGTCGTGCACAAACCACACCAGTCTAGGGTGTTCACTGTAATTCCATAGCGAGCTTAGACCTTGATGGTTGAACGTCTGTCCACAGTTTCAAGACTACGAGTCTAGGTGCAAAATTAGACAGAACAAAGTTGCTGATGAAAACTACTACTATCAGCTGTTGGCCTGAGTGAACATTGGAAGGAGGCTGCGCGAGCACTCTAGTTGAAGTCCTTACTTTAAATGCTAGAATTTTATAGGTGGCTTCGTTCGTTACAGAATCGTTGCATAAACTGCGTCACTGTAAGAAACCCCGGAAAGTTAAATGCTAGGAAAAGTGGGCAGGTGAGTCTTGAATGCCATACAGACACAAGCTGAAAAGGAATGGCCAGTTTTGACTCTGTTATCACCAGCCTGCAATGTCCCTGTTCTGTGCCAGTAAAACCATTTTTCATGGGCATTTGAGCGAGACATGAGTTGAGTCGGAAAGCAAACCGACTCAACTGTAACACTCTCCGCATTCTTCGACTGCTGAAATCTCAGACGGAGGGCTGGAGGGAGGGAGGTGTCTCTGTTAATGACAACATTTCCGCTCTTTTGGCTTGTGGTCCATAATTCATGGGAGCTTTTGCTCCTACACAGCGGCCAAGAGCAGTAGCCGACCCGAATACAGAAGACCTGACCAACCGTCGCGATTGCAGTCGACCTTGCGAGGTCAATGTGCAGTCGACGTGTCCTCCATCTATTAATGTATGTCCTCGTCTAGAACGTCCGCCTTCCAGTCATACAGTAGACCACCCAGACGCCTTGTTAGCATTCTTTCCTGCACCAACATTACCTTTTATTGCCTTCCCATCTTGGATTTCTCCACCCCTACTTCCTGCTCCTCATCTCCCTCGGTCCTTGACCAGCCACCAGAATGCCCCGATGACTTACTGGAGGTGTGAAGGCATCCAGTTCATTTTCTTGTTCGTTATTATCGTACAGGTAGTCAACCTTGCCTGCGCGAGTGGCCAGGGCGACCGTGAGCAAAGCACGCTGACCAGAGCCTGCATAAGTCCAGGCTGGCCGGATACCACTTGCGTGGGCGGCTTCTTGTTTGGTTAGCAGCTAACCTTGAGTGAAGGCCATTCCACTATCCGCTGCAGGTGGATGTTGCGCGCAACCCGTGGTCAGAATCCCCCTTCAGGCAACTGTTTCCTTCGCCAAGCTTATTGGAAATCTGCCTATTCTTGAGAAATGAATTAGTATATGTTTTGTCATTTCGAACACGCTCCCTGGACGATCTCATTTTCCGGCCAGGTAACAACTGGGAGATGGCACCCAAAAAAATCCGCCCAACCAAAGCAGCCTGTCTTACGGGACAGGTGGTAATATGGGTTTTACGGGCGGGGCCTTCGATTGCGTGGATAAATATAAATAATACTAAGAAGGTTTTTCAGAAATGGCTTTTCGAACGATAAAGTTTTACCTCATCACTATTTGGCTAAAAAAAATGTGCGCTGTGTCGGATTTACTTGAAGAGGCAGATAATATGAAGTCTATCCAGCTCGTATTCCCTGCTTAATTGCTTTTTTAAATAGGGGATTGAAAGCGGAATGCAGTTGGCTAAAGGAAACGTTCTACGTTGTGCTGTTCATGACCCTATGCCTTCATATCCTCGCTGTCAAAACTGCACGTTCAATAAACACAGAGGACGTGATTGAAAACATCGCCGCACTTGACCCCAACGAGAGTTGCCATTTTGTGAAATTGCTTAGCTGATGACACCGTCTGTCTAGGATTGTATGCTTTTAAAGTTTTCCGGCCCTCAGTAAAATACCTTTATTTTATTCCTTTCATCAGCCTGTGGACGAATACTCATGCAGTCCTCCGGCATATTCTCATCGGTAACGGAATTTTTTGGGTGCCATCTCCCAATTGTTACCTCCGGCCATTCCAACAGAAAATGTTGAGTGGTATGAATTCTTCGCATCACAATCGTAGTTTAGTGTCAACCTGTGAAGACCTAACTAGTGCGGAAATGGAAAGCGAAGACTTTTGCCGATTTCTGGCGGATGTATGGCACACATGTGAGGGGGAGGGGAGTTCGGTTCACGAGTGATCTACCCGTTTTCTGTGTGAGAGGGAGAGAAACTGCTGACTGTATGGTTTGCTGGACGGAAGAAGTTGCAGTCAAGCCCAGTAGTCTCTGATCCAAAGAGTTTATTTCATCTCCAGTGAGAAAGCGCTGAAAAAATTATAAAAGAACGAATCAACCCTCGCTACTGCCATGATCGTGATATTATACTGAAGTCTCCAATTTTAAAGCTTGACCTATTGCATCAGGTAGGCCTGCCACATGTTCTTAACTTTAAATGGCACCCAGACAAGGACGAAAATATCAGGCTCCAAATATCAGACAGCAGTTACCATCCCTACAAGCTGTGAAGGCACAGAAAGAAACGGCGGCATCAAAAAGCCCTATCTCTGACATGCGAGGATGAAGGAACGCGATGTGATGAGACAAAAACTCTGATCTGCTGCAAGACCGAGCAGTTAAATAAGGGGCCTGTCAGGGAGAATGCCCTGAGCGACCTGTTCTTTTCCGTCAAATTACGTTATTGCAGCGTACTGAATGCTACCATTGCTACTTTCCTTGACAATTTGACGTTCGTTCAACTGATTTCGGATCTGCCTGAGACGCCATACGCAAACACACGCGGATGTACCAGTAGTCTCAGTTACAGTGCGTGACCTATCTCATGAAATGTTGGCTGAAATTCTGAAATGCGTTTTCGATTAGGAAGGATTACTTGGTCGCGGTTGTAATACTGACTATCTTAAGGCATACTCTTATAACATTTTGGACTCGGCAGGATGTCTGCTTTTAAATGCACATCTTTTCCATCTCCTGTAGAAAGAGTGCTCGGTAAAAAAATGACTACTTAAGTAGCATGCATTTTTCCCATTGATTTTCGATGGTCTTGGAAATTCAAATATATTTTATAGAAACCACAAATAAAAATATGCTTTCTTTTAGTCAATCAATAGAGAATCACGTCTTCTTTATATCTTATGCTTAGCGAAGGAGTATAATTAGGTTATAGAAAAGTTTTCTAATTGCCGAATAATTTGGAGCCTGATCATTCGTTGCATTAGCGCCTAGTGATTGCACTCTACAAGGTGCATGCGTTCCGCGTAAAGAAAATCCCATATTTCTCTATGCCATTAAATAGATATCATACAGGGTCCATAAAATTTTGCAGTGGATGCGGACTATGTTGTACATTTCATGAGGAGCAGTGGTAAACGGTCAGGTACGATGCTATGTGAATGGACATTTGGCGCTCTTAAAAAGTCTCATAATTAGTGACTTTTTTAAAACCTAACTATACTCCTTACTTAAGTATAAAATATAAAGAAGACGTGATTCTCTATTGATTGACTAAAAGAAAGCATATTTTTATTTATGGTTTCTATAAAATATATTTGAATATGCAAGACCATCGAAAATCAATGGGAAAAATGCATGCTACTTAAGTAGTCATTTTTTACCGAGTACGCTTTCTACAGGAGATTGAAAAGAAGTGCATTTGAAAGCGGACATCCTGCCGAGTCCGAAATGTTATAAGACTATGCCGCAAGATAGTCAGTATTACAACCGCGACCAAGTAATCCTTCCTAATCGAAAACGCATTTCAGAATTTCAGCCAACATTTCATGAGATAGGTCACGCACTGTAAATAAGACAGCAGTTAATTCTTCGGCATAGGGGAGGAAAAAGATTACGCGGCCTCCACAACTGGAAGGAAAAGGCTCAACGAGTCCTCCGGCTGAAGTTCGGAAGGATTCCTGGTCTTCGACGATGTCTGCATTGCACAAGCAGAAAAAACCCAATAGAATGCCTGCTAGTCACGTGACTCGTCACGCCCTGACGATTATCATATGATTATTACCGTCCGCAACATCGTTAACGTTCTGGCCTTCAGCCAGGGACTGGATGATCTTAGTACGAGCTCCGATTAATGTGCTCATTCTTTTGTGGTTGTTGCTGTAATTTCGCTGTACGACAGCATCTGTATCAAGTTTTGCAGGGCAAACGACTTAATATTTCAGCGCATAATATTCAATACCTTGCGTAATAATTGCCCCAAAACTATTGAAAATTGGAGTTGCGAAAATTCCCTTTGAAGCATTCCGAAGATAATTTGGCTGGCTAACATTATTTTTTGATAAATCCTCTTCAGACCTGTACACTTATATTGCTATCGGAATGATGAATAAGAAAATGCGAGCAAGTTGAAGTTATGCTGTAGCAGGGTTTTTTTGGGGGGGAGGAATTGGTAAAGTGGAACACATAATTATGTCAGGGGGAGGGGAATGATGGTGGTGGTGCCCAAAATAATAAGAGAACACCCTCCAGCATGGTTAGGAAACGGCCAAATAAAGAACGTAAACAGCACTGTCCTCGCGCACATGACAGACACAAATCACTCTGTGGAAGCCGGACAGGCTTCCGAATGATTTACAAAGCTCCGTCAAACTATTCGAAAACACTTGAACAACGTATTTCGGCAAGAGGTGGCTCCAATCAGGTTTCGCAAATGAGTCCTGTGCGCGCAGAAGAACTTTCTACAGGATCCAGATTTACCATGGGTCCAAAGTCACCACGCCAGCCACACGCATGTACGTGTAATTACCCCTCCCAATGCTCACCATTCCCCTTCCACCGACGGTAATTATGTTTTCACTTCACCCACCCTCAACCCGGACGCCAGCTACGGGATAATTTCCGCTTGCCCGCACTTACTTATCAATCATTTCGGTAGCAATATAAACGTACAAGCCCGGGGAGAATTTATCGGAAGCTAACGTACGCTCGCCAATTGTCCTTTGTATTACAAAT
>CACRXP010000760.1:15354-29028 GCA_902702965.1 Spirometra erinaceieuropaei
TGCCTTCAGTCCCTAGATGAAGTCATAAGCCCATCTGTTGGAGTCCTTTCAACGCAGATGGAATAATATAAGCATACCTGAAGGAATTAAGCTGATGCTCTTAGTGATGACGTGGAAAACAGTTTCATGGACACTACCGATCACCAGTTGAGACAAACTATTTGCACCATGAAGGCTTCATTCTTATCGCCTTTCCACCATCTCAGCATGACAGTATTTTGTTATTTTGACATCATTTAGCGGGCGTTAACGAGGAAGAGCCGATCACGAGGTTCCCGGGACCTGGCTTCCTAATAAAAAAGAAAATTTCCTGCGATTTCGTCGCGCAGATGAACCAGATGTCATTGGCCGTTGAAATAGGTTATTAAGAGGAGGGCACAAATAAGGCTAGCGTTTGTTACCAAAAATACACTAAGTCACGCCTCAGAACTAACCCGAAGCTGGCCAGGCAACAATTGCTGCACCCATTTGCCCAAAAACCACAACAATGGCCGGATCCGGGGGATTGTTCATGCCCTTCAACTCCATTAAATCAGCTTTCATTGTCTCGTCTCGGACGGCTGCGCCTAATAGCTTGGGCAAAGGAGGAGGGGAGCGGGGAAGAATTATTTGCTAATCAGTCAGTCCAACTTGCCATCCTCCCTTGTGTCCACCTATTTGTGCCTCACACAGCTCGGTAACCGTCTAAGCGGTGGGCAAAATAAAACTTGAATGTGGTCTGCCTCGTTGGTGGTCTCGTGAAGCATAAATGCACGACTCGGGAAATGCGCGTGAGGGAAAGTAGGCGCGTAAGTTGTCGTAACCCCGTAAAATGGCGCGCTCGCCGATGGTACTCGGGGAGAAAAGCGGGTAGCAGTTAGAGTCGGGAGGAGTGCGTGAATAATGTCTGGTAGAGGTGCACAAGAGTCAGGACGATTGCCTTGCAAAGACTGAGGGCCTTACGCCTAGCTGAGCACTCGCTGTGCATCCGGAACACCCACTGGAAGCCTGCCGACGCACAAGTCGATGTCCTCGAATACAACAAGCGTGCAGACCTCGCAGGTCTGGCACATAACTGAAACCCTGGAGCTCTGGAAGTATAAACTAGTCTTTAATACTGCCTGTCCTCAGAGTCATGGCTTCGGTATCGTCCGTCTCTCGACTTTATACAGGGTAACGTGCGGCATGAGCATTTTTCTGCAATCTGCATAAATTGCCGTTGGAGAAAATCGCTTCATTTCCGGAACTCCATGGTAATTTTGCCCTTTTTTGTAGTGAGGCAGACGATATTTTTGCTGGAGGTATTCTGCGTAAACTATGAGAGATGAGAATCCTTTTTGTGGACACGGCTAGAATGACTGCCTTTCGCCACGACAACTGAAATCAAACGCTCTACAGGACGGCAAGAAAGCAGATTATCCTGTAAGATGCCTCAGCGCTTTTGGCTTTTTAGACCTCGACAGTGTCCTAGGCGGATCGGAAGGCAGCTGCCCATACTACTGGCGCAGACAGGGGTGACTAATTTTTATTGATTTCACATACTCTGACATGTTTGTTCACAAATTACGACGTCGGCCCCCTGAGTGGATTTAGGTAAATGTAAAACCAATCATGGAGTTAAGCAGGCCTACTAGGAAAAGTCTGCTGTGAAATGATTTGTGGGTAAACAGAAAACATAACAGATGGCGTTCACCAGTCAGGTTATTGAACGTGCTTGTTCGTTGTGCCTTCGAGCTCATGCTAAAACCCTCGCAGGCAGTCGCACAGCGACTAGTAGTAAATATAGAAGAGAAGGGTATTGCCGACCAAGACAAGGGAGACCGGAATGACCATTTCTGGCTTACCAGCCGTCATCAGCCAGGGATACCCAATCTCGAAGTGTGGATCATTTGATATTCGAACCCGGGATCTTTGGTTAGTTATGATTGGCTGATGACGGCTATTAAGCCAGAAGGGGGCCATTCTGGGTTTACCTTGTCTTTGTCGGCACCATCTCCTCTACATTAAAAGGAAACAACTCTCACTGAGGTTACTAACTTATTGTTGCTGCATTATATTAACGTCGAATAGAATGTTCTCATTCTTTGCTTAAGTCAGGAAAAACCCTCGTAACATCTGACAAACGCAGTCTTAATTTGTATTTTTGGCAAATTTGAATAATTCATTTGAACCGATTTTGAAGAACACGGATCATGGGAATCACTCAAATCTGCCAAAAACACTAAATAATTAAGTGAGCCTGGCAGTCCTCTCGTGGATTCTAAACCAATTGCTAAGGAAATCCTGCTTGGACAATTCGTTTACTGTATTACAGTTCGCGGATTCCGTACGTTGCAGGTGGTTAAGTCGTTGGCCGTTCTCAAGTCAAGTCCTTGCAGTCGTGGATTCGATTTCACCGGGGCCACAAAGTTTTTTTACGTATAGGTCAAATAAAACACAGTTTTCCTTCTGCCCCCGTGCAAATCGTCACACTTATCATTGCGCATCTCTGTGTGCTGTCCTATCACAGAGACCGCACGCTTGTTCGTACTTTTCCCTGACAGCTCGGCCGTCGATGTAGACGATGTCCACCGTGACGCCGTAATTGTCCCATGGGGAGTCACGCACGACCCACTCCATACTAGAATTCAGTATATTGTTAAAATCAGTTGTAAATACAAAAACAACGGTTATGCATATTTTAAAAGCGACGTTATGCCGAAACGAAGCTGCACGTCGGTACATCTCCTATTCAGTTTTTAGCCATAGAATGCACCCCTCCCCCTTGCGAAATAACTGAACGATCTTGACGGACTTTACTTCTAAAGTTTGCGTACATAATTCTCCGATCTACAGTTAAGATTAGTCAGAAATGCGTCTACTTTCTTCTGAGCCTACTGAGGTGTTGAATTCTGGGTGAAAAATAGTTGCCGCACTTTAAAAACACTTAGACACCACGGTTAGGTTTGACTTGAATTTTACATGACCTAATTCCGGCAAGGCTGTGGTTTATGCCCGGGTCTGGTTGCTCCTAGGGGCGTTTGTGTAGAACAAAAGAGCTGAACATCTAAGAAGTTTGTAGTATCACAAATCCTGATCGTCCATGCTGTCACCTATTAAAAGAAGGCAATATTTTTTACCATTCAATAATAATAGTGAGTGAGTTTAATGCCCATTTGCAGGCATTGTCAAAAAAGTATTGCATTGTCGTATTTTTACTCCGACGACTACCTTAGAGCATCTTGGCTACCCTCACGTAACAGCCACCGCGAGGCCATTTTACTTTTTTTCTCTGGCACGTACGAATAAATATCGCCAGTTATGTCCTTTCAGTACAGTCGCTCCCCCGAGTAAGTAGACCCGGCCATAAACCACACCACTGCCTTAATTTCTAAAGCTTGCGTACACGGTTCGCGGATCTGCAGTTGAGATTAGTCAGATATGCGTCCACTTTTTCTTCACAGCCTACTGAGGCATTGATTTCTGGGTGAACAGTAACTTCTGCCCCTTGAAAGCACTTGGAGACCGCAGTTAGTGTAGAGAGAAATATACACGTAGCCGCTCAAATGTCTAGAGTAGCCTGAGGCAGGAGATTGTGAGCTATTACAGTAGGTGGGCTAACTCATGAATTGTCAACCGAAATTCCCAAATGCGTTTTCGTTTCGAAAAGATTGATTAGGTAGGTTTGTAAAACTAGTCACAGCCTGCAACATAAATGTATAATATTTCAGTTACCTCGGGATGCCGGCTTTCGAACGAACTGCCTTCCGGCTGAATGCAAAAACTATACTCTGTAAAAATGACTACTTATGTGGCATGAATTTTTCTCATTGATTTTCGATGCTCCCTAAAAGTACATTTACATTTCATGTAAAAATATCCATTCTTTTGCTCGTTTGGTAGATAATTACATCTTCTTCCAATCTTATACTCGACATAAAGGTATAATTCGGTTTTCAAAAACTTTTCACATTCCCGAATCATTTTGGACCCACCCTACCGTTACATTTGGATTCACGGTTCCCAAACTACAAGCCGTAGATTTTCCGCGAACGGAAAACCGTACATTTCTCTACGGCAATAATGCGGGACCATATAGAGTTCATAAAATTTGGCAGTGAATTTAATCCATATTGTTAACTTTGCAAGTCACATTGGTAAATGCAGAGACATAACGATTTATGAACGGTCATTTCACGGTTCTTAAAAGTCCCGCAATTAGAAACTTTTTTAAAACCTAATTATGCCTCTCCTTCGAGCATAAAGTTAGAAGAAGACGTAATTTTCTACCGAATGAGCAAATGAATGAATATTTTTATCCATGTTTTCCCTGAAATATAATTGGACTTTTAACGGCATCGAAAATCAATGAGAAAAATTCGTGTTACTTAAATGTTCGTTTTTTACAGAGTATAGATTTTGCATGCAACCGGAAGGAAGTTCTTCGAAAGCCGACGTCCTGAGGTAACTGATGTATTATAGAAGTATGTTGCAGGCTAAGTAGTTTTACAACCCTACTTAATTAATCTTTTCGAAACAAAAACGCAGTTCGGGATTTCGGTTGACATTTCATGAGTTAGCCACCTACTGTACCGGCAGAGACAATTATGGGCTATTGACACGGATGAGAACGACCAGGTCGAGAAGGAAAACTGGGCATAACGATGTTGCTAAAGCATGCGGGAATGCTGATCAAGACAACAGTGTTGTCTCCTGTGTTAGGGCTAGGTATTCCTCGCACATTGTCTATGACTTGGAATGAAGGCTTAGAATACCAAGAACGGTGGTGGTACTTCAAATGACATCGTTTTGGATGAACGCAGGATCCGAGAAGACAGCGTCGCTTGCAACGCTGAAAATTTCGGTTGTGACAATCGGGAGGTAGGGTCAATGCAAACGAGGGATACCGAATAAGCTGTCATCGGCCAGATGAACGGCTAAGTTGAACTTGCGCAATGTGCCGGCAATCCGAGGATTTTGAATACTCACAGCTACAGCTAGCAAAGGTTAAGCCGTGGCTCAGTGGATCAAGTGTTAAGGTTTTTTAGCCACTAGATACCGCCTCGAATTTTGGATTGCGCCCGTACGGTTAGCTGGCGACAGCTGATAAAAATGCGCAGAACACGACATCCTCCTGACCATCACCTTCATCTGCCTTCCACGCATGGGAAGGCAGCGTGAGCCCACTCCGGCTCGTAGTGTCGGCAACAGATGGACTACGTTCACGCTCGGCGGTTTGATCAGCGTGGCGTACCAGTGACGAGGGCTACATACAATACGGACGGCTGGACGGACCACCGATTCCTCATCCCCAAGGTGATGCTACGAATCCAACCCCGCAGGGAACCCCAAGGCAAGTAACCGCCGTTAATTTATGTACTGTTCTGTCGAGTGTGTTTAATTTCCGCTGAGATTTGACTAATTAATCGACTCAATGCCGGAACACAATGTCCACTGTGGAGACAAGGTTGCGTCAACTGCGAAACGTCATCCACTCTGCCGTTTTGGGCGTCCCTGGTTAGGTGATATCGATAAACGATTTTACGATCTGCTCTCCGAGCAGAACAGTTTACGAACCGCTTACTCCAACTACGGGACGGACGCAAACCAAAGACTTTTTCCGCAATAGATGCCTTGTACCACAACGACTGTAGGAGATACAACTTATGCAGGTAGATCACAAGGCTGGAAAGACAAGGTTATGCGGACCGCAATGACATGAAAATTTCTGCACCCCGTTTAAGGTAGTCAACGTTCCCACAAAAGAAGGAGACTGCGCCGTTTCTCAGCTCCGACGAACCACGCTTCTCACGGAGAAATCGCAGATTCTGAAGCGTCCTCAACCGTGCCGACAACAATCTCCGATGATGCCATTAACAGGCTGTTTCAAGTGGAATCCTAAGCTGATCTCAACCTCACGCCCACCTTGCAGGAGACCACCAGGTCTGTACAACAGACTTCTTGCGGAAAAGTGCCAAGAGACGACAAAATTCGAACCGAAACCTTAAAATATGGCGGTCTCTACTAATGGAAGTGTTGACTCCACTCTTCTAGGAAATGTGGCGGCAGGGACAAATTCCTCAAGAATTCGAAGACGCAACCATCGTCGACATATACGAGGGCAAAGGAAACCGGTGAATCTGTAACAATCACAGAGCTATCTCACTAATCGCCATCGCAGGTAAGATCTTGACTCGCGTCCATTCCAACCGTATGGAGCATAGATTCCCCCCCCCAGAAAGTATTTGCAGGGACCGTGAAACCTTTTGACCCTAAATTCACCGTCCGCCAACTAGAGGAGAGGTGCCGGGAAACGAGGACCAACCTCTACACCATTTCCATGAACCTTAATCCGTTAACCGCGAGGGACTTTGCAGGATCAGATTGAAATTTTTTGGCCGCAGCAAATGATGCGTTGACTTCACGATAAAATGACGGTTTTCGTCAAGGACAACGGGATAATCACTGAAACATTCGCCCAGGTCAGTTGGGGAGGGGGGGGGGAAGGACTGAGCCCTCACTACCAGGCTATCCTGTTTCATGTTCTCCGCCATGCTGATAGACGCCAACCCTAAGGAGCGGTCTGGCTGACGGACAGCGGTTCAACATCCGTCTCCCGAAAGCATCTTCGAGGGTATTCAAGGCCAAATTTCACTGATAACTGTTCGCCAATGACTACGCCCTAAACCTTACACGGGAAAAGGACAGTCAGCGCAGAGTCTTCCCTCTCTCCAACTTCAAGCTGACCGTCAACAAGGAAAAGACGGTTGTTAACCGCCAGCTAGCATTCGACGCGGACTATAATAGGCCCTATATCAAAGTAAACTGGACAACGATTGCAACAATGGACAAATTTGCATATATCGGAAGTACAGTTTCAAGGAATCTGTAGGTTGACGAGAAAAAAGCCCACTTGATCACCAAAGCTAGTCAGACATTCAGCTGGATACCGGACCTAGTTCGAAGTCACCGTAGAGTCCAAATCCTAACGAAACTGAAGGTGTGCCGGTCGTCGGTTTGACAACACTGCTGCATGGGTCAGAAATCTGAGCTAAAAGAGGAAGCTCAACCAATTCCAAGTCAGCTACCTCCGGAGAATACCGAGGCTGAGATTCGAAAACAGAATCCTCAGTATGGAATTCTTGGAACGAGCCGGAATCTTCAGCACCCACGCCATGCTGAGGCAAATTCAACTACCATAAAGCAGCCACGTCTCTGAGAATGGATGGCGAGAGCATAATTTAGAAGCTATTTATGCATCATGCGTGCTCGTTCACAAGTTTGGTCGAAAACGACGTTACAAGAGCACTTAAAACTTGCCTTATGAATCTACAAGTCCACGCAACCAACCGGCTCATAGCTGCCAGAGCTAAAAGAGCGACTCATAGATCTCAGATCTCGCGAGCGAACAATTCCAACAAACTACCCTTGCCACCATGTCCACGATACCAACGGACATTGCGCGCAAGGATCAGCCTCGTAAGACATCACTGAACCGGATGCACTATCAACGCGGTACCTACTCCCCCCATCACAGAAATGACCTCCACCTTCACCCTCAGGAAGTCGACAACCGCCACTACTGCTTAGCACCGCGATAGTCAGCCTCCCATCATCACCACCATCATCCATAGCACAAGTCCGCGCCGACGACGACGACGACGACATCCATCATCACCACCATCACCACCACTGCCGGCGAGACACGCCCGCTTCTGGCCATCCAGCGGCAGTGCGGACTTGATCCAAGCCTCTCGCCACTGCTCTCGCACCCTCACGTCAGATATGGGCCTGACCGGCCATTTGCAAATACCTCGCTCTGGGCCAGGCAGCCTAGTGCCAGAAACTCCAAGACGCACCCGCCGCATCCACTTCAACTGCTCATGGACATTCAGCCATCAAGTGTGCCTACCTGACCATATGCTGTTCCTTGAAAATCTGCGGTAAACCCCATTACCACACCTCACCAGTTCCCTCGACCCACACATCCCAAGACCAGAAATAAACCCGCGTCCTATCACCTGTGACCTGCGCCCAATCCCGTCATCAGATGACTGAGAAGCTGGGTTAGTCGACTGGGACGCGTGAGAGGGAAGAGATAGTGAGACCGACTCATGGACTTCATGGCACCTTAGTGCATTTGTCATCATAGAAGATCTGATGCTTTTGAATACATCAAGACACACTAGACGTCACGGACTGGAAGGTTTCCAACTGACGGTACAACTCAGACCTCACGGTCAGCTCCGTGTTTGTTTGTGCGTGGATTGATTGACTAGTGGACTGGGTGAGGCCGCAATGTCTCTTTCACAGTGTGCCCTCTAAGGCTCTCACACGCAGGTGAGATCTGAGCTAATCATTACCATTGTGTGAAAACGTGGTGCTCTTTGTGGACTGCAGGTCGTGTGTGTGGCAGGTGTAGACGGGCTGTTTAGATCCGTCCGCCAATTTTGCCCAATCACAGCTCACTGACTCGGACAGGGGACTGGTGTCTGGAAGAGGGGGGAGAAAGCGAAGTCGGTAATGCGGAATCCATTTCAACAACACATCAGCACATTCCTCGCTATGAAACATCTGACACGCTCTTGAACCTATAACGACGCGTTAAAAGTGGTGTCGTGGAGGGTTACTAACCGAAGGGTAGTCTGTACCTTTCTGGGGACTGAATGCTGGGCTCAGTGGCTCATGGTTAATTTGGACCCTATGGCACTCTAACTCAGGTGGGATCCGAGTTGATGGCATCTTGTTTCTGGGGTAATCTGCTCCACTGTGCGCGGATCAAGCCGAATGTGCTACGTTTTCGCCCTAAAACGGACCACGCAGCAAATGCGCTGGAACAACATGGAGCCCAAGTCGAAATCCGACAGGTGTTGGCCGGAATGCACAACAATAACAAATGTCAGGGGGGTGGCAGCAGGCCCTTGTGCAGGGCCCCCATAGTTGTTGTTGATGAAACCCTGGTCAGTGTACGTTGTGGATCAAGGGGCACAGCGGAACGCCTACCTAAGTTTTTACTCAGTGTCAGCCACCTGTGCCCTCTCCCGCATCCAGTCTTATCGAGGCTGTCTTCCTACCGGGTCCAGATGGGGCAGCAGAGAGGGCGGTAGATGCTGCGCAAGTTTACACGAATTCACGCGTAAGTTACCGTCCCTGCTCTCACTGTGCTATGGAGCACACGGTGGACGTAGTCAGCAACGAAGACCAAATTGTCGTGCACCGCGTATTGATGGGCTACTTAACTTTGTCAACTGCGGCGTCCCACCTTACCTCCGGTCGTCCTTATTCTGTCAAGGACCAAGCGGGCATGTGATAAGAGAGTGCGGCAGATGCTGTGCAAGTCTGCTGTCACTGTGAACTAATCCACGGACAGCGCCCACCGTATTGCGCGACGCACGAAGAACATCGTCTCTCGCGAAGGTCGAACGGACACCTGTTTCCTCATCGGAGGAATGGTGTGTTTAGTGGTTTGTATTACATTATCCGAGGAACGGCTTATTTAGGCGACGCAAAGGCAACTGTAACTGACTGGAGGCACGTCCTTTAGGGCCAGAACCCAGTTAAATTGCTGTAGGCCTGTCTAACCCAAAGTGAAGCTGACCCGCGGCAGGAGCCCTTGCGATGAACTGAACTTCGAATTCGATAAAGTGATCCGTGCAATCCTTTCGGACCGCAACATTTCCCAGAGGGTCGCACGGGGTCACCAAAATACCACGCGCTATACCGTACTCGAATTCTGATGTTCCTTATTTCAATTTCGATTACACTACCAACTACGCACTCGCGGCAGAGTTCACGCCCTGTAAAACAGTTCGTGGTTAGCAAAGAAGACAGACTTCAGCTCAACGAGGTAACCCGTTGGTCGGCAGTCTTCCACGCTTCGACTTTTACCGCGTCGTGATAGGCGCGAAGACGTCAGACTTTTCCCGGCGACGAATGCGCCGATGTGCCGTGGAAATGAATTCCGCACTGTCTGCTTCACTTTCTGTACTCTCTCCCTGCTACCGGTCCACTATCCGAGTCGGTCAGCCATGGACGGTAACACGCATCATTAGACACAAGTAGTCGCGTTCTGACCCGGGACACCTATAAAACGGCTGACATTGTAGCTCTGACGGTTCGATCATCGTGCTTGACGATGTCCGCCGTGTGCTCCACAGCGAGGTGAGGGCAGGCACGGGGACATGTGCGTTAATCAGCTTATAGTGAGAGTACACTTTCACAGCGTCTACCGCGCTCCCTCCTCTCCCACCTGGGTCTAGTGTCAAGACATAGGCAAGAAAGCCAGAGGCGGGAGAGGGCGCACGTGTCTGGCAGGGCGTAAATCCGCACCTAGGCGTACCACCGCACCCCCTGGCCCATAACAGACCCTCGACCAGGATTTCAAATATCATCAAAAATGGATCAGGGATAGGAGAGGATGACACAAGCTACTGGACAAACGTGCGCTCGGCCTCTATACCCTGAGAGAACGCAAGCCCACATTACGGCAGGGAACGAGGTGCCAGGCAACCGCCAGCGTATACCAGGCTGCGAGGGCCATGGTTTACTGAATAATGACATAGCGGACGCACATAATCCTTAAAGCCCAAAAAGGTGAGGCACAGATCTGCATTTAACCTAGAACATCACTCTTAAGAGGCTAGGTGACAAGTCGGTCATCGACTGAGAGGCACTACCCCTATATTCTGTAATCTCACTCACTCTGCCCAAATCTCGGACATGACGAACCATCAGCAGCACAGGTCCACACCTCGCCAGTGCTGACTACCACCAGAGGCAACAGCCCTGGCTTTCGTACACAAAATGAAATTACCTGTTTGATGTCATCTGCGTGATCTGACGAACTGAGATATGATTGGATGATTCGTAGTGCTCGAGATAGCACCACTACCCTGACCCCTACAGCATTCTCCGGATATGTGATGTTACCGATCTTGCAGACACCTTTAATTAAGTCCTATAGTTTGCTATCCTCCGCATGAGTCGCACAGGATACCGTAAAATTGCCTCCGGATAATTCAAATACGAAGGTTGTGATGAATTGTTGTAGGGAGGGCATTACTCTGCAGTCTCTACCACATGCTTTAATATCGGAATTGTCGGCGTCAAATGCGCACAGTACTGCCAATGTGTGAGACAGAGCTTCGTCCAAGAGGGCATCCTGGAGAGAATTCTCAAATTTCCAGATGGGACACAGTAGGTTGACTGTATTGACATAGAGAGTCAGCTGAAGCTTAAATGAGTGTCCCGGGCAATCAAACAGCCAGCCGATTAGCTCAGAAATTTGATTCCACGGTCTAAGTGATAATATTTCTTTTTACCAATCATCTGAGACAGTCTACTGAACGCGAAACCTGACCAGCAATATGCAGAATGATTAATTCGGACCAAACAAAGAAACTTACCATCAGAAAGCACCTCAGTCATCTTGTTTTAATCCATGTTAACCTAAAAAATGACATACATAAATCCCGGAAGTCGGTTTTTGTACTGTCCGGACCGAAATTATGGATCTTTCACGGATGTACAGGATTCAAATATCGGGTTTATTTTAGCGTCCCTTGGAATCCATGTTTTAAAACAAACTGCAAAACAACAGCTCAAGTAAATGATGTATAAGATGTTTTTCTCCTCAACTTTCGTCTTCACCAATAGCAAGGCACCTGAGTTACTTACGAAAGGTCCTGCTTTTGCATATGAGCTTCCTTACTTTGCAATTTTAGTTGTGTAGATGCTGCTGTGTGTCCATTTTTAATTAACAGATGAACCGGTTTTGATAAGACATTACGCGACTTATTCGTTACATAAACTATAATTATAAAAAGTACGCCCTAATTGCCAACGGTTAAAAGTTCCTTGTTACAAAAGTGCACGGTCTATGTAATAACCCACTGACGATTTACAACGTAAGGCGTTTTATAGGAAATCTGCATAAGCGGCGAAGTTCAAAAAGAGTACGAAATTTGGCTACAAGTCTTATAATTGAACTGACTTCCCCTTCCCCCTTGAAAAATGTGCAATTACATATAAACTATCACGATGAAAAATTTAAGAGCACTTTATACTGTATGCAAAGTTGCCTCCAACTTATTTCAATGAAATATCTGCGAGCGAACGAATTCCAAAAAATCATTTAAAAAAATTATTCGCGGTAACTAGCAGTCCTTCATTTTATCGCAGTTAAGTCCTGATGCTTACCTGATAATTAGAAAAGTGCCAGAAAAATGCATGATCATATCTCTATCAAGCTGTTCGCTAGATGGGGATCGGTTCTTTTTCTGAAAAAAAATCGGTACCTCAGACGATCTGCAACGGATGTTTTATAAAACCCACTCTGAGGTACACGCATAATTTCTTAAAATGCGTATAGGCACATGCACAATAATCAAGCTCATCTGAATCAGTCTGCGAAATACAGTAAAAATACGATATTTAAGCAGCATAAACAGGCCGCCATCCGGAAAGTCCATTTATCTTCCAATCGACGGAAAGCGCGCAAACCACACCACCCGTGTGCGAAACTTTTGCGAGGCAGACGTTTTCTACTAGAAGTATCGGCACTTGACAATGTCTGAGAGTATGAAATAGAGGAGTCGCCTCGTCTGATGCAGAACGAGGACCCCGACGCCTGTAGAAGAACAGCGGACAGTTCAGAAATGCCTTCCGGCTAATCAGCCTCCACTGCGGCTTAAAATGAGAGCAATTTTGCCGGATTTCGCTTCTGCTCGCAGGCCGACGGGCATATGCTAACACTTTCGCTTTCAGTTTTCAGCTTTCAGTTTCGGTTTTCGGAGGATGGCTGCTGCATTCGCGGATTGTCTCACAGCAACTTTATCCGCACGAACTCTCGGCAGTATCAGCAAAAGGAAATTGCCTTCTCCTTTGCCAAGCTGAACCGGCGTGCTGACGAAAAATAAAATGTCCAGGGAAACCTTACTAATGTTACACGTGTTTCTTACTGACATGCCAATTTTTACGCAAATTCTAAAATAAAAGTGAAACTGCAAATCAAACATTGCAAACATTGTCAGCAATGCGAAACATTTTGGTGTTTGTATTTTTCAACCAATGTCAGTAATTAACTTTTTTCTTTAGAATCGACGCCGCAATAGGGATATTCATGTTCGAGTCGGGATTTTTGGTAACTTAGGGCATGTCCCAGAACTGTCTTTGATCAGAGTTAGATGAGCGATTTAATGCCATATTTCAAAGTCTGGATTTTGGCCTAATTGCCCAGGCAAGTCTTTGCTATTCTTGGAGATTTTAAATTAAACCTAACGACGTCCACTGAGTGGAATTTGCGAAAATTCTCGAGTATGCAGAGATAGAAACTCATAAGCTTTTTGCTGTGTAAAACATTTTTCGAGTTACAAGTCATACCAATTTGTGCAAAATCATTAGAATGGCTTTGAGGGTTATGATGTGCTTCAAGTCGTCCCAGTCAGTTTTGTTTAAACAAGCATAAACTATGGAATCAGACTTTTCCTCCCCTCTTTCAGCCTCCCAGCCAGCGAACAACGTCTTTTGTTTTTGGGTTTGCCCACTTTCGCTCAAATTTCATCCATATCTTGCAAAAAGGATGCAGAATTCGAAATGTTTTTCAATTGCAAATGTTTTTTCTCATGTGTTCTTTAGCCTCTCCTCTAGGCGCTTATCAGGCGAAAACTGATCTCCGGCCCGTGCGACACAACACCCCTGTGGGCAGAGCGTAAAATG
>CACRXP010000760.1:29315-44903 GCA_902702965.1 Spirometra erinaceieuropaei
CACCTTGACTTTGTCTTGACACCGGATCCAGTTGGAGTATGTCAAAGAGGGGTGCGGTAGATACTGCGCAAGTCTACTACCATTATAAACTATTCACGCGCAAGTCACCGTGCCTGCTGCACCCTGCTGTGTAACACGCAGGGGACATCGTCGAAAACGACGGTCGAACTGTCGGGTGGCCACGTTCCTGGTCATTTGCTGTGTGAACCAGGGGTGTGGAGTGGAGCGTCAAGACGCAGGCTCGACCGCGCCATCCACCTAGACCCTCTACCACCTCGGTCTTCTTGACTCTGTCTCGGTACCAAGCTCATGCGACAGGGGAAGAGAGGATGCGGTAGATGCTGTGCAAGTCCACTACCACAATAAACTGACTCACGCACAAGTCGCCCTCTCTACTTCACTTTGCTGTGGAACACACGGAGAACATCGTCGGCAACGATGGTGGAACTCTCGAGTGGACAGGTCGTCTGTGTGTGTGTGACGCGCAGATGAGATCTCTAGCTCTGTCAACTACTGCACCCAATCCGCACATCAGATAACTAGCCAGCTCGGACAGTGGACTGGTGCCTCGGAGATGAAGGAGATAGGTCGGCCGTCTCAGCGCATATTCCTCACTAAAAACAATCTGACCTGTTTGAACCCATTCCGATATGCTAAAAGTCTTGGCTTAGAAAGCTGCCGAATGAGGGAATAACTCGGTTCGCCGCTCCAGACGCAGACTCAGGCTGCAATAAGTCCCAACATAAAGTGGCGGTTAAGGTCTTTCTACTCCGTTTAGATTCGAGCCGCCTCCCCCATTCTACGCTTGTGAGCTCCTGGCACTTTCTTTACTAACCAGGGAGTGTGGTGGTCCGCCTAAGTACGGATTCACGTCGCGTCAGTACCCTGAGCCTGACTCCCCTTTGGTCTGTTTGACCCTGTCTTGACATCGGGCTCGGATGGTTGTGGGAGAGGAGGAGGAGAAGGTGCGGTAGATGCTATGCAAGACTGCTATCACCATAAACTAATTCGCGCGCAAGTAACCGTCCCTGCTCTCACCATGCCGTGGGACACACGGTGGCCACAGTCAGCATCGACGGTCGAACTGTCATGACAGGCAGTGTGCGCGTACTTTTTAATCTCAGTTGGTTTGATTAAATCGCGAGTTTAACCTCGGAATGGTGACGAGGCAAGCTACAATTTTCAGGCCGAAGTCCATCTGCAATTTCTATTCCTCTTTCAGACAGTATTAGTCACCGGTTCAGTAACAGAGATTAGGATAAAGTCATTTAATGACTGAGAGAGTAGGGCTCACGGTGATTTCAGAAGTTACCCTATCCAAACCTAGGTGAGCTAACTCTGGGACGAAAAATGGTATGACTCAGCAGAGAGCAGAGGCGTTGAGACACAACAGTATACTGGTTTCACTCATTAATGCGCCGTCGACGCATAAATCATTATTCTCGCCTGTCCACACGGTCCCAGGGAAATCGGGCTTATCGGGATGCCGTATCTAACCGGCTGTTTCCCTTAACCTCCAGGTATGACAGATTCTGTCAACCACCAGAACCTTAGGAAGACAATCTTTGCTCTAGCGCATCACAGACTAGCCAAAAAGAATGCAATCGAAGAACAGAAACTAACCAAATTGTAACCAGAAGACATGGAAAGCTTGGACTTGGTTTACAATCTCTCGGGTCACATGTACAGTAGGTGGGCTAATTCACGAAATGTCAACCGAAATTCCCATATGCGTCTTCGTTTAGAAAAGATTAATTAAGAAGGGTTGTAAAACTTGCCAGCCTGCAAAATAAATTCTATAATATTTCAGTCAGCTCCGGATGCCAGCTTTTGAATGAACTTCCTTCTGGCTGCATGCAAAAACTACACTCTGTAAAAAATGACTACTTAAGTGACATGAATTTTTCTCACTGATTTTCGATGACCCTAAAAATCCAATTACATTTCATGGAAAGCATGCATAAAAATATTCATTCCCTTGCTCATTCGGTAGATCATTGCGTCTTCTCTCAATTTTATACACGAAGGGTTGAATTCGGTTTTCAAAAACCTGCTCTACCGTTACACTTGGATTCAGACTTTCCAAACTACCAGCCGTGTATTTTCGGCGTACGGAAAACCACACTCTTCCACGGTATTGAGGAGAGATCATATAGGGTTCATAAAAGTTCGTAGTGGATTTAATCCAGATTGTTAGTTTTACAAGCCACATTGGCAAACGCAGAGACATGACGATTAATAAAAGGCCATTTCACGGTATTTGGAAGTCCCACAATTAGAAACTTTTTTAAAACCGAATTATGTCACTCCTTCGAGTATAGAATTGGAAGAAGACGTAATTATCTACCGAATGGGTATAAGAATGAATACTTTATGCATGTTTTCCATGAAATATAATTGGACATTTAGCGGCATCGGAAATCAATGAGAAAAATTCATGCTACATAAGTAGTCATTTTTACAGAGTGTAGTTTTTGCATGCAGCCGGAAGGAAGTTCATTCGAATGCCGGCATCCTGAGGTAACTGAAATATCCTAGAATTACGTTGCAGGCTGACTGGCTTTACAACCCTACTTATTTAATCTTTTCGAAACGAAGACATATTTCGAAATTTCGGTTGACATTTCATAGATTTAGCCCACCTACTGAGGTTATGTAGCCCCACCTGAAGTAAAGAAACCCCAGCCACCTGTAATACGGCGCCCAGCGGTAATAGAGGTTTTTACAGGTGGGGTCGGGAAACGCACTGGCGACAAGGTCAAGTAGTTGTATGCAAAAGAAAAGCTATTGGGGATGCGTTATTGTACATTGAGTGGTTGAGAAATGGCTGCCCCAATCCCAAAACCTACCCCTAACCCTAATCCCTAACCCCAACCCCAACAGTATTGTGTCCATCAGGTGGGGCTGCATAACTATATCTTACCTCTCTCTTCTAAACAGATGGTAGATCAACAACTACGAGTACAGCGACAGGAAGCTTGTTTCAACACCTCAGATGCGGATCCGATCGGCTCCATTTCAGCATTGGGATCAATGCTTAATAGAAGTGGAACAATAGATGGTGAGAAGCACTCTGTCCGATAGTGTGCTACCTCCTTGCTAACGATGCGCATACCGACCCAATTCATTTTCCTGAGTGAGTTAAAAGCCATGAAGGAACGGACAGGAGACGAGCGAATTATCACCCAACCCCTGCCCTAACAGAACCACGCCAACCACAGTCACTTGTTCCCATCGATATTTTTCGGTGTGGTGCAGCCATTTTCAAGTTTAACGCTAATGAACTGGGATGGCAGAGGATTATTCCCGTCTGCGCCCTCTAGTCCCTGCTGGGAGAACCTCTTGCACACCATTTGTGATTAAGCCAATCCCACCCTGTCATGCATTTCTTGAATCCTCAAATCCATATGTACGCACAGTGTCTCCGCATGAGGTCACTGTCGAGGCAAATACGTTCTGCGTTCACGAGAGTCCGCTGTCGACAATTTTCAGTACCACACCCCGGATAATGCCTTTTCGTTCCACAGACTGAGAGTGTCAGAATTCAGTACTCAAAGGAGTAGCCTGCTCCAACCTGCCGTTACTCTACCGCCCACAAAGCAATCTAAGCAGGTCTCAATTAACTAGGACTTCTGGCTGTCCGGAAATCGCTGTTGCAGAATTTGGCTAGAGAAAGACTAAACTGTGGCCAATGGAGGCGATACAAATTCTAGTAACTATGAATCCACAACGGCGATGAAACTACAGCAGTTAACCACCTGAATGTATGCTAATGAGCAGTCATCGCATCGAATACGACCCCCCCGCATGAACGCGAGCGTTGTTGATTAAAGTACCCATGTGGTTGTGCGTTACTTGTGGCCTATAAACACTCCATTCCTTATTCCTCTATAAATCTTATATGCGACTGTATCTGATGATGGTTTCGGATTTGAATCCGAAACGTCAGGTAACAGTGGCTGAATTTTATTCTAAGCGGCCCTTTCCACGTTGCTGATATCACAGAGGGGAAGTTTCGGCAAGGATCGATTACTCTGCCCTGGTTCCAAGTGTAAGCGCAATGTGGGTATTCGAAGCCGAAGCAAGATGCTGAAATCGTTAGTGGGAAAGTAACCAAAGCCAAAACGGAAAAGGTAACCCGACGTATGACAAACCTACCGCGAGATTGAAGGAAGCCAAGAATCTCCGCAAAGGGCATGGCTGACAGGACAGACGGGACAGCAATACCCCAAACCTAGCGGTAAACCTAACCGTAACCCCAGTCCCTGATGTAATTATAAACCAAACGCTATCACCTAACTTAGCATTAAACCTAACCTTAAACCTACCACAAACCTTAACCCTAACTCTGGCCCAAACCCCAACCTTAACCCAAACCATCCAGATGTTCCACCCGTAAAACCCCTGTTACCACCATTCCCGTAAGGCCGGCGGCCGTGGCTACTTGGTGATACTTGGGAACCTTCACGAGATACTTGACCCTAACCGCAACCCAAACCCTAACCTTAGCCATAACCCTAACCTTGACCGCAAACACACCCTAACCCTAATACTTAACGTGAACCTAAACCGTAATCCAAACCCTTAAGTCTGACCGGAACCCCTTAACGCGAACCCTAACCCGAAACTCCATTTTCAGCTCGACACTGACCCACACCCTAAAAACTAACCTTTCTTCCAACTGAAACGACAGATTGCCCTTTTCCGCTTTGGCTTTGCCTGCTCTCCCGCCAACGATTTCAGCGTCCCCTTTGGCTTGCTGTACTGGCAACGCCCACATCGCGCCTACACTTGGAACCCGGACAGCGTAACGGACCCCTAACGGAAGTTCAAATGTTTCAGCCTCTGCTTAAGGGTTAAATGATTGCCAGTCTCGATACCCACTTCCGTAACAGACCCTACCCTAACACTTACTCTAACCCCAACCCTAACACCAAACGCGAACCTAAACTGCAATCTAAACGCTTACTCTAACCGGAACCCTTAAACTTAACACGAACCCTAGCCCTAAACACAATTCTCAGCCCGACACTAACACAAACCCTAAAACAAACCCTACCTCTGAAACGAAACATCAGGTCGCCCTTTTCCGTTTTAGCATTAGCTACTTTCCCACTAATGATTACAGCATCTTCCTTCAGCTAAATTTACTTGAAATGTCCACATGGCACTTACACTTGGGACCAGGATAGTGTAACCAACCCCTACGGAAATTTCAGCCCTAGGTGTCTGAGCTTCTTGTCGCTGGGTCTGGATTATGGTTGACTGTGGGGTTCTTGGGTCAGTGGCCATCTGCAAACGTGTGTGTGTGTTGATAGTTACGGGTCAAAAGGTCCGAAGGCGTGTGCTATTCCAGTATCAGCAAATCATGGCCCTTACAGTCCGACATACGCTGGCAGTTCCTTGACACCTGGTCCCCTGCCGGTAGATGCGTTTGCGCTCCCGCTGGCTATATAGGTGGTGGGTATGGTCGCCCAGTTATTCTCGTCCTTCTGACCCCTGTTTGGGTGTTTTTATTGCTGTTGGTCAAAAACTTGGTTATATGCTGAGTGAACCAGGGTATGAGGAATGGAACGCCAAGATGCGGGCTCAACCGCGCGATCCGTCCGCGTCCTCTCCCGTCTCCGATCTTCTTTACTCTGTCTGGATGCCGGGTCCAGACGGAAAGCGGGGAAGAGGGAGTGCAGTAGATGCTGTGCAAGTCTACCATCACCAAAAACTAATTCACGCACAATTCACCATGCCTGCTGCACCCTGCTCTGTAGCACACGAGAGACATAGTCAAAATCAACGGTCGAACTGTCGTCGTCGTCGATCGTTACAAAAGTTATAATCCAAGTATGCATTAAATTGGCCAGGGCCGTCCCCGTCTCACCTAGAACCGTGACAAGATGAGAATCCTAAAAAGGGCAGGACAGCGTGCAAAAGGGAAGGTATCGTAAAAACTCACAGTAACCAGTCGACGGCAAGAATCATGGTGATGTCATTGGTCGGCAGGCCGACGGAAGTGAGGACAAGCATCATTGTTACGAGACCGGCGCTGGGAACGGAGGCTGCGCCAATGGCTGCCAGAGTCGCGGTCACGCTGCAGAGGGGCAAAAAGCGGAGATGGACGTCTCAAAAGCAAGCTCCAATTAACAAATGGAATCTTTCTGGTCGCCCGATGTGTAGTTCAACCTTTGGAATGGGGAGCCAATGACGGCGTGTATTGAGAACAAAAGGCAAAGTATTGTTGATGCAGTTTGTCGGGAGTAAATAAAGGTCTTCTTGGGAAGAGGTAAATCAGCAGGAATCTCTCTGCGACATTTCAGTTCCTCCGTCGATCCAGTCGTGAATAGCTCTGCGGGTTCGGTGGTAGTCGAACCCACGATAGCAGGGAATAGACTTGAGTACATCAAACTCACTGACCTCCCTAGCTACGAGGACTCGACCGGTGGGTCAAATTACCCGCCCAGCCTGTTTCAACGTATGGAATTTAGCAATTGCGTTACAATAAACTGATTGCCAAGGCAGGATTTCTAAAACCATCAATCTAGGATTCACCAGGCGATCATGGAGGCTTACTTAATTACTGGTGGTCTTGACTGATTTAACTAATTAATCAGACCAAAGTGTAGATTAAATGCGTCGTAGATCGGGTGGTTAGACCCTCGGCTGTACTCAAGCCTTCGTGTTCAAGCTGTCGTGGGTATGAATCCCACCGAAACCGCTGCGCTTTTCCCGCTTGGGTCTAATGAACCAAAGTATTATTTAATCATATCATTGCAGATACGGTATGGTCTTCTTTGGCGACACGCACGCCGACAGCTCTTCAATCGATTTTGAAACAAACGGTCGGTCAACGGTCGCTCTTGTGAGTAGGCTGGAGAATGAGTCTCTGTAGCAGTCGGTTAGATGTCTATTTGTGTATCCTTCTTAAGAAATGCTGGTTTCGTAACCTTCCCACCTACTTTTGCCATTCACGTGGTGATGCCTAATGACCCTCCTCGAAGGCTTCTCTCATCCTCCACATAATCCCATTAATATCAACGCCGTTTCCTTGCGTACCGTGACATCAAGTTCACCACCTACCTGCGTGCCATTTGTCATCTTCCGCGCATCGAATTACCAAGCATGGGCAATATTTTGCATGTAGGAGTGCACGCTTGAAATGGCAGTTGGGCGATGACCTTAATTACTTTTGAAGCAGCATTGAGTAGTCTTCAGTCTTGCAGTTGTATGACAGGTAGACAGTTCACAGACGCGAACAGCGCACGCATCTGCAACTGGCCATTTAGGGTGGGGAAAGAGACTTTATCAGTTAGCTACATCTATGTTGTTCGTTTGATGCCATACCACTGAGGAGGCGTCCAACTGCACAACTGCTTATTACTGCCTCAGAAAAACGCTTTGAATGAGCACGTAAAAACTTTCTTAAGACCCAATTTACGGTCCAGGATGGCAGTTGAATAGCGACCACAATCACAGGCTGAAGGGAGTGCTTCCGAAGACAAAAGGGACTGCAGCCTTGAAGAAGGAGACATGATCGCTGTGGCAAGAGCTTTATTAGCCTGACGTTTCGGTTTCCTGCTCGAAAACATCATCAAAGACAAAGCAGACACTGCGGCGGCAGACTGCAGCGGCCATTTCCGGCTTATTAGTCGTCATGAGCCACTTCCGTTTGAGTAAGCAATCTTGGGCTTGCTTTCAGGTGTATGACGGAGGGAAAGTTTCGGAACACCGCGCTTGTCGGCTAATTTGCGAAACATAATGCGAACTAAGGGAACCTACGCTCAGACGAAGAAGCAAGATCTAAGAAAAATTAACGCTTACTTTTCATTTAGATGCTAATGCCGTGTAAAGAATAAGGAATGTAGAAAAATGCCACTGTGTACGACAGGTGGGAAGCAGATACTCTTGTGTGGAGGTATTTTTTAAAACGAACACATGATCTTCTTAGTCCTCCCAAAATCTTTGTGAGGAATAGGTGGACTTCGGACGAAGGGCAAGACCTAGGCGGTTTTAACTGCTAGAAAAGTTAATTATAATAACTCCAGGCCAAACAGGCAAATTTCACTTGATACATCCACGTTATATTTCGTTTTGCGAATAGGGTTGGATTGTAAGTGAATGTAGCCCTGTTTGTCATCTACTGCTTGGACTCACGCCGAGTTGACCTCGCAGTAGCTTTAATTGTTGTGGAAGTCACAGGGTCGGTAGATGGATTGTTTCGGTCTTGGGTGAGCTTACTTTGCCTGGCGTAAGACAAAACCCCACACGTCTAACAGTGGTAATGCAAATCAGATCACTACCCGAGGATTTTCTGATGTCCTGTGTTGGGTGAATGAACATACGGCAGTCTTCTTCTAGAGTCCGCAGGGGAGATATTTTGCTCTGAGAGTGCTAAGCTTGAGCAGCTGAAATGAAATACGAGCTAAAAAAGCTTATGGTATAAAGTTAGGCACCGGTCAATCCAACTGAGGTTAAGTGATAGCCCTAGACCGATGATCAGACAGGCTTTAGTGATCTTTACACCGTTAGAGGTAGGGGTCAGGTGACTCGTACTCCTAAGAGTACGTCAAGAAACAAAAAAAGCAAATTTCGTACGATGAGGTTGGACATATAAAGTTTGCTTGCATGCCGCGTGGAGGGGCTCTGGCCGTAACAAAGAACGCGCATTTACTTGGGTTAGTGATGAAATTGCCCAATCTACCTAACATACACTGTCGCCGTATTTCGTCTTTCAATAAAACTGGACCTGCGGGTACCATCCTGTGGCACTGACTATTGCCGATAGTAACTGTGAATCAACTGGTAGACGATGACATCCATAATCAAAAAGCCCGAAATCTAAAGTACAGCTTTCTCAGCCCAGAAATGGCGTACGGCTGGCTTACTGGAACAGATAAAACGGCTGTATAAGCTCGAAATCTCTTACTTTTGCCGAAAATACTTACCGAAAATGAAGTATGACTGGAATCAGCTGATTATATGGTCAAATCTTATTTCGTAGCCGTACCTGCAGTAGGCAGACTCCAGCCGCCTGTCATACGGGACCAGTGGTAATAGGGGGTTTAACCCTAACCCCTAACCTTAACCTAACACCAACCACTAACCCTTACGTCAAACTCCTTAACCCTAACCGTAACCCCTAACAAGTTCGGCTAAGAAATAAGATTTTACCGATTATACATCTAGCTCCCAAGCTGTTTGCACTGCCTCAGGTTAGAGACTGGCCTTCAAAATGGAAGAAATATCAAGAAAAATTAAGTAGACATTAAGGAAATGTTTTTAGCTTAATATAAGGAATTTGTCATAAGGAAAGTGCCAAAGGTCTGACACTTCAGTCTTTCCTTTAGAACGAACGTCACTCTGCTAAGCATAATCATGTCGGTCGCGGCCAACGCCATCAGGTGTTCGTTGCTGACCTGCTTTTAGACGTGTAGTCGTTTCTGACGGTTCGCCGATCCACCCAGTGTTTGAATTCCACCTGACAGACTCAAAAACCGGCTGGGAGGAGGACTGTTAGCTTCCTGGGAAGATACTTTGGGTCCAGCGGAAATCTAAGATGACACACTACAACCTGATCCTGTCAGTTTCATACGCATAACTTCCTACTGCCAAGCGATCCGCAGCTTGTGGTGGGGCGTGGTTCTGTTCGTAATTGTGGCAGCCTGTGAACCAGTCGGTCGCCGGAAATAGCCTGCGTCTTTATGTTTACGGTTACAATCCATTTCTCTGCAATCCCACCTCAAGGAAAACGCTGTTATTCACTCTTATCTTTCCTTACCTTAACTCGAATTAATGTCTCGGTTTTGCTGTGTAAACTTTATTCCACTCAAGAGACATTCGACGACGTTAAAAGAAGTTTTAGAACTAAGGAGCAAATTACCCTGACTGATTTACCATACGCCAGGCACGGGTACTATCTAAAAACCTAGGCACGTGTTTAGCCGAAGAGCTTACGTCAGGTTTATACATTAACTTCCGAGATAGTATATATGCCTGTCAAATTATATTGCTGGGTCCAAAGACAAGGTGGTCTTAGCATTTTCGGAAAGATCGCGTGACGCCAGAGCACATAAACTTGTAGGTAGGACCGAACAAGATATGAATACAGAAACCGCCTACAATACGGGTGGCTTTAAGCTAACTTCCGTGGAAATAAGGGTAAGGTGAAGAATCAGTTTTGAGGCTAGGTTTAAAGTCAACGGTAAGGTAAGTCACGATCAAGTTTAGGGTTAAGACGGGTGCTGTCGTTGACTGCAAAGTTAAGGTTCAGGGTAGGGTTAGGTTCAAGATTACTGCAACGGTTTAGATTTATAATAGTATTTTATTGCTGGTAGGATACAGGAATATTTTGTCCTTTCCGGAATTATGCGCAAGTCCACCTTTATTACTTGGACGGGGCGTTCCTATTCCATGTCCTGTTTAGGGGGCCATATACAGTAAGCTGGCTAGCTCATGAAATCTCAACAGAAATTCCGAAATGCGTTTTCGTTTCAAAACAATTGATTTAGTAGAGTTGTAAAATCAATTATCGTGCAGTTAGTCCAGGACGCGGCTTTCGAACAAAATTCTTTCCGGCTGCATCCAAGAACCATACTCCGTAAAATGACTACTTAAGTAGCGTGCATTTTTTCATTGATTTTCGATGCCCTTAAAGATTCAGTTACATTTGATGGAAGAAATGCATAAAAATATTTATCCTTTTGCCCATTCAGCAAAAAATATGTCTTCTTTCAATTCTTCACTCGAAGGAATGGTATACTTTGGTTTTACAAAACTTTTCCAATTCCCGAATAATTTTAACCCGACATGCCGTTGCACTTGCATTCAGGGTTCCCAAACTAAAAGCCGTATTATTTTCGCCTACCGAAAACCATACATTTCTCTACCGTTGTAAGAGGAGGCCATATGGGGTTTATTGGTAACTTTACAAGTCACATTGGTAAATGTAGAAACATAACGTTTTATAAACGGCCATTTCATGGTATTAAAAGATCCCACAATAAAAAACTTTTTCACAATCAAATTATACCCTTTCTTCGAGTGTAAATTTGACAGAAGATGAAAGGTTTTACTAAGTGAGCAAAAGAATGATTATTTTTGTGCATGCTTTCCATGAAATATACTTGAATTTTTAAAGGCATCGAAAATCCGTGAAAAAAATCATGCTATTAAAGTAATCGTTTTTTACAGAACGTCTTTTGTGCATGCAGCCGGAAGGAAATTCATTCGAAAGGCGGCATCCTGATGTGGCTGAAATATTATGGAATTATGTTCCAGGCTGATTAGTTTTGCAACCCTACTTACTTAATCTTTTCGAAGCGGTAACGCATTTCGGAATTTCCGTCGACTTTTCATGAGTTAGCCCACCTACTGTAAGTCAATCCTACCAACATGCATGACGTACACTTTCCCCATGAATAGTTTCATCAACTGTGGACAGGTATGGGAAAGAAAACTTTAAGGACAAAAAGCCCTACTTGAAATAATACCTATGCTACTTTTATTCCACGTGGAACGACGTTTCCTGGCTGGGAGACTGTAGGTGATTTATCAGAGGCCAACTGAGGGGATCGCGCTTTTTGGTCTCAACCAAATAAGACGAACTAACCCACTGAACAGTTTTCATGTTTGTTTATGCGGTTTGCGTGCATATTGCGAAAAGTAACTTTTAGGCTAAAAATGCTTTAGTTGGATTTTAGACTGTGTGGATAGCATAAACAGGTGCAGATCCGACAGCTTGTCTAACTGTTGAGCGACTTGTCATCAAGTTGATCAAATGAATCTCTGCGGAGCGCTACGCATGTTGCAAATATCACCTGAGCAGTTTATAGTGCCTAATTTTGAAGATTCTGGTCGGCCGACTCTACAAACAAACACAATGTCTTCCGACAATAACTGCCTTCGAAAAACTCTCCTGATCATGAGACTGACCACTAAAAATTTGTGTTTTGGATTTTTTGCGCTGTCCTTTGCTACTGGTTAATATCAGCAAGACCGACAGTTCCGCCTTTATTTGAGATCGCTTTTCCAAAACTAGTGTTACAGCGGGAAACCGTTGTCGCCCAAAAACGCCAAACTCATTAGTCAAGACAAAAAGACTGCGACTTGGATTGCTGCCTACCCTTGCCTATGTGCTTTCAGCTTCCTGCGAAACGGGCAAGCACGTATCATTCATAATTTAAATGACTGCAAGGACATAACTATTCCAAAGTGCGTGGAATGAAGATGCCCCTTTCCAACATCCAACTCGACATCTTAAAACGACAGTCAGAAGTAAAGAGCAATTCTCAGGCGCCGGAAGAGAGCGGATTCTTTTGTTTCATTGTTCTATTCGGTGTGTTAAAGATTCAGTTGAATCAACGGGTTTTTAACAGACTGATGCACCGTTTCCTGTCAGTCAGCAATTTTCGTCTGCTGGATTAATTTGTGAAAGTCACCTGAGCCCGCTTTTAAATAAATAAGGCTCTAGGCGGCAGAAAGGAACCCTTCTTTATAGCAGCACGTTTACCACAAAGGGGCTTTTGTTGAGTGAATGAATCAAACTAATTTGTTAATGCCTGTTTAACTGAGACTGACTTCAAGTGCGCCGTCAGTGCCCGGCTCGTTCGGAATGAAATGCACACTTGGGGGTTTAATCTGAAAACGTTAGAAGGGAGTCAAGTCAGTGCCAGTGTATACATGACAGGGAATGCTCGTCTTTCAAAAATATATTAATATTGAGTGGCTTGGTTTTCTGACCATCTCACTGTTCTCTCATCTTCGGTGGTTATATCAAATCTGTGAAGGAACCTAGGTTTCAGTTAATTAGGCCAGTACAGAGTGTCTTTTTATTCCCTGGGGCTTTTACTGGAACACGGGCCTAGAAACATTTGCTGGACCTTTTAATAGAACTTGGTTTTAATTAAAAAAGGATTAAATACCTTCTTCCACAAGGGCTATTTTGTTTTCAATGGTGGGAATCCTTTAATTAAGAACCGAACCACTGATGTGTACTTCAGAGACAAAAGGCCTAAAGGTTAACAAGTAAAGAACTGCTTTTGAACTTTATATCACTAAACAATTTTCCCACCAATCGTCCACAGCGTCTTCCTAAGTCCTTTTCAGTTTTCTCATGAATAACACAACTTGACTGATATTCTTCCTCTAATTAAGCAACCGCAACCCGCGGAAAATTCACTAGTAGGGGTGGAAATTGCTTTTGTATTAAGATTAAGCTATTCCGGCCGCCAAACAAAGGAGGGCTCAATAGCAGACTCTTTGTGCAGGATATGTGGTTTGGCCAGTGAAGAATGTTTGTCTCTGCGAATGAATTTCGTCTACTACTTGACTGGGTGAACAGTGTTTAGCTGATGAAAAATGTTTGAAATCCAAATTTATACAGCCAGACTTCTATTGATCTAGATTTAAAGGTGAAAGCAGATAACGCCATTTAGAGTTCCCTTCCACAACGGACCGTACATCTCACAGAACGGTGGCAACAGTTCGAGAAAAGTATCAATATGTGTGCTGTGTCACTTTTTGAATGAATCCTTTTTTTCTCAAAAAAACTATTAACCTCTAACAGTTGCTGCCTAATTTTGGCTCAGAATGGGTTGGGTAACAAGACGAAATACGCGAACGATTTGCAGCAAAACAAGGTTACGTACTGCGTAATTTACGGGGTTGGAACATTGCCACCGGCAGTGGACGAATTTGAACTAATGACCTCCATACCCTGTGCCATCGGTTCTACCTGTTAAGTCCAGCAGAACTGTAATTCAGATTACACCAGGCTGAACCTGCGATTCAAAGCCAAGCGAATACTGCTCATTTATTAAACTGGAAATAGTTTTATTCATATCTTGGCGGTGGAGCATCCAGTATGCAACTGGCATATCGACACTTCGGCTGCGTTTTATGACAAGCCATTTCTAGCACTACTCAACTGCCAGTATAGACAACCTACTCAAAGTTTTGACCAAAAAATCGCCACTAGAGGGAACGTTTCATTTTGCGCTCATCTAAGGAATTTTGAGCTGTGGGACCTCTACTAGGCTCTGGCCACAATCTGCTGACTGAACTCTGTCTGTAGGAAAGTATTCGTGAACTGACTTTAAATATTTCTAGCAACTGAAGGTAGAACTGACTTGTATGCCCCCATAAAAAGGAAATGAAAACAGGAGGCGCCTTCAATGAGGATGACGTTGGGCAAACTTCCAGTGAAATAAGAGTTAGATTTGAGATTAGAGTAAGGTGAAGAATTAGTTTTGAGACTAGATTTAAAATTAGCGATAGGGTACGGTGCATGACCGACCTCATGAAATGTTGGCCGAAATTCTGAAATGCGTTTTCGATTAGGAAGGGTTACCTGGGTGAGGTTCTAATGTTGCTTATCAAGCAACAAAATCCCATAGTACTTCAGATTTGCCAGGATGCCGGCTTTTGAATGCACTCCTTTTTCGACCTCCCATAAAAGCCACACGTTGTAAAAAATGACTTCTTAAGAAGCATGTATTTTTCACATAAATTTTCGATAGTCATATATATTCAAAAAGCTGTTATGAAAAACATGCACAAAATAGACTTTCTTTTACTTCTTTGGCAGAAAGTAACACTGTCTTTACATTTTTACCAGAAAAGGGTTATATTAAGGTTTTAAAAAGTTTCTAATTATGAGATTTTTGAAACTGTGCGATGTCCATACATACACCGCTGCACATCTCCGTTTACTAATGATCCTCCTGAGACGTACAACATAGTCCGCACCCATTGCAAAATTTTATGAACTCCTTATGGTGTCTTCTTAAAGGCATAGAGGAATATATGATTATTCTTGTGCGGAAAGAATGCTGCTTGTAGACTGGAATTGTTTAATGGTAAGGCAACGGCTGATCTGAACCAAAATGATTGAGGAATCGGGAAACTTTTTCAGAACCTAGATATACGCTTTCTTTGGGTATAAAATGCAAAGACAATGTTTCTTTCTACCAAACAAGTAAAAGAAAGTCTATTTTGTGCATGTTTTCCATTTGAAATATTTGAATTTATGTAACATTACAACCCCACCTAGGTAATCCTTCCTAATGGAAAACGCATTTCATGAGATCAGTCACGCAGTGTAAGTCAGATTCAGGTTTAAGGATACTGCAGGTTCTAGTGTTAACTGCGGAGTTAAAGTTTGGGGTAGGGTTAAGATCAAGACTGGGGCAGCGGTTTAGTTTTATATTGGGCTCACTATTGGGGTTAGGACACGGGAATGTTTTATCCTTTCTGCAATTATGTGCGGGTTCACGTTTATTACTTGAGCAGGGTGTTCCCATTTCCATGTCCTGTCTAGGGGCCGCATAAGTCAATCCTGCCCATCTGAATAAGAATGGCGCACGAAGGTTGCTCTGGCCGACGGTCAATATGCCCTCAAATGTGTCGCACTATCTGCCAAGGTAGTCGCCCACGCAGCCGTTCAAGTTATAACTCAGGATGAAACCCGGCTACAGATGGTAATTTGGTGCAACAATGTAAAGAGGAAGGAGACAAATCCAGTCAATGGGACCTTCAAAGTCTGCTGTGAACGCGCCGTTTCTCATTTTCTGCATGCGCTGAGGGCCATAACTTGGCAGC
>CACRXP010000760.1:47057-69003 GCA_902702965.1 Spirometra erinaceieuropaei
CAACACAGTCCGCATCCATTGCAAAATTTTATGGACTGTATATGGTATCTTTTTAAAGACATAGAAGAATATGTGATTTTCTTTACGCGGAACGCATGCACCTTGTGGACTTAAACCACTGAACGCTAATGCAACGACTGATCAGGCTCCAAATTATTCGAAAACAAGAAAACCTTTTTAAAACCTTATTTTACTCCTTCGAGTATTAGATATAAAGGCTATATGATTCTCTATCAAACAACTGAAAGAAAGCGTATTCTTGTTCGTAGTTTCTATGCAATATATTTGAGTTTGCAGGACTACCGAAGATCAGTGTGACAATTCATGCTGCTTAAGTAGTTATTTTTGCCGAGTACGCACTCCAAAGGAGATTGAAAAGCAGTGCATTCAAAAGTTGCTCCAAGCTGATCAGGACAAAGCTATCTCGAAAGTAAACATACCATAAAAGGAAGTCCAATCCGCGTGAAAATTGACAGACTGACAAGAGAATTTTTAATCACCCCGTCAATTTTATCATTTCTACCAAAACACACTTTCGAGGACCCTTCGGTAGTTGACCTTTTACATCGCATGCATGCAGTCAGGCCCCTAAAGGACTACTGCAGTCGCATCCTTAAAGACCAAGCTTGGATCAGAGGAACTTCCAGTCAAATAGAAAACGTTAGAAGACGTGTTTGCTGCGAACGTATGAGTATTTTTAAATCGCACCTCCACCAAGCCAGTGGGAGTCCGTGTGAGTGGACGATTTACACTGAATGCCATTTTCTTTGCCTTGACCATTTGTTGAGTGAAACGGAGGCGTGAACAGGTGAATAGTATTCAGAAATGTTTTCATGGGAAGGACATTCTGGAATATCCAGTGGGCTCAAAAGCACCAAGTACACGTTCTTTGGGGACTACCTTCCCTACGCGTAGGGCAAGCACGCTACATTTCTGCCCGCAGATACGGAAGCAAGTGCATATCACTGATAATGAGGACTACAGCTGATGGAAATTAACTTGTTACTGCTGCTGCTGCTGCTGCTGCTGCTGCTCTATGGCAGTCGACAGTTTTTCACGCGATCTGCAGCAGCCAGCTCCTCATTACCTACTCCGAGGGAGAAATTTCTCTCTGCCTGGCTGCAGAAAAGCTGCATTTACACACACCAAAACAGACAAAACTGACATGTGTCCCCTTCAGACAGGGCTAGTACAGTGATTGGCAGCCACGAATGCCACTTCATGGAAAAGTGATGTTGTCCACTGGTTCGGCTATGGCTGAATAAAACGATTTCGGGCAAGACGGAAAACGAGCTGCAGGATAAAGAAACGAGAAAACGTAAACCATTGAGACTGTATAAGATGGTGACTGGCAGACTGAAGCCGACGGGGATGTGTCGAAGAGTGAGCTGCAAACTCAATCTAAAATTCAACGAGCCCACGCAGGCATTTATGCACCGAGATCAGAAACCGGCAGGGATTTAGTGTCAGGAGCACTATACGATTTGTAAGCTTTGCTTGTGGAGTGCTTTTAGGACGGGTGATTAAAAAATGGATTGGTGACGTAGTCAGATAATGTTTTTCCGCACATCAACCGAGTTTCTTTGGAGTCAAGAACCCCAGGCATATTACGAGAAAGTTTTTGGAAAATTATTGTCGCTGTAGCATCAAAAGTATATGACACGTTGACACAGAATTACTGAGTTTTAGTCACAAATATTCGGTGAAAAATTTGTCCGCACGCAACTGGAATGGGCATTAAAGCGATTTATTCTATAGACAAAGTAGGAACGGCGGAATCCCTAGTAAACTATGGTGTCCGCTACCGGCTTTCAAAGCTAGGTAGAGAGAATTTCGGTTAAAGTGGGCAGTTAGTGGTACCAAAATCAGAAATCCTATGTATTTAGAAATGGTTGGACGTCAGGACTGGTAGAGTAGGCGTCGCCTAATTCATAATGCTGAAATCTACCAAAAGAACTAGTCTATTTCGCCAGCTTTTGGAACAAACAACACCTCCTGCCAAGATTTTCAGGTCTATTCTCGAACTGGGAAGAATGACGTGCAAAGATCAGCTACAAATGAAGTTTGTATTGACTAAAAACTTAAAACAATATTCTTCCGGGATGTATTTTAAGCAAGCATAGACGGCAGATTTTATTGGAACCAATAACTTTCGCGACGACTTATCAACTGCAGCCTATCGTTGCATAACAGAGACAACAAATGAGAAAGATACAGAGATTTGAAATTCCACAGCCAGGTCAGTTGAGCATCTGCCCAAATGGCTGCTAAAGCAGGAGAATTAAATTCCACGATCTCTTATCACAAAGCACCTCCTAGATAGTGGTCATTCGGTTGACCCCAAAACATCTTTTCGAGTATTAGTTCGCGCACGAACAACTCGGTTACTGCGCTACTTTGAGGCAGCCTACATACGGCGAGAGAAACCCGACATTTGAAAACGCATGGACCACATAGTCAGTCTCAGCTTGCCCTGGTAAATCTCAGTCCTTTGATTTTTGCAATCCCTCTGCGTGCCAAATTTCCTGCCTTCTTTCCTCTGTTGCGTTTGTAAGTTACCATTTAATTGACTAGTCTGCGTGCAATATACGATGACCTTGCTGTTTCATTTTAATTTTCCCTGCCGAAGTTCAAATCTCTGTATCCTTTTAATTTTTTATCTGTGTTATGCAACGACAGGCTGTAAATCATAAGTCGTCGCGAAACGTATTGGTTCCAATACGTTCTGCTATCTATGCTTTCATCAGATGAGCAAAAAACACACGTGTATGGACTTCTTTTGCGGGAAAAGTAAATCCGACCGATCATCTGCTTACCTGATAATAATGACTTCTGAAAGAGCTAGCTCCCTGCCATTGATTTGAGCAATGAAAATACTGGCCACTGCCTCATAGAGAGCGGTTCCATCCATGTTGATAGTAGCTCCGATCGGAAGCACGAAACGGGTGACTCGTTTGTCCACGCCCAGATTTTCTTCAAGACAACGAAATGTAATCGGTAGTGTCGCCGCACTAGAAGCCGTGCCAAGGGCAGTTATCCACGCCTTAACAAGGGGGTGGAAGTTGTTGTACGTATTAAAAATCAAAGGTCGGTCTACACCATCTATTTGTTTAGATCAGATCAGACAACAGTAATGCGCTGAGCATGCAAAAGTTACTTTCAATAGATCTGTAAAATGCTAGTATACTTCATTCAATAGCCAAATCAGAAACAGACAGCCACAGTTGCCTAGGAAAAGTTGACGTATGTACTAAAAATCAAAGGGTGTTATCAAACAGAATTAGAATACATTGGGCGTGTAAAAATAGAATCAGAGAGATCAGAGATGGGCAGCTGCAGCCCCCCAAAGAAAACCATCTGGCAACTTCAAGAATGTTTAATTGAAGAAAGGAAGGAAAAGCATGGGTTAGAGGCGGCCTACTTCAAAAGAATGTTAGTTTTTTGTTTCCGAAGAGCCTCCGATAATCATTCAAACAGTCTTCGTGCCGTTAAGACATGCACTTTTGTCCTGTTATTGTTAGATGTTTTTTCTGATGAAGGCCCAGGGTTACTAGCGGTCACTGTATAAATATGACCGTCATTAATCGGGAAAACTTACTTAAGTGTTTGCTCTTACTGAACCTCCTATTGTGAACTGATGTCTGAAGAATTCAGGGGACCTATATCTTAAGAATGTGAATTAATCAGAATTGGCTTTTATGGCCTTTGACCACGTTGTCAAGCCCCTAAGAAGGAGGACCATGGCGTCCAGGCGACAGTTTGAACACAGTCGCAAAATGCCGAGGCTTTGCCTTACCGCACAATCTCCCAGCATTTTAGTAAATAACAAACCTCGACCGAAAGAGTGACAAGAATGAGGATCGTTATTGATCGAGAAAACTCCTTTAAATATCTGCTCTTGCTGAACTTCCCACTGCAAACTGATGTCTGGAGAATTATCTTGCTGGACTTTGACCACGTTATAGAGTTCCCCTAGGACGGAGGACAATGGGGTCCAGGGGGCAGTTTGAACAGAGTCGTAAAATACCAAGCCCCTCTCTTACTGTAGTAACTCTTAGCATCCTAGTAAATAACAGGCCTCGACCGAAAAAGTGGCAGGAACTGGACTTTATGGTCACAGAACGCGTAGTCGAGCATTACACTATCCCAAGCTGAGGTTGTAGAACAGTCAACTGACGGCAGAAAATAAATCGGAAAAAGCAACCGGAGCCACTTCGACCTTACACGCACTTACTCAGCAAATGTGTGTGTTTGCTGTCTAGATCTAGCTGAGCAGCGTAACTTGCCTGACTTGAAGCCGATCGTCAATGAAAACGCTGGTTTCGGCTTAGCCCTACCGTGCATTTTCCAAACTATTGATTCTGGAGTAATGAATTAAAAACGCACATTCGTCTAGAAGTACTCACAGTTACGTTTTTAAGAAATCTACGAGTCATTTGAGTTTTCTCTAGGGTTATTCGTCTTCTAAGTTTGACCGAAAAGAATGTTTGGCACCAAAAATCGGATACTCAGCGTAGGATTTCGTTTGACGACACTTTTGTGGTACTTTTAAACCCGTCGATTTTGAAGACTAGCATTATCAGTTGTTTGAGATTATTCGAGACAGCCTCTATCAAAATAAAAGGTAATCTTTTATCTGCTCTCCACAGGCCTTGCAAGTAATTTAATACGTTAGCTGGCAAGGTCTTATTTCGTCGCCGTACTTGTTAGGGGTTAGGGGTTGGGGTTTGTGGCTAGGGTTAGGGGTTAGGTAGGGGCTTGATAATACAGGTACGGATAAGAAATAATATCCAACCCTTAAACTGTTAAATGGCGTACATCGACTGAAACGGAAGACATTTTTCACATCGTCCTGTGTGCGGTCTTTGCAAATGGGGGAAAGAAGTTCATTCAGTAGTCCCCCATCCCGAAGTAACTGGAATATCCTGGGATTATGCTGCACGACAATTAATCTTACAACTCAACTTAAGCAACCTTTTCAAGTATAGAACGCATTTAAGAATTTCAGTCAACATTTCATGGGTTAGGGCACCCACTTTATGTTGTAGGTAAATACATCCCGCGTGTAGAAATCTGTCGCTTCTGGCAAACCTGTCGAAGTGGAATTCATGTGAGCCCCTCTGCGAGTGGATGGGATACGTGCGCGTGCAGTCCCGTGGACGACCAATTGGGTGACGTGTCACTTTGCGGCCCAACTGTTGGTCGGCCCGTTGACGACAGCCAGCCAGTGATAGGTCCATGAGTACGGGTCAGCAGCCAATCAGTGACGAGCTTGGCACTTTGGCTACTGGCATTGGCCTGATTGCCTGCACGAGACCTCCGCACCCACCCGGGATATCTGCGCCGAATTAGCACTCATATTGGCGTCCCAATTCATGACCTACTAAGCAACTTTTGGCCCTGTGATTCAGCTATGGCCATTACATTAGCCACCACAATGCCAGTTTAGGTGGTTCTGAGGTGGTGCGACTCTAGGCCGTGGCTTGCAAGGTGGTGGTAATAGTGGGCGTACTGGCGGAGCTATGTCCTCCTGTTACTTCTCATGTGGCAGTCGGCATCCGCCGTTCCACTGAGCCAGTCTAGTATTCTAAACTTATAACTGACGGCGGCTGCAGCCCAAGCATATGGCGGGCAAGATTCGCCACGTCGTAATACACCCATAGATCGATCACGCCTCACGGCAATGTCGTTGCATGGTCTGCAACTGCTTATCCACTAGACATGTCAGCCAGTGAGCCTGCGTCAAAGGCTGACTCCAAGCTAGCCCTGTCCTCCCAGGTATGCTAGCGCTTCGTAGACGAGGAGATAAACTGTCGTAAAACATATAACGAGAAATATGCAACAAAACACGAAGTACCTACTAGCAGAGGCCTTAATGCTCACCTGGAGTATTCCCTTGTAAAATTTGAAGGGGTTTTTACGGCAGATAGCAGTGTATAAAATGGTCAGGGTTCCCAGGGAGTGGATAGCCAGACCGAGGATTACGGTGAGCATGTATTTGCCAAGCGAATATGCTGTCCGTTCCAAATCATCAATGTCCAGCACCTTCCCCAGAATGAGGAAGAAGATACCCAACGGAGAGTACCTTAGATAGGTGTACAGTTCACATGTTAAAGAGGACTTTAGGAAGGCTGCACAAATATGTAGCTCTACGTATATGTGTGAAAAAGTGCGTCTCTCTTTAGAAATGGATGAAACGAAGCAAACTAATCATGAAACTTTCCACGCTAACATGATCAAAAGGATTCTGACATCGTCATTACTGAGTTGAACAGGTATCTGAAGAAATTCATTTTTACTTGAGGCTCGTAGACACAGTCAATAGATAATTCTTTTAAACAGTATCAGTGAACAAATAGCCTAAAGTTCTATTTGACCAAATACCAGTTCCCTAAATTTTGGCATAAAACTCTCGGTAAGGAATAACTGAAAAACGATAGCGGCTCAATCCTGAAATTCCGGCCGATCGTGGCATCGTCATAGCCTGCCGCAAAATGTATGCAAGATACTTAAGATGAAAACATGCTTTCTACTTTTACTTATTCTGAGTGGCACGCGCTTTCATTACGAGTGGAGCTTTGTGGTTAAGTTGCTTATACTGCCTTTGAAACTGCCAACGTGTAGTTATTCTGTTTCTCCTGGAGGAATGCACCCTATCTTTCGGAGCAATTTTTAGTCCAGGCGTCTCCACATGTATGCTACGTGAATTGAAAATGTCGTAGAGTTAGTACTGGAGCTATGCAGCAGATAAGCTTTTAAAACGAAAAGGCGGATGTGAGACATAAGCGATCTACCAGTCACCGAAAGCCAAAGCAAGATTTCAAATTCAAATTTGCACTCATTACATCATAATTAAGACCAATTAAGCAGCCTTCGTAGTCCATGTGCCATCGGATGCCAGCATCATTTTTCTTCATTTGCGCATACCTTACTTTCAAGAAAACTGCATTTCGATTCTTCAGGATAAACGTGCATTGGGATGCGGAGACAGTGCCAATTTAACTTTTTGCTTTTTGAGCAAATATTGCTCTCCTCCAAGCCCAGGCATTTTTCATGTTGGCGTCAGCGCAGCGACAGTATAATACCATTTGCATTCCAAAATGCTTCAGCTAAGATAAAACTGCCTTCTTTCTTCCCCGTTATACGCCAGTTGCAGGGCGCAGTTTCGTATGATAAGGTAGATTTCATTAGTGGAAGTTTTTTTAAACTTTGCTCCTAATCGTCCACGTAACATTTAAGCCCAGCCTAGACATCGGAGAGTCACCACTTTTATTGTTAAATTAAGCATACAGTAGGTCTGCTTACTCAGGAAATGTGAATCGAAATTACGAAATGCGTTTTCGTCTGAGAGAGATTAATTAAGTAGGGCTTTAAAAATAATCATGATGCAGCACAATTCTATAATTATTTGTTTACCTCGGAAGCCGGCTGCACGAGAAAATCATACTTTGTAAAAAATGACTACTTAGTTGACATGAACTTTTCGCATTGATTTTCGGTGCCCTTGAAAATCTAATCATATTTCGTAGAAGATATGCATAAAAGAATTCATGCTCTTACTCATTCTGTAGACAATTGCACTTCCTTCAAATTTTATACTCGAAGGAAGGGTAAAATACGGTTTTCAAAAACTTTTCCGATTGCCGATTAATTTTGAACTCGACATGCCGGTGCACATTCATTCAGGGTTTAAAACTACCAGGCGTATATTTTCTGCAAACCGAAAACTATACATTCCTCTACGATATCAAGAGGAAGCCATATAGGATTCATAAAATGAAGCAGTGGATTTGAGCCATATTGTAAACTTTACAAGCGACAGTAGTGAATGCAGAGAAAGGATGTTTTTGAACGGAATTTCATGGTATTATAAACCTCACGGTTAGACACTTTTGGAAAATCAGATTTTACCCCTCTGGGAATAAAATTGGAAGAAGATGTAATTTGCTACCGAATGAGCAAAAAAATGAATATCTTTATACATGTTTTCCATAGGATATATTTGAATTTATAATGGCATCTAAAATCGATGAAAAAAATCCGTGCGACGTAAGTTGTAATTTGCCACAGAGTGCAGTTTTCGCATGTGGCCAGAAAGACGTTTTTCGAAGGCCGTCATCTCAATATAATTGAATTATTATGTTAGGGGGCGCTCACCGACCGTTCGTACGGAACTCACTCGTTCCGTTGTGCCTTATGGACTCTCTCTCGAGCCCAACCAGCAGCCGCGCAGCGGCGCATGATATATAGGCAGAATGATATTACCGACAAAGACAAGGGAGACTGGAATGGCCATTTCTGGCTTATTAGCCGTCGTCAGCCAGCCATACCCAAGCCCGAAGTCTGGAACACCCGAGCCTCGAACTCGCGACTTGTTGGTTCAGATGTCAACGCGTCTACTCACCGGGCCACGAGCCCGTTGCCACGAGCCTATTGCTGCATGATGGAATTTTTCATAACCATACTTTAGGAATCTTTTCGACACGAAAACTCATGTCAGAATTCGGTCAACATTCCTGAGTTAGCACACCTACTGTATATCCACAGTTGGTCCATCTACTAGATGTTAAGCATGGAAATCGCACTGTACTGACGGACAATATCTCATCATTTGAAATCTTTACGAGATCTTTTCTGCAAACTTCATTTAATTGTTCCCAAAATATCAGGGTTATCTTGCTGTGCACTACTCCAGGAAACGAATATTTATTTACATGCCAAAGAATATTAATGCCTTGTGCGGTCATTAGTTTAGCTGCTCAAGTTGTTGAAAGGGGCCAGCAACAGGGAATAAATTATTATCTAACAAGTTAAAAGTGAAACTTTTTCATGGTCATTTGTGCATACTGATTCGCACTTTTGCGATATGCTAATTCAAGATGCTATAGTCATTATGCTTTAACGGTTTATGAAGAAAAATGCATATTACAACGATTTACCATATTTTTTAGGCAATATCCGAGGTGACCATAGGACTAAACGTAAGATTTTTTCATTTTCTTGAAATCATAGGAATTATGCAGCCAAATTCCATCTTGGGCTACACAGGCAGTTCTAAATGTTTTTGTCCTTTCGACGACACAGCTCCCAAAGTCAGTTAAATGAGTTTATGTCACTTGCAGGAGAAAGTAATAAGTTCTGCCCCATTGCTTTGTTATGATTGAGAATAGGTTTTCCATGGGTAATGGGCCGACATGTTTAGTCTCGCAAAAAGCAATCCTTTGCACCGTGACGGAATCGACTGGTCTATGATGTGATAACAACAACGCTGCCGGGTTCGTGAGGGTTCTGCTGGCGTGGTCAGACAAAAGCAAAGTGTTTTCTGCTTAAAAAAATACATGACATTTGTCAGTGCTATGGGGGGCCTCAGTGTAGGTTATCAGGTCTTCTGGTCTACAAAACTCTAACTGGGCTACTTCACAAATGTCATGAACACTTCTTTAGAACCCTCGATGCACTTTCGGAGCGTAAACAGTGGACAGTATTTAAACCATTTTAAATGCATTACCGCGTTCCCAAAAAGACGGAAGGGCGAATGATAGTAAGAAGTCTAGAATGCTGAGTTCTGCTATAGTTGATGCTAACAGACAAGCATGTTTTAACAAGTCCAACCAGGCATATAAGACCTAGAGACTGAATCAGATTTCATCTGGTTCTTGAGTTGTAGACTCAGACAGCTCACTCGAGGCACATATCCTCTAAGTTGAAATCGGACATTCTGTGAGTCACGTGGTCAGTCGAGATTCAACACCGTTGTTCCAGGGCAAAATGGCATGCTTCTGACCCGTTTTACAATGAAACTGTTGTCAAAAGTAAAGGAGGCGCTCACTGGGAAAGGTGTATTGGAGGTCTGACGTTTCGATTAGTCGTTTCTTATGCCCATCTTCAGAGACTGAGAAGTCATGCACACAGCTTCCCTTATATGGCGCACTTTGTTTGATGCCTGGCTCGCTAATGCCGCCCGTGTGGTTGCATCCGGCCCGCATGTCACCGTGACCTGAATCTCGCCCATCTCCGTCGGCCGCGGCGATAGTTGACGGCCCCGATTTCCCCGTGCCGTGACTGTCCCCCGTCAAAAATGTTCGCAAAACCAGATAGGGGTGAGGCAAATTGATGTGGCGGTTGACAGAACAGTCGGTAGACATCCAGGCTTCTTGCACTTGTCTTGCCATATGATCATCACCTCGGCCCATAATTTGAACGGCGTCAAAGTTGAAGACGTGTCCCATTTGGGCGGCACGGGCTGTTACCTCCTACTTTGGGTCCAACCTTCGTACGGCCAACTTATGCTTGTGCATGCGCGTTTGCAGCCGTCGGTCGATTTCCCGAACGTAGTTGTACATTTCGCAGCTGCACTGAAATCGGTAGACAGCAGCCGACACCTCCTGCTTAGGGATCGGATCTTTTGGCCGCATCACTTGCCGGCGGATTGTTGAGTCGGGCCTGTGGGCAACGCCTATTCCGAGCGGCGCGAGTGATCTAGCCACGGCTTCGGAGTCCCCTTTAACGTACGGAATTCTCCGCCAAGATTTTTGGCTGACTATGTCCTTCATTCCGCTTCCTTGGTTGCTTTCGGCTCCGTTCAACGAATGTTAGCGGATAACCGTTGGCTCTGAAGAGTTCTTGGAGGAGCTTCATCTCGCCCAGTTTGGTGACTGGAGTGCTGCAATGAGTTTCCACCCGTCCGCATAGCGTGCCTACACAGCTTTGTTTGTGTTACAGTGGGTTGTTTTTGTTGTAACTGAGCATTTGCAGCGTGTTCGTCAGTTTTCTGTAGACTGACGTCGCCAGTTTGCCGTCTGGTTGGCGGCAGACGAGAACATCCAGGAATGAAAGTTTGCTCTCCACTTCTTCTTCCATCGTGAACTGTAGGTCGGGAATGACTGAGTTCAGCAGCTCTTTATAGTAGTTAATTTTTATCCTGATCGATGATTACGATAGGCATTATCAACGTAGCGCGCCCAAAACTTGGGTTTGTATTCCCCGAACAGTCCTTTCTCGAGTTTTCGCAAAGCCGCCTCAGTAATGAGTCTGGAGATTGGTGAACTCATCGGAGTGCCCTCAATTTGCACATACGTGATCCCCTCGAAGGTAAAAAATGTCTTGAGGCAGTTCCCCATGAGTTCTGTGAGATCCTGAGCTACTCGAAACGTCAGACCTCCAATACATCTCTCCCGGCGAATGCCTCCTTTTCTTTTGATATTCCATCTGGGAATGGCAATTTCACTACTATTGACCAGACTATTGTTTTCGGCGTGTGCATGCCCTAGAATAGAATGCGGTGAATAGACAAGAGATATCGAGAAACACCTATCACTACAAATAATAAGGACGCCTTACAAATAAATGTTCGCATGTTTTTGCGTCAACGACCGACATTATGAACATTAGTGGGTGCCAAACAGTCGCAAGAACGTTTCTTTTGAGGAAAAATTTTATAAATACTAAAAAGGGGGCACGGTTCAGTCGAAAAATCCCTCCGTTTATTACCAAACTGGCTATTGCCGTGAGGCCTTTATAAATATGCGCAATGGTTTAAAATCAGACTTGTCATTCCACCTTCGTTTTTGCACAAAAAACGGCATGGCGTCTTCTCCTCCTCCACCCCCTGATTGATCTTTTTGACTAGTATGGATTTGGCAACGCAACTCAAAAATAGACCGTTTACTTGACTAAAATTGATCTTAACTTGTACACAGAAAAAAGTGCGAGGATGGCTCCAATTGTCTAAGTATTTACCAAACTGACAGCACAGGTATTAGCTTAAAGCCCAGACACGTGTGTTTCACAGATCTTTTGCTGCTGTCTGACGCAGCTGCGTGGGGTTCAGTTCATCCGTGGGTCGCCCAGCCTTCCCCGTGTGTTTTCTGATGCATGTACGCCATGTTCGCACATTAATTTCGCCGGAAATTATCCACACAAGTTGAAACTTGAGTTCATATACCAGAAAACACACAGGGATAGCTGGGGGACCCACTGATGAGCCGAACCCCTCGCATCTGCGTCAGGCAGCGGCATAAGGTCGGCGAAACACGCGTGTCTGGGCTTTTAGCTAATACCTGTGTTGTTAGTGCGGTAACTAATTACGCAATTCTATACTACTGGCTGCCTGTTGGCGGTTTGTGAATTTTAAGCGGTTATTCCGCAATAGCTGATGGATTTCAGCTCAAATATTCATATAGAATTTCGGACTGTGCCTGAAAAGGCCCGTTTCGAAAGATTTACTCCAAGTTCGCGCATTTATTTCCTCGGAAATCAAACAAGGCAAGTTAAAACTGGAGTTCATATACCAGAAAACACACGGGGAAAGCTGGGGGACCCACTGACCAGCCGAACCCCTTGCAGCTGCGTCAGGCGGCGGCGCGAGATCGGCGAAACACGCGTGTCTGGGCTTTTAGCTAATACCTGTGTTGTTAGTACGGTAAATTATTGCACAATGCTATACTACTGGCTGCCTGTTGGCGGTTTGTAAATATTACGCCGTTATTCCTCAGTAGCCGACGGATTTCACCCCAAATATTCATATCAACTCTCGCGCCTTGCCTTCCTCAGAAATAAAACAAGGGAAGTCGGCACCATCTTTACATGATGTGGACAACGTGAAGAGCAAAGGCTAGCATTAGTTGGCCACTCTACTGCTTAAGAGAGTTTATTTAAGACGACAGTCTGGGATGAAGACATCTGCCTACTGGTAGTTTCTTTAAAGTATTTTTATGAAAAAATCTTCGAAAATTTACCGTTCTGGATGCCTAAGTGATAGGATTGAGACTATTGGCCCAGTTATTTTGACCCAAGTGAGCCTGAGGATATTCCTAGCACATGCTATCAGAAAACTCTGTGGTAAGGCTGGTTAAATTGTTTCTGAATGTTAGCCTTATTTAGGGAAGTGGGATTTAGCTGACTGGTGCTCATACATCCCTATCATCGAGCATCAAAAATTCGAATACTCATTATGTTTGCATGCTTTGTAGGCAAAGTGACTGATCACGGATCGGACGGCGAGTTTGTTCGTGTAAAGTTGATAACTATGATCTACGATAAAAGGCTTTAGTTTGTTCACACGCCGTGCAAATATACGGATGGCCTAGTACGTCTGAGAAGATTTGCGTCTATAAGCACGTCTATGCCCGCAAAAGCCTCTTTATAATGTAGTGGTTTGATAGCTAGGAAGGGCCTTTGCATGAGAGCAAAAGTTCTTCTATTCAACTGGAAGAATTTCTCGATACATTCCCGTCTTCCGAAGCCAAAACGAAAATCGAATTGCTGAGTCATGGCAAAAAGCAATGTGTGAATAATCAAACAGGTTAGATAGTGTAGAACTGATACTTACATACGACCTACTTGATACGTGGAGAAAAGATTTGGCGACAAAAAGTACCTTTTACTAGGATGTGCCGAAAAACAGCGCACACAGGTAAGATTGCAGACAGCAAACTGGCCTTTGACGTGATCCCATTGAACTCTGCGCGTCTTAGATTACCATGTGCTAGTCTAGATGTAGACAGTTAATTAGCTGCACTGAACAGCAAAGACCGGTGTTGCTAGTCTCCAAAATCTTCTCGTTTTCACCAAATGCGCCTAAGAGAAACTGAGTAATAACTCTTCTTTAAAATCAAAGCCACCGTAAGAACGGTAGAAAAATCACTCAAAGCCTATCTACAGTGTGATAAAAACCCTAACACTCAATGTTAAATCTACAAAAAATAACTTGAGATCAACTTTTGAAATATTCGGCTCAATTTTATTAAGTCTGGGAAAAGTCATCGTAAATACTATGAATTTTTCGATTCGAAAATCCTAGGACGGCCTCTTTTCCTTTCTACCAAAAACTATTTATCTGAGTGTAGTGCATATTAGGTTAAAATTTGAACGGAGGAATTTCTGACTCTTGCAGGAAAAGCAATAATTTACAGCAGGGATTACAAAAACTCACCACATAATGATTTTCACCAGGCGCATGACGATCTCATTTAAAATAACAAAAAATTGCACCATAACAAGAGCTTGCTCCCCCATCTGTCCCATAATAAGTCCAACGGCTATCGAGAACGTCACAAGTCCTAAAACGTAAATAAAGACCTTTATTTTCAACTGTGCATTTGATTACGTTTTCAACAATCAGCAACTAACGCCTCCTTTTAACTGAACTGTTTATAGCCCCACTAAAAATTTTTCAAGGCTCTTAATGTGCTGTTCTGCCATAAAGGAAACAATCAATCGCTGCCGTCATACCCGAACCACTTTTAACAGCACTTGTCACGAATTACGATCCAAATCACGGAATAGAAAGCTACTCTAAGCTACTAGGCCAGCGCCTGTTAGCGACAGCGGAAGCAGCCGCCATGAGGTTACAAAAGTCAATCTTATGCGCACAGAAGAACTACGTTAAGGCTCCGCGCCTACATTGGTCGGAGGTCGACTAACGCTGCAACTCCCTCCGCGCACTTCCGCTCTCACCCCGGCCCTGACAACTATTACCCACCCCCACCCCTCCCCCACATTCCCCCACCCCGCCTGTGTTTTAAGGCAAACTTTTATCGATTCCTCTTATCGCTGACATGTTTAACTTCTACCCCGTTCCTATATAATCGTACTGGCCCGACGAGAATTTATCGAAAGCTACGTATGCTCGTACCCTTGTCTTCTGAATAGAAAACTGATGTACAGTCACCTACATAAACTGGCCATCGACTGCTTTCCCTCAAAACTCTTTATCTCCGACTCAGGGAGGCCAAAAATCAATTAAACAAAACTTGCAACTACAAGGAGGAAAACGTGGGGAAAGTTTTTAAAGGACATTTAAATGTTTCCAAAATTACGTGGAGCAGACTTCATTTTCATGAAGTTATAAAGGCAAAAGTTAATGGTTCCACCGATTTTATTCGATGGGCCGCATAAGGCTAGCAACAGTTAACTTCATATTAGCAGTTAAGTTTCAAACTTGAAAACACCCTACCAAGGACATTTGTACTTGACTTGTAGACCGGAACAATAATCTCCTCGACGGAGGTGTAAGTCATGTTAGGCAAGGTCCCGTTTCTTCTTTTGCGGGTAGTATTTCTGTATTCGCTCTGTTGCTGTTCCAAGCAGGCCTGGACAATATTTTCGGGAAATATATTTCTAAAAAATTTCCGGTTGTAGAAATAAAGTCCGGGAAATAGAAATAGTATGTTCTAAGTATTTTTGTGGTGGTATGAACCTTAAGCAATTCATGAAATCGAAAGTTGTTGATTTATCGCCTGAAAAACTAATATGTTAATGAACTTCCAATTGGTCAGAATTGTGTGTCGAAAAAGAAATCAGAAGTCTCAGACGAGGAGTACTCAATATGTACTTAAAATCTGGCATGCAAACCTATTCTATGTAAAAGCACAAATTCAATGGTATTGATAAAATCAAGAGTAGGTATGGAGTGGGTGTAGCTCATGTAACATTAAATAGAATTTTGACATGTGGTTTCCGGTTAAAAGGATTGCTTAACCGGTCTTGTAATATTCAGTATTAAACAGCAAAATCCTAAGGCATTTGAATCTCGTCTTTTAGCCACCTGTAAAAATAACACTCATTGAAACGTCCACGTGGGTGATAAATTCCCAATTATTTTTGAAACAAATTTTGAAGAATATGTATACAGGTATTTTCCCTGATACTCAATTTATGGTCAACTACGTCTTTTCCAGATCTTCTATTTGATGAAATAATATAATATTGTCTCAAAAAGTTCTGAATACCACGAAACGTTTACTCTAGTAGCATAGGTGGAAGGCATGATTGTGGGGAAATAAACAGTCTCTAAACCTTACGTGCAATTTAAACGGTAGCTCGGGTTCAAAATTATTCGGAATAAAAGGTCTTTTTCAGACTGGGGGGCGAACTTTCTTCAACAAAAGATTTTTCGAGCGACTAAATGTTTTACAAAACGACAAAGTTCACACTAATTTACGCAAGCCTTCTACAAAATATGTTTCGATACGTAAGAACATCGGAAGTCGACAGAGAAGTCAATACTAATAAACGGTCGTTTTTAGGGAACTTGATGTTTGCGGGCGGTCGCAAGACGTAATCCTCGAAGCGCAACAAAAATACCGAGCACTAAATGTTAACATAAAGTGGCCGCTCAACGTACCGGAAGAGATCAAGAAAAGAGTCGAGTGTACTGGTGACACGCTTGTCGACCTTTCCGACTTCTACGCTTTCCTTGATTGACGTAGATCCCGGATGAATACTGATCACTAACACAATGCCAATTATGACGGCCATTGCAGTAGTAGTCACATAGTAAATCATTGCGTAGGAGCCGATCTTTCCGCTCGATTTCGCGTCCAAGCCGGATAATCCTTTAAATATGAAATGTTATGTCCTTAAATAGTTCAAAAATAGTTGTCAGTCGGAATTTATAATTCTCCTTTTAATGAGCCATTAGTGGCGTCTGCATACATTTTTATTTTTAGATTTATTGCTTGAAAGATAGTAAACATTTTTTCACTGATAATTGATAAGCGCGAAATGTGTGCCTTATGGGGAAGAAGAATTTTAAGTGCTGCTATATTTATATTTCGCCCATGTGATATTTTTGACTAACATTTTAAAACAAACGAAAGCAAGATTTGAAGCCGAATAACCAGCGAACCACAACGGAACAGAAACCCAAGCGGCAGGCCTAACAACAAAAAGAGATCTATAGAATTTGGATGACAAAATAACAAAGACGCCGGAAAGAAATAACAAGAGGGGGCAGAAAAAGTGACTGTGGGTTTTGTGACTGCTGCTGCTTCCTGCAGAACGCGTCAAGTTTACGGTGCCGAAGGAAGCTGGAGTTTGTGAAGTCACTTTTATATCAGTATATACGAACAAGACTTTACTAGTTCATAATAAAACCCATCAAGTGACAATAGGCCCGAAAGGCGCGCGAAAATTAATTGTCGGAGGACATTTCGTTGGTCAACATCATTTACTAGAAACGCATCCAGGCGTCAGAATTCATATCACAATTTGAGGTTGTCATATGTAGATTACAGTTCTTAATAGGGCATCCAGCAAAGAAAATGTTCCTGTAAAAATCAGCAAAGTTGCTTTGTACTCTCGATTTCGGCGCTACCTAGGGATGGATGAATCATTTACAGGCAAAATGCAGTAGACCAATAATAATAAGAGGGGTTTTTAAAAGTGATTTACAATAAATAGTAGTCTGAATGGCATCGCAGTATCATAAATGCTGGTAACAGATCATGGATGTCCACGTCAATGGCTTTGGTTCTGCTCATAAACCCTAAGGAGAACTAAATATAGTGTTGATTTCAGTTGAGAATTTTATGGTCACCTTGTCAGTATTCGCTTGTGAAACATTCCAATTGTTGACGGAAAAGGATTTGAATGAGAAATTAAATGTTTAAAATCATCCTCCGATTTTTCTCCTTTCATATTCCAGCATCTGAGCTTTATATTGGGGAGTCGTGATGTGCGTGGGCGTATAAAAGTTGTCAGTCGCATTGAATCCTTAGTGCATTGTTTTTGAGAACCTTATCATTTTTTGACGAGCAACATAAGCTTCCTTTTTGAGGATTGCTGATTCTACCTTAAGTAGAGAGCAAATAAACGCAGGCCAAAAAATAATTTCAATGCAAAAGCACAGGTAAAGAGTCCGGTCAAATCTGTAGATGGAAGTATCAACTCTGTTATTGTGATGGAATCTATAGTGAATGTCTTGGTACCGTGCGTGCTCTCGTTTGTCGTAATATCTTGATTAATGTGTTTTTATTGGTTAAGATGGAAATTTAATTGAAGTACTTGACTAAGACTATAAAAGCCTACATGCGCGCTTCCGCAGTGCCGCCGTTGGCCCGTTTAACACTTGATGCTTTTTCATGACTGCCAGTATTCCGCCGACTTTTCATGCTACTTGCGTCCAACCCCGACACAATGCGCTTAAAGTTGCTTCTTTTATCTGAAAAACTCTTGTTTCTAGGAAGGATACGCCTGCCTGTATGCCTTGAGGGATATTCGGTTCCCTTCATTTTAAAGCGTATGATATACTGACAGCAATCAGCGTGACAAGAATGCATTGCACTGAAACATACGCTGGCAAAAAGACGTGTTCAGACATCGTTTCATCCTCCCACTAATGCCGATTATAATTTGCTGAGAATTTGGTAATGCCAAGGCCTCGGATGGGAACTCAGTCAATCAATCTGTCGATCGGGCGCCGCATATGGACCCATGAACGTTGATTTGCAGGTCTTCCTGTAGCCGTCGCCAGGTCTGTTGTTACTATTATCTCCGATGATGGACTCCCGCGTGAGTTTGAAAACACCTAAAATAATCACCTGGCCTCGGTGATCGACTAGCCTTCATTTTTCTCTCCTTTACTCCTAAATTTGTCTGAAATTCGAACAGTCGCCATCGTTCGTCCGAAACACGGGCACCCAGGATAGGACAAGCCCTTTTACCTCTGCGATACGCCTGCATTTGAAATTTGAAATAAGAAATACAGTTTCTCACAGCATTTTCTAGTGTCAGGCAAATTCAGTGCAAGATATCAGAGTGAACTTCTGCGAATTTTAAAGCGATTTAACAGGACTAATAGGAGACTTTTTGCCACAAAAAGAATTGTGATTGACAAGCATGTTTGCCATTCCGAAGTAGCATTTAGTTGTAGGTGGTGGTTACAATCGGGAGATGGCACCCAAAATATCCGCCTAACCAAAGCAGCCCGTCTCACGGGACAGGTGGTAATAGGGATTTTATGGGTGGTGAGGCGTCGGATGTACGATACTAGCCGACAGAAAGCCTTATTTGAACTAGTGAACGAACGAAGTTGACCCGCTGTCCGTTCCGTTATTACAAAATGGGTCACCAAAGGCATTATAGTGATAACGGACGAGTTGAAGGCGTATAAACGTCTTCCCTCAGAAGGTTATCTACATTTCTCTGTTAACCACTTAAAGAACTTCAAGGACCCTACCACCGGACGGCACACCAATGCCACTGAGGCATACTGGAGTATACTGAAAAGGAAACGCCACTAGGGAGGCCCTGTATGTGGTCAAGCTGTATGGGCTCACACAGACGAAGTACAGTATCGTCGTTGGTTTGGCCTCAATGCCATGTCTTTGACAGATGCCTGGGAACTGTTCCTGTCCCATGTTGTGCAGACTAATCCTATTTAAAAGTCATTTTGTTTTGTAATAACCTGCCATAATGCGAATGTATGCCATATATTCAGGTGTACGGGCTTAACGATGGGGAAGGTTGGGTAACAGCGACCATCGTCCATGTAACCTCCTGTGATGTTCGTTTGGCAAGCCCATGTTAGGCCGTCGCGGAAAGTCCAAGTAGTGCGTGAAAGTAGGCCTGCAACCGTTGATATGGCCTGAAGGCGTTTGAGTCCACTGGTAAAGGTATTATTCATATTGACCCAACTGTGAAATGAAAGGTATTATTTCTAGGTAACGGATTTTTTTGGGTGCCATCCCCCGATTGTTACCGTCGTGATATCTCGTGGGTTCCAAATGCGTAGACGGGTAATAGTTGGATGCAAGATGTTCTTTGCAACATAACTGGGCGAAGCCTAGTAATAGAGGGATCCCTTGCGTATCGTGTGCCGAAAGTTACATCGCAAAACACATTTAAGGGTTCACTTTAAAGGCAGTTACAAGAGCTGAGAGATATTTTATCGGACTTTTAAACTGGCTGCAAAATAGGTTGTGTTTAAATAAGTACAAGTCTATCAGTTATGTAAATAAGTTTAAGTAGAATCTCACCGTAATCTTGACCTTTTCGGTGCCGGTAAAAATATTAGTTTACCAGTTATTCTTGTACGTCAGCATATGATTCTTGTGCCCCATATGGGGTGGATGAAATTGCCTCAAGCAAAGAAGAAGATATCTTCGTACAGAAGATGGTTCTGTCTTTTGAAGCATCTCCAATCTAGCATGGTAACTTCAGTGAGTCTCTGAGTATCAAGCGCTATCTTGAGTACTAGGTAAACAGGCAATGACCTCAGTAGTTTGTCATTATCGCGACATGCGCCCAATGAGATCATAAACTGCAGATGACGACAGTTCTGTCTGAAGCATCTCCAATCTAGTATGGTAACTTCAGTAAACCACTGAAAATTAGGCGCTATCTGCAATACTAGTTAGAGAGGCAATGACCTCAGCCGTCTGTCAGAATCGCGGCATGCAATTAATGGAGTCATAAAAATATATTGCAGGTGACGACAGTTCCTCCGTAACCGTTACTGAGACGGTTCAGACGTGACCAGATGTTATTGTGGGCCTCTATGTCTGTGCGCGCAAACCGCACATCGGAATGACTAGAACGTCGCTGGTAATTGCAGTCACAATGTTCTTTCTTCACTCATGGATGTTCCCGGGTTTTTCTTCACAACCCATTCAGCCGGCAGCGTAAACTAAGCCTGTACAAGAATACAAGCCGGATGATGAGGGATCTCTGTGCCGGAGTACGTCTCTGGCCGTCTTGACTCTGTCTTTTCCCCGAGCTTAGAGGGAAGGATGTCGTTGGTAATTGCAGTCACTCTGTTCTTCCCTCACTCACTGAAGTTCTCGGGTTTTTTTTTCACAACTCATTTAGCCAGCGGCGTGGACCATGGCTGGAGAAGACTACATGGCAGATGATCAGGAGTTTATGCGTACAAGCATGCCCTAGACCGCCCCGCCTCCGTCTTCCCCCCTAAACTCGAATGTATTAAAGAAGAGAGAGTGAAGCAGATGCTTCACAAGTCTGCCACCACCGCAGAATGATTCCCACGCGAGTCACCCTCCTGTGCGCGCCACGATGTGGAGAACACGGTGGGCGGTCGAATCGCCATTTGCTTTAAAATCAACAACAAGTCCTTCTGAACCTGGGTCAGTGTGTGGTAGTAGGGAGGAATTACTACAGCCTGTCTAACCTTGATTCTGACCCGCTGTTTTGTTCACGGCCATCTCAGTAAAACACTATAGTGTCACGAGTTAGCGGCTACAGAGGCGGACAAATCAATTGAAAGATCAGTGAAACATGTTTTTTTCTTATTTTACGCGTATAGGGAAAAAAGTATTGCAACTATGCTTACGACGTAGGGCCGGATTTCGGCGCTTAGGACTCACTACCCTTATTTGGGTCACCTGCTAAAAATTCAGAATACGTGCCTCATGAAAACAGACTGATGGAAGGACAAAATGAAAAAAAACTACCTGTAACAAGACTGGAGATTATCAGGGGGATAATAAGCATCTTGAGCATGTTCATGAGCAGTTCTCCAGGAAAGGCGATTAAGTATATTTGACGAGTGGTCGGATTGGCAACAAACTTCAGGAGGATACCGAGACCCATGCCAGCAATGACGGCCACGACGGTGAGCGTCACGATGAGGTTGTCGGCAGAACACTATTATTTGACAAGAAAGGGCTTTATTGAGTTAATTTTAGTGAACGTAAGCATTGCATACAAAGTAGGAGGCGAATAGTGTGCCTGCCTGTTTCCCAATTAAAAATAATTTGACCATTTCTGTATGCGGTATGGAACAGCAGGGGTGTGCAGGGTTGAGAGGACCAAGGCGGAAGTAAATGTATGAAGTGGCTACAAGCTCGTGACGGCAATGGTATGGTATGTAACCTCCTTGGGGAGACCGTAGTTAGCTGCAAACCTAACGCCAACCATGGTAACGCCTTCAGTGGAAAATCTCTTTACAGTAGGCACTTAGTGAAATATGGGACGTGACCGTAACCGTAAACCAAGCCCTAAAACCCTAACCCTTGCCTCCATCCCAAATACAAACCATAGCTCAAGCATGGAAACCCTATTCCCAAGAATAACCCAACCAGCACCAATTTTAACCGTCGTCCAAACCCCAAACTTGAGTCCAAAATTGACAACTTTAATGTCGATATCGGTATTGGAGGTCAACATCTGCTTCCTGCATAACCCCCTTCGCTATCCACTGTCA
>CACRXP010000760.1:85274-108536 GCA_902702965.1 Spirometra erinaceieuropaei
CGCGCATTATAAACAGCCAGCCTCGACGTCCTGACAGCCACAATTTGGAAGATTTCCATCAGACGGGATAGCTGGGACCTCCGTCGGAACAAAGGTCTGATTGTAGGAGAGTCTCCTAAGTGCGACTTTTATAGAACCTATCATAGTGGAGTTCCGAGTTCTCTTCACTTAAGTGTTGTGCATGTGGTTTGGGGACACGTCGTGTGTGGCGTGCACAGACGGTGCAAATGCACTCATTGCCAATAGAAGCGAAGAGACGAGCCCCAGGAAGTAGTCTTGAAGAAGGAGACACGATCGCCGGGACAAGAGCTTTATTAGCCTGACGTTTCGGATTCCTACTCGAATCCATCATCAGAGATAAAAAAGCAGAAACGGGTGGTTGTTGCACAATGGGCTGCGGTATTTATAGGATGCAGTAGCCATGCTACCTCATACCTATGAACATTCACGGCTCCCCCCTTCATCCGGGATCGCCGCACTTGGTGTGATCATTGCTTGATGGCCGACATTCGAGTCGATAATTGCTGCAATTTCATCACGTACGTTGGATGTTGGCGTGATGATTGCTCAACCATCTGACCCACCGACCCCGGTGTTGGGAAAAGTGTTCACCTCTGCGCTCCACGCATGGCTTGTTACTCCGCCTAGGCGAAGTTTTAGCACGCAGTATGGAGTAGGAAGATCGTTGCATTTGTTGATGGACTGGGGGTCAGTAAACCTTGATTCCAGTAGCTCCCGGCTCACGCGGTTGTCACCTCTTGCGAGAATTTCGGCCTCATCGAATTTAAATGTGTGGCCGGATCTCGTAGAATGAACCGCAACTTAAGAGCTGGCGTCATTGCTGCGCACCTCTGCCGCGTGTTCGATCATTCTCGTTCGGAGGTGTCTTCCGGTTTCTCCGACGTAGTTGCTTTGTCCGCAACTGCACCAGATCCGATAAACGACTCCAGACGTTTCTAGCCGTGGCAGTGGGTCTTTCGGTTTCATGACCAGACGCCTGATGGTTGCCTTTGGTCTGTGTGCAACTCCAACCCCAAGTGGTGCGAGAAGGCGGCCGACAGCTTCCGAAACGTTCTTGACATACGGAAGTGTCCGCTAAGATTTGGTGTCCGTGCGGTTAGGCCTTTCGTTCCTTTTGCGTATGCACCGGTCGACGAAGTTGCGCGGGTAACCATTGGCATTGAAGACCCGTCGGAGGTATTGTAGTTCAGCAATTTTGTCTTCCGGCTCACTGCAGTGCGTTTCGACACGCCGATAGAGCGTCCTTACACAACTACGTTTGTGGCTGATTGGGTGGTTACTGTTGAAATTCAGTACTTGCATCGTATTTGTCGCTTTCCTGAACACTTTGGTCTTTAGTCCACCACAATCCTTGCGGCATACGAGGACATCCAGGAAGGCCAGCTGGTTGTTCTCTTCCTCCTCCATCGTAAATTGAATGTCCGGGAAGACGGCGTTGAGATGTTCTTGGAATGTCAACACCTGATCCCGTTCGATGACGACGAAGGTGTCATCCACATATCGGGCCCAGAATTTCGGTCTGTGGTGTTGAAAGACCAGCGACTCCAACCGCTGTAGCACCGCCTCGGCGATGAATCCCGAAATCGGCGAACCCATTGGTGTGCCCTTCACCTGTTCGTAGATTGTCCCGTCGAACGTGAAGTACGTCCTGAGACAGGGCTTCAGGAGCTGAAGGACTTGGACGTGTGCAAGACGGTTCTCCGTTTCATTGTATTTGCTTTGTAGTAGCAGCTCAATTGTCTCGATCGCAGCCCCCCTTTGCAACAACCACCCGTTTCTGCTTTTTTGTCTCTGATGATGGATTCGAGTAGGAATCCGAAACGTCAGGCTAATAAAGCTCTTGTCCCGCCGATCGTGTCTCCTTCTCTAAAATGTACTCATGTCCACGTACGGTTGTTGTAGTCGACACACGGCGGGCGCGAAGGGGCTGAAGTAAGTTGGATGCAGCACAAGTCACCACTAAAGTCCATACAAAACAGAAGCAAACGCCTATCTCAGAGTTTGATAAAGTTACTCTTGGTATGGGAAATAAACTGGAAAGAGTTTTAATTAGAGCAGGACAGAGTAAAATATTGTCACTCCCCTCAAACCATTCGCTGCCGAATTGGTATGGGCCGTCCCACGAGAATATAGATGGGCAACCTCGAGAAAAGTTTATCGCAATTCCGAAGTATGTTTTCGATCCGAAATGATTACTTGAGAAGGGTTATGGTGTAAGTTTTCGTTCAGGATAATTTTAAAATATTTTAGCCGCAGCAGAATGCCAGTTTTAGAATCACCTTTTCGGCCGACTAAAAAAACTACACTGTGTAAGAAACAGCTACTTAAGTAGTACGAAAATTTTCCAGTGATTTTGATTCCTCTTGAATTCAGTCATACTTTATAGACAGCGTGCACAAAAACGTTCTTTCTTGCGCTTATTTGGTAGCAAATTAAGTCTTCTTTAAATTTCCAACTTTAAGAGAGAATATCTCTCTGTATCTCTCTTTGGCAATTATTTTCCACTAGATTTTGGCAATTAAAAGGCCGCAATTTGTTGTTTACAGTGTGAAATCACGTGATGTACGTCATAGTTTTTGGACAAACGTAGGTGGCGTTTGTGCAAACTTTCCCCTGGGAAAGAACTTTTTTGGCAGTCAGAATGCGTGACTCACTAAACGAAATTAACCTCTCTACACATATGCCAGTGGGCAGTTTTCAATCCTGAAGCCGATGGGCTGAATAATAGATTATAGGAAAACCGGAAGTGTTGACAAAATTGTTTTGATCTTGTTAAAATATTTGGCTACGTGACTTATAAGGAAAGAAACTAGTAAAAAGAAAAGAGGCAATGTCCGCGAGGCAAGCAACGATAGGACTGCAATATTTCCCCTTCTAAATACAAAGTAATGTTGTCGAAGGAGCTTTGAATGTAATAGAGTTCACAATGTAGATGTACACGAAGTACATCGAAATTTATTCTATGAAGCTCGTTTTCGACGAACTCGGTCGCATAAACTTAGACTCCAGAGGACAACTTAAACTCAAAAGGCTGCATTTATTGCCAGCTATGTGTTAACTTTGAAAGGCAAGCACGGCTGTGTTGTTTTGAAAATGCTGCAGGTTTCCTACATTTTCGAACTCAATGGGATCTAACAATATGGCGTGTTTATGAAGATCTGTTCGAGAGAACTGCGTGCATGATACGTCTTAGGATTTAGAAGATGCAGCCAAAGGATTCCAGTCTGAAAAAGCACAACACTCACCGCTCTTTACAATCTGAAGTTTCGAGACCCCTAGCCATTTCAGTCAAAAGACATTTTTTATGAAACCTCCGAGTGATTAAATGTCTTGGCGAATGGCCACCCAAGGAACGTCTGAGATTACTCGCAAACATTACACCGATATGGCTGTCCTTTGGCTAACAGCAGATTGCAGTGGTGTGCGCGGGAAAATTGGCATATTTGAAACAGATTATTATTTTATACGGACGGGTATAAAGTAGTACTTAGTACATGTTATAGCAAACCACTCTTATGCAAACAAATATGTACTGTGCTTGGTACCTTTTGATGGCGAATCAGAATACTAAGCAAAATCACTTGGTTAAAATATTGTTGGTTCGTTATAAAAATGCTCGACCTTTAAAAGCAAACCCTTCTTCAAGAAACAGTAAAAATGTGTTCGTATTTGAAAACGTCAACTAAAAATCTTTCGCATTTTTACGCTTCGGGCTGTGTCCTGCAATTTTACCATGATTTACTAAGCAGACATTGTTTTTTGACAGGTTTGTCGAGTGTAAGCAAAACGTTATTATCGCTATAGTGAACAATATATACATCGGTAAAGGTGCCAAAATTTACAAAAGATTGGTGTTCACTCGCGAAATAACATAAAAAGTTCAAAGCCTTGAAATATCAGCGAACGACTTTAAACAAATTGAAAGCGTAAAAGATAGATCAAATTAAATATTACGTTGTTTAGAAATAGCAACTTTTTTAGAAAATCAGAAAATTCAGAAAAAGGCAAAAAAGCTTTATTGCTGAGTGACCTTAGGTTTTAGATGTACAGAATGCCCGTTCACGCAAGAGACCGAGTAAATTAAAATAAGAAGCAAAAAACGCTGGAAAATAATCCATCAGGGAAGTCTGCACTTCACTTCTTCACGAGCAAGTGCAATGCTAAGTGTGGTAGTTGGTCAACAGTCTAAAACTGGAGTACAGATTCCAACACGGTTTCACGAGAATTGGCTAATTTTTTGCCGTTTTTATTTTGTTTGGGAGTCGTAGACCAAAATAAACAGGTTTTTGCCTGATGTTATTGATAGGGACGTCGCAAGAATAAGTTTCCGTAGGGTCACAAGTTGACAGGCCGGACAGTGGACGATAAATATGAAAAGAACTGTCACGTGAAGTCGTGCGTCTGTGCGCATGTTTGTGTTTCTGGTACCAGCTGCTGGTGGTCAGGGTTATGATTGGCTGAATGAAGGCACAATAAGCCCGAAACAGTACTGTATCAATCTACCCGCATTCTCTGTCGTCCCTCCTCGCTGCTGTTATGACTTGGCCGACTTCGGCCTGGTAATTGGTTGCCTATTCATGACCTTTGCCACACATACGGAGCTTGTTTGCTTCGTGAAGCCAATAGATCGGTGTGCGCCCTTTCCTGATACTATTTTGTGTATATTGAGTAAATGTTTTACGTGAAAGTTATTCACAGTTCTTCTGGTGTTGAGGCACAATGAATTTCAGATCATCCTTGAAATACCAACTAAAACTGCACGATTTTCAGTGTATTTAATCGATTGCTCATAAAGGCAGATCCTGTTGTATGTGTTTGACAAAACCTTTAAAATAAAACACTTCTTGAAAGCATAAAACAGTGATTTTTGGACATTCATTCCTTTTGGGTCATATCTGTGGACTCACCGTAAGCGTGAGCCTTTTAGCCGAGGAGAATGAAAATAAACAACGAAAGTCCACAATGAATACGCCCTAGATTAGTTGAAACACTCTCCTTAGTAAATCGGCGTACTTTACTTGTTCTCAAAGTCAAGTTAATGCAGAAAGTGGGACGCTTGATCGGCTTTTTCACTTTACTAAAAGTTAATGATAAATTTCCGATCGCAAATTAAATAACACATTTTTCTTTTATGTTGGAACCTTTTTGTCGTAGTCATTTGCCTTTTAGTCTCCGTACAAAGATTGTACATGTACAACATAGAAGCCACATAAATACTAAGAACGTGCGAAAACTGCCAACCTTCTGTTTGTTCCGTTTCTAAATCATGCATGAGTGGAAATCAGACCTCACAAAGAATATCCTACCACATGTTTGAAAGTTAACGCAGCCACTCGGTAGCGTTCCCTTCCGTAGGAAGTAACTGAGTAGTCACAAAGGGCAGAAACATGTCGGAAAATTTAAATAAAGGATTGCCTGCAAACATTTTACTGCGCTTTAGGGCATTAAACTAAGCAGATTTCCAAAAACAATGTTCGCGCTTACCTCTTGCTCCGTCTGATTTAATGGCTTAAAAAATCAATTCTCCCGTATGGCAATTTCCGTTTAGTAAAACTCTCTAGTGTAAAGCATTCACTCGCATGGATGAGCAAACTTAGTTTAGTATGACTACCAATATAGGAAACTGCCAGAATACAAGGCAATGTAAATTTCCACCTAAATTTGTAAAGACACTTTGACCTATAAAATCGTTTACAAACACGGTGTATGGGTGTAAAAATGACCTTTTCCGGAATAGGCCAGACAACTGTGTAGAATTTGCAGCATTTTGTTTGCCCACAATTAATCGTCTCAGCTTCTGTCAACCCGTTTCCTGAGTTAGGTCACATGCTCTGTATCAAGATTCGCACACATTGGCCGGCTTAATTAATAGTGCGATAGATGTGGTCGAAAACACCAATTTTCTTGAATAGTTAGTAGGCCGTGTAAATGTCTCATTTCCCAAACAACTTTTGCAATAATTCGGTATCTAAATTGTAAAATAAAGTAGGCTATGCGCTTTCGTCAATTCGTGTTTTATCGCGGAAATTCCTGAATTGGTCTTTAACTAGTGTTATAAAAATTATGGTGGCATTCTGTTCTATCATGTAGTCGTTAGAATACATTACTGATTGACATTTGTCGTAAATAGCCTAGTTACTGCAAAAATATGGGTCCAGGCGCTTTTTAAATAGAAATATGTCTTTGGGAAAATCACATGCATTGTAGATTTTTCAGTATGTTGACTTTTAAAGAGCTATGAGTAGTTCCCATCAAACACTCACGGATTCATTATCGAATTTCTCGCTCGCTTCCTGGCAAGACTATTGCTTTAAGCTTGAACACGCGCCATGTCAACTCCGTCAAACAGAGTTACGAGTAAGATCCCGAAAAAATATGGTAAGCAATTTCAATATGGCATTCAACCTCGTTTTGGCACATCTTAAAACGTTTTTAATATTTTTATCCGAAAGGCATAAAAGTACGTATTTATAATAACACCCATTTTATTGCATAACAATTTATGTATTTCTATTGCAAGATATCCGCTTTTATTCGTGCATTCTTTATATATATACACATTTTAAAAACCAATATAAATAAACTATCAGGACAAATATTTTACAGACCGAATCAAGAGGCTTAATTTGGAGCATAATTAGATCACGAGGATACTTCACGCCTGCCTAACAAAAATTGATGCAGGCGTATATAGATATCAGAATTGTATCAATTAACTGTCTTTTTAATAACACAGCAATCAATTCATTGCTTAATCCTTACCTTTAATGGTGTTACACAAAACGGCGCCATTTCTAATGCCTTCTTCCTCTGATTATATTCTTATCTCGCTCTTATTCCTATATTATACTGTAGACGGCAAATATGACTTCGGCAAGTCTCTCTTGAATTTTGTTGCCTCCATGACTTTTTAGACGAAAATGTGCTATCTCATGATATATCAGCCGAAATTTCCAGATGTGATTTCGATTCAGAAATATTATTTAAGTAGGGTTGTGAGATAAATGATTGTGCAGCATGCTTTCAAGATACTTTTGTCACGTAAGGATGCCGGCTTTTGAAGGCGCCTCTGTTCTACCGTCTGCAAAAATAACACTGTAAAAATAACTACCTAAGTAGTACGAAATTTTCCCAATGACCCTTTATGCTCTTAGAAATTTAAGTATATCATACAGGAACCATGCACAGAAACATTCTCTCTTGTACTCATCTGGCAGAAAATTACGTATTCTTCAAAGTTATACTTGAAAAAGCGCCTCGTTATGTTGAGGAAGCTTTTCATTTTTCGAATAATTTTGAAACTGACCTACCGTTACACTTGCATTAAGGGTCTCCAAACAGCCAACTGTATATTTTTCATGTAAAGAGAATCAAATAACCAGAGTTTTTTTAAATTCGAAATATACCCCTCCTCAAGCATAAAATTGGAAGAAGACTTGATTTGTTTCCAAATTAGTACAAGGACACTTTCGTGCATGCCTTCTATGATATGTGCTTAAATGTATAAGGGCACATAAATGGATAGGGAGGATTCATGCTAACTAAGTAGCCATTTTTCACGCAGTGTTTATGTGCGGACGGCTGGAAAGAGACTAAATCACAAGTAGGTACCCAGACATGATCCAAATATCTTGAGACTTTGCTGCACAAAAGTTAGTACTTTAATCCCGACTAAGAAATCTTTTCGAATAAAAGACATCATTTATTACTTTGATTAACCTTTCACGAGCTAGCCCATTTTGTCACTTTCCTACTTTTGCTCCATAATTGCGAAGTCCAGTAAACAAGGCTGCGACCTTAAAATTTGGATTTCGGGAGGTTAAATTATTTTAAAACTGGCTAAGATTGAGTTTGCCAGGAAGCAATTCTCAAGAACAGAGTCGCACCAAGAAGGATTTTAACAAAACACCTTGAAATGCCATAGCCTTTTTGTACTCCTGATTAACGTGACACGGATGCTAACGCAACGCTTATTTTAAAAAACCTCTTACAAAAAGATTTTCCAAGGTTCATTTTGACGTCTGTGGTTCATTATATCCATTTCCTAGCAGGAACTGGACTACATCGCTTGAGAATTTGAATGATGTGCCTTATATTCACTTTGAAACTAAAGATCATCCAAGGTTAGCACCAATAGTTTTTCCAGCACAGATCACGCAGAGCAAATTTCTTTAGCGTGGGTTGCGGAAACTGGGCGTAATTCTGTTACAGCTACCACGCAGTACACTTTTCCATGTGAACTAATATACAACCAACATTTGGTAAACAAGAATATGCTTTTTAAAAATGGCTGTTTGACAATTCAAAGGACGCTACTAGAAAATGTTACACATTTCCAAAGCCACAAACAACTAGTTGGATGAAAGGATATTTGTTAAACTAGCGGACAGGATACATCAGCCTCCACAGTCGAGACAATCCTGCTAATCATGGGGTATGAGGTGCGGAATAATTGCCGACTGTGCTAGACCAGAATGTTTTTTTATCCAGAGCCATCGCAAACCTCAATGAAATAATCAAACGACATTTAAAATCAAATGATCAAAGATCATTCGGCTTAGTAAAATGCATAAAATAATTATGGTTTCCAGGTTAAGGTAGCAAGAACCGCCGCTACACTTCGCCCAGTCGAAGCAAGTTTTTTGTCGATCAACTAAAGTGGCCAAAACAACCATGCGGTGCTGGCATTTATGAGAACCGTTGTTCACTGCTATTTGCGTCGCCGACGTGACGGCGACTGACGACAAAAGTACGCTATTTTAGCAAAAGGTCGGATGACATCGCGAGTTTTTGCCCTTTTCTTGTGTAAGACATGTAAAGCATGCCTATGGGAGTCAACTAACGCTTTGGTAGGAGTTATCCTAGATGCGTCGTCGTTTTTGTCCACAACCACGCGGGACAAGGACATCCATACAGTCTTTCTCAGTCACTGCCTTTGGACGGATACGGAAATTCTCAGTCGATGGGATCCGTTAACAAGACTTTCCCATTATTAGCAAGGTTCCCAAAACGGCCTACAAGTACGAAACGTGACCATTTTGATCGTTGGAAACGAAAGAATACCACTGTACCATTGCGTGCCTGCTAAGAATGTACGCAGAAAACACCTGTCATTGTTGCTCTTGTGTATAATTAAGGAGAATAATAAACCCATTTGGTCTACATCTGCAGAATGCGATGACAGTGTCAATCTAGAATAAAGAAGAGACCGGGGAACGCCCTCTGTTTGCTAAGGAGTGTATGAACCATGAACCTTCTTTTTGGAAACAAATTTAGTCCAATAAGGAGGTTTTATTTCAGGACGAGATGATATGTAAATAGGCCACTGAAAGCATCGTTTTCGCAATTTGTATTTAAAAATTAACAACTTTTAATCGTCTTACATTCTAAAAGGGCCTTGCGAAGGTGGCTTTGATCGAGATGGAGCGTAAATGAGCTGTTTGTATAATTAAAGGCATTTATGATCCCTGACATGGCGAACATATTTACTTTTTGAATCTTTATCTCCCATGTAGTTTAATAGCAAAATCTTTAAAAAAACACATTTATAGTTTACTTCTTAAGCATCAGCCGTGCCCACTAAGGCATTCGTGGATGAATTATGGTAAATAATTTTAACGTACGATTTAAAGACAAAATAGCATGCACAACTTATGGGCAAACATTATCGCCTCCCCTAGTAACCCCAGCGATTTAGCCAACAGTCCATCACTCTTCAAATTGTATATATGCAGAGTACGCACCCATCAGCCTGCGAATTAGTCACATCTTTCGGTTGATTCATGTCTCCGGTTGCTTTGAATCCGCCTTAGAGAACGCAGAGCCTGATACACAAGTTAAATGCGACGCTCCGCTTCACCTTCGAGGTTCAAGTATCGGTAGTGGAGGCTTTAAAAAATATAGCGAGCAAAATACGGCAGCCGGAAGGACAGTTTTATTTTTCCACCTCCTTTGTAAAATATCTATCTATGTTTAACCCCACCTGTCCGTAGGTTCGCGCACACACGCATACACCTGTGAGCCATTGAACTTCCCTCTCCACTCGCGTCCGTTTAGCTATCCAGTCGTACAAATCTTTGATTGGTGATGAGAAACGAACGCGCCTGACCAATCACGTCCACCCTCACAACACAATTCTTCCTAATTATGACCCCTAGGATAGGCAGAAACGCGACTACTTTGACATACCGGACGTGGAAATATCTGAAAGTTGATCGCAGAGGCTAACATGCCTCTAATGGCGTTAATAAGGGCGATGGCAGGATAGTGGGACAAGCAGGATAAAAAGACAAAAAGAAAAAGGAGAGGAGTCCTAACAATAACCCTATCGGGTTGAATTAATTTTTCGCAAGCGAAAGGCAGAAAGCAACGACGTATACTCAATGTTAAACAGTATAGTAGGTGTGCTACCTCATGAAATGTTAGCCGAATCTATGAAAGGTGTGTTCGCTTCGAAAATATTACATAAAAAGGGTTTTAAAATTAATCATCCTGTAGCATAATTCTACAACAATTCAGTTACCTCGAGATGCTGGCTTTCGAAAGAACTTCTTTTCGACTAGGTGAAAAGGCTATATTCTTTGAAAATGACCATTTAAGTAGTATGCATTCTTACCATTGGTTTCCGATGACATTTATAATTCAATTATATTTCATGGAAAAAATGAGTAAAATATTCATTTTTTTACTCATTTGGTAGAAAAAAACGTTTTCTTCTGATTTATACTCGAAAAATGGTATAACTTCGTTTTTAAAAAGTGTATCATGGTGGTATTTTTTAATACTCCGAAGCGTGCGTCCATAAAACACCGTGTCTCTGCATTTATTAATGTGACTTTTAAAGTTAACAACATAGCTCAAATCCACTGCGAGATTTTACGAACCCTGTATGGTCTCCTCTTAATATCTTAGAGAAGTTTATAGTTTTCCGTACGCGAAAAATAAACGGCTTGTAGTTTGAAAGTCCTGAACGCAGTTGTAACGGCAGGTCGGGTTCAGAATTACTCGGGAATAGGAAAAGTTTTTTAAAATCGAATCATACCCTTTTTTGCGTACAAAATCAGAAGAAGACATGATTTCCTATCAAATGAGTAAAATCGTGAATATTTTATGCATGTCTTTCATGAAATGTAATCGAATTTTTGAGGACATCGGAAATTCATGAGAAAAGTTCTTGCCACTTAAGACGTCATTTTTTCAAAGCGTGGCTTTTTCATGTAGCCGAAAAGAAGTTCGTTCAGAAGCCGACATCTCGAGATAACTCAATCATTATAGAGCAATGCTGCAAGATGATTTATTTTAAAACTTCACTTAAGTAATCTTTTCGAGACGAAAACGCATTTTACACTTTTACATAACATTTCACGAGCTAGAACATTCCCTGTACATAAGACTAATCTAAAAAATAAAACTCGAAGACAGTGCCTTTCGTGCAAAACAAGGGATAATACACTATCTGCGATTGGTGATAACATATTTTCGAACTATTTTATGCAGACGTTTTAAACGAAACCGATCGCCTCTGTCAGTCAGCTTTATGTGAATTATGAAGCTAAGGGGGTTGAAGTCAGTTTTCAAGAATAAGGGTTTCTTGGAGTGTGATGAATCCTAACGGTAGTCTGATCCAGTCCATGCTTTCAAGAGTTCGACTTCAAACACCATTGTTGTCCGGACTCTTTCGTTTTTGCCTGACATCCTGGCAGTGTCTCAGAAGAGTTTTGCTACGACTTAAAACCAGCAATTATTGTGTCGTGTGGAGATATGGTCGTTTTCTTTAAGGGGCCCAGTATGTTCCACGCATGCGAAATAGGAAACGATGGGGTGTCTGGTGTCGAGGCAAAAAAACCAATTATAATGTGTTGGTAGGAAGCATCAAACCGAAACCACGCATCTTTTTCATTAGAGAAGACAATAAACGGGGCATGAAATCTCCTTTTGTATGAAAAATCCTCCTTCTATCCTGTTGGACTTACTTTTATAAGAATGCGTTCTTAAAGACAGAGGGCCATACTCGCCTGACGTTCATGCATGAACCCATCACGAGATAAGTTAGCAAACACAGAGTACGTATTTTAGCGCTTACTTACTGCACAACCACATGGCAGCTGCTATTAGAAGCTCTCACATTAATCACTGGGAGTATGCCTGGTTTAAAATTACGCTTTCGGTCGCATTGACGTCACTATCTGTTGAGATTTTATCACCGCGTTGACATATTGCGTGAAAATGTCTTTGCGAGTCTGCCCCGCAGTAGCACTATTAGACAGGGATCACAAACCTGTCAGGTTTGTATCAAAATCAAATAAATTTTTTGAATACATCACAGCATAATGTGGGAAATCCTACTTTTCGGGTGGAATGTCAGTCATTTGAGGTACATACAGTGTCCGTACGTTAGGAATGATTCCCGCCGAAATTTGGCTCGGCGACAAAAGGAAACAACGACATTCAAATGCAACAGATTATTTGGGTCTACGAAAAAATACTGTTCTGCCTGTCCGAAAGCATTGCGAACGACCTTTACAAAGGTGGCTTTCATCTTAATCATACACTGGACCATCGAAACGTGTGTGAGCCTTATTACTTTTTCGAAAGGCGGAAAATGCGTCAACAGGTGTTTTAAATAGGACAGCCACTTTTGAAGGGTATATATTTGTTTATTTTTTGGCGCAATAATTGCACACGCTTCAGAGCATCAATGCAGTGTTATGCTTGCACGTCTAAAGAGGTCGACGACCGCTCATTTTCACGCCAAGTGACGTGCAGTTTCGCAGCAGAAAGCATTCAGGCACACATGTTGGAGCCTACCTAGAACAGACCGGTTTGTAGGCGAAAATTCAGGGTGCTTATAGCAGTACTACGGAGGATGATGCAGCAGTCTCTGAAGTAACGTGTTTTCCACTGACGCGCTTTCAGAACCCGCACTACAATCAAAAATGCGAGTTTCAGGAAGCAGCTAGGATAAAGGAGACGCCACCGCTGAAACAGGAAGATTATTCGTTTAAAGCTTTGGATTAAAAATAGAATCCACCATGAGGAACACCAGTCCACATTAGCTGATGAATTCAAGCGTGAAGCTTAAATGCTAAACAGGTGAAAAGCTTGTTCCAGTTGTTGAATTTCCTTCTGTTCGCATGCGGGTTCTTCCAAACTGATCTAGAATATAGCGTGTTTTACTTTTATCGAACTGTCTTTAGTTCATGGGATTTATTCCGATCTGAAAGAGCAGCATGACTTTGTAGACGTACCATAAAAACCCAATAGCAGTTTTAGTGAGGATCACTTATATGTCCCCCCCCCCCCGGTATGACATGGGAAAAGGACCGTCTTCCTCGTAATACTAATGACCTTTATGCAACATTCCCGTATCCTGACCCTACCCCCAGCCCTAAACCTAATGCCTTTGGAATATAACGTACAGTCACCCGTATTAAAGACGATTTCTATTCCTGCCTGGTGCCATATAAGCGATCCCTGCCATAAGTTCTATCCTTTTTAACTTGCCAACACACACAGGAGTATTTTCTGCTATTTGTTTTGGTTAAGGTTTCGCTGATGAATGGTGCAGAAAGTAAAAACCGCTTAGTAGGAGAAGACATTTCAGAATTGGTCAGTTAAATATAAGTCATGTACAGTGAGACTTGCTTCGCCAAAACCCACGGTCAGTTTTTCTTAAAACGCAAATCTGCTTACATGTATAGCCCCAATTTTCTATTTTTGTTTTACCCTCTGCCGAACATGAAAAAGTTTGAGAAGCTTCCTGGCTAAGACCATGAAAGCAAGTCACTTCCGCCCACACACCTCGAAAATCCATTTAGACATCGCTTTATGAAATAGCCGCCACATATGCCGGTTTTTTTTAGATTCAGTGAATGTTTTAACCGTGCATTTAATACTTGTGAATAGTTACGGAAAAACATGATGAGTGTTTGGTGTTTTGAGAAGAGGTTTTTGGACTACCTTATCAGGTTTAGGACATAAAATGATAATTTTCAGTTTAAACGTAATATTAATGAACGGTACCCGAAAGAACAGTGGGTTTGAAGCCCATCGAAAACGACAACATCCACCATATGCCTCACGGAGGAGACGCAACAACGGCGGCTTGCATGTGACCTAGTTCCTAGTGGGACAGGGTTGCAAAGCATCTACCTCACACCTTGGTCTCTCACCCACCAGGGTACGATGGTAAGAAAATGAGTCAGATGTGGTTATGTAGCCCCACCTAGAGTAAACAAACCCCAGCCACCTGCAATACGGGATCGGTGGTAATAGGGGTCTTTACAGGTGGGTCCGGGGAACGCAGAGGCGACGAGGTCAAGTAGTTGTGTGCAAAAGAAGAGCTATTGGGAATGCGCGCGCGTATTTTGGGTAGCTTAGAAGTAGTTACCCTAACCCTAACCCCCTAACTGTAAACCCCAGCCCTAACCCCAACCCCAACAGTACTGTGTCCACCAGGTGGGGCTGCCTAACTACATCTTACCAGAAAATCTTAAGACTGACCTGGGCCTGGGCGCAGCGTCTGACAAAGATAAGCAGGCCGTCTTCGCGTGCAACACACGGCCTGGTTCCCGACAGTGTAGTCACACGGAGAGCAGCTTGAGTCTGGCGTGCGTGCGAGTGCTATAATAGTTGCCTTAAATAGAAGCCATTTAGTCTGATTCTCGGGCCACCGGCAAATCGCTCCACGCCTGAAGGGTACCGACCGTGAGGGGCGAGTCATCTCGTCAGCTGACGGCCTTCCATGCAAGGTTGTTTAGCACTTCGTGAATGATGAAAGTTCGACAGACTCATTATTGGTAGTAAGGAATGCGCTGAAGTGTCATGGGGCAGCAGGGACTGTGCCATTTGTACAAACGGTTGCTCGATGAGTAGGAGCTTTTGCCAATAAATTGAGTGATCAGAAGACGAGCTGGCGAGCATACGTAGCTTTCTATAAATTCTCGTCGGGCCAGCACAAGTGTATGGGAAGGGGGTAGAAGTAAAATCATGTCAAAGATAAGATGTATCGATTAAATTTCGCCTTAAAACACAGGCTGGGTGAGAGAATGTGGGGGGGGGGAGGTGGGTGGTAATAGCAGTCAGTGTTAGGAGCCGAAGGGCGCGGGAGAGTTGTGGCGTTAGTCGACCTTCGACCATTGTAGGCGCGGAGCCTGAACGTGATTCTTCTGTGCGCAAAAGATTGGTTTTCACAATCTGATGGCGGCCGCCTCTGCTTTTGCTAGCAGGCGTTTCCTCAGTGGTTTAGGATAGCTCGATGGGAGCTTGTAGATCACATGAAACGCTTCATTTGGGTCTACATGATGTCCGGCGAGAGAATGGCGCTGCTTATGCTCCTAGTTTCGCCTTTTCCCAACCACGCCGGGAGGTGTTCCCGTATTCTCCTGGATAATCACCGGCTAATGCGACCAATATAACCTGCTTCACAGGAGCAAGTGAAAGAATAGATGCCCACTGAAGTAGTCTGGGGTGGCGACTTATCCTTCCCTTCTCCGCGTAAAATAGGCTTCGCAGAGAAGGATACTTAAACCTTTGTCGTTGGGAAGGTTCGCGAAACAATCTGGTCAGTGCGTCTCGTTAGGAGTTCACTCGCAGCTTCGTCTCGAAAAGATTAATTAAGTAAAGTTGGAGAACTAATCATCAAGCAGCATAATTCTATAATAATTCAGTTACTTCAGGATGCCGGCTTTCGAATGAACTTCCTTCCGGCAGCATGCAAAAGCCACACTCTGTAAAAAATGACTACTTATGGAGCATGTATTTTTCTCATTGTTGTTAGATGCCCCTAAAAATTCAATTATATTTCATGCATAAAAATACTCGTTTTTTACTCATTTCGTAGAAAATTACGACTCACTTCAATTTTTTACTCGGAAGAAGGGTGCAATTCGGTTTTCAAAACTTTTTTCATTTCCCGAATAATTTTGAACCCGTTCTGCCATTGCAACTGTGTTCAGGGCTTTCAAACTACAAGCCGTATATTTTCCGCGTACGGGAAATAAACATTCCTCTTCGATATTAAGAGAAGACCATGTAGGGTTCATAAAATCTAGCAGTGGATTTGAGTCATATCGTAAACTTACAAGCAAAACTGGTAAATGCAGAGACATGATGTTTTAAAAACGAACATTCGAAGACAGTAAAATATCTCATAATTGAAAACCTTTTTTAAAACTGAATTATACCCCTCCTTCGAGTATAAAATTGGAAGAAGACGTCATTTTCTACCGAGTGAGTAAACGAATAGATAGTTTATTCATGTTTTCCATGAAATATAATGGAATGATAAAGGTGACTGAAAACAAGTGATAAGAATGCATGTTACGTAACTCGTCATTTCTTAAAGAGTGTGGCTTTTGCATGCGGCCGGAAATATGTTCTTTAAAAAGCTGGCATCCCGAGGTAACTGAATTATTATAGAATTTTGCTGCATGATAATTAATTTTAAAACCCGACTTAAGTAATCTTTTTGAAACAACAACGCATTTTAAAATTTTGGCCAACGTTTCGTCAGTTCGTACACCTACTGTATGTGCAGCGTGCGGTATGCTCACTGATCGCTTTGCCCCGAAATGTCTTGAAAGTGTCTGCAGTAAGGTACCGCATATGAATGTGTAATAACGGGTTGTTTGTCTTGAGGGAGTGAAATAATAATAATAATAATAAGGCAGGAAATTATAAGAGGGCGGCGTGACTGAATTGTTCCTCTTTGACTTGCAGGTAAGGACGCTGAGGCGAGCCCATTCGTCGATATCTTGTCGTCGGAAGCACAACACCGAATTACCCCAAAAACAGCCCTCCAATCATATTAACATGTGCCCCTTTTATTCTGTTTTATATCCATCGCTACCTTTTTCGCTCTCTTTTCTCCTCTCCTCCAACCGCGGAATATATTTGCTCATTAATCAGTGACTTCTGCTACATACTCTGTCTGTGCGGACCCCTTTGCTGGAACCATGACTGTTATTCCAGAGGATCCTTGTGCTGTGCCAGACGAAGGACCCTTTTAGGAGCAATCCCAGGTCCAGCTACGACACTAACTACCCAGCCTTCCGATCAACCAAAGGTGAGTGTGCCGCGGCTACAACAAATAAAGTACTTTAGGCTATGTTCGTTGAAACCAAGAAGTTTGCTCTACTGAGGATTAAACCGATAATCAACCGATCTTTCGAACAAAGGACTGTCTGACTGGTAGAGTCCTTCTCACGGAAGGTATGTGACTATGTGCTACTCCGCAATAATCCCACAAATCTAATCACGTGGCTGGAAAATTCGGTCGTATACAGGCTTGTGCAGATAGACTTCAAACACTGGAGTTGTCTCACTGTTACCACGCGCTCCGTTCACGCGGTCAGAAGGCGCGGCCCAATACCCAGCCAAGGACGCACGTCGTCGGGATGCCGTGATATGGCGTGGACCCGGCCGTGAACACGAGCCCCCCCCCTTTCTAACCTTACCACCCCACCTCCCCCCCTCCTATTTGATTGAGTATAAGAGCTGCTCACGTGATGGTGCATTCCCACAGTCTCTGATGCCGGCCTTCGGTACGAGACAGAAAGCTCAGGCTTACCGACGCACTGTCCCAATGATTGCGCGTCCATCTTTTCGGCAACGAAAACGTGGGATTCGCATATTCGCTTCCAAAAGTTTCGCCACCTGATTATGATTAAAGGAATTTTGATTTTGGTTCTTAGACCACAAAGAGCGCTTTCAGCTTTTTCTATAGGTTTAACTCCTATTTTCATAGAGGTTTTATTGGGTGAAATTAGTTCCACACTTTTTCTGTCTGACTGTCTTAGTTTTGCCATAATGCGTTGCGCAATAGCTGTGGGAGGATTAATCTGTCGGAGCAATTAAGAAATAAAGTCCCCCTAGCAGGAATGTCAAGACGTCAGTTCTTGCCTGAAAGTTAAAAACTTGATTGTTAAGGGACTGAATTGGATTTTAGGGCATAAAACCCTTGCGGAGAGGGGGGTGTGCAGTCAACGTACAGGGTCTACAGTACGTGACCGATCTCATGAAATTCTGGCCAAAATTCTGTAATGCGTCTCTGATTAGGAAGGATTACTTAAGTGGTTTTGTTATACTGATTACCATGCAGCATAACCCTATGCCTTTTCGGACTCAGCAGGATGTCGGCTTTTTAATGCTCTTCTTTCTGACCTTCTACAGAAAACACACTCGGTAAAAATGACTTCTTAAGCAGCATGCATTTCTCCCATTGATTTTCGACGGTCTAATAAATTCAAATATCTTTTATAGAGAACATGCACAAAATATGCCTTTTTTACTTATTTGGTAGGAGATCACATTGTCTTCATATTATATGTCCGAAGAAAGTGAATATTTTTGTTCTAAAAAAGTTTCCCGATTCCCGATTAATATCCAGCCTGATCTGCCATTGCATCAGCGTTTAGCAATTTCAGTCTACAAGATGCATGCTTTCCGCGTAAGGAAAATTATATATTCCTCTTTGCCTTTAAGAAGATACCACATTGAGTTCATGAAATTTTGCAAAAGATTCGATTGTGTTGTACATTTTATGATGAGCATTAGTAAAGGAGCATGTGCGGTCTTACAAGCATGGACATCGCACGGTCTTAAAAATCACATAATAAATAACTCTTCTTAAATCTGAAATAAACGCTTTCTTCGGGCAACAATCTTAGATAAAGGGGAGAGCGGTTAATTATCATAGGTATGCAGTAGCATAGCGACTGTAGCGTATAAATACTGCAACTTCATATGCACGAATCACCAGTATCTGTCATTATCTCTGATGGTGGGTTTGAGCGAGAATCCGAAATGTCAGGCGATGTTCCGAAATGTTCCAACGATCGCTTCTACTTCTTATTTAGTTTAGCGTTGAAGCTGCAGGTTCAGGTCCCACCCGGGTTGTGGTGCAGTTTCAAGCGGCCAGTTGTCTGAAAATGCAGTCGCCAATGTTAATGAAAAATTTATTGGTCATTCATAACCTCTTAGCTCTCAATAGCCGGTGATAGGCTAACCTTCTGAGCTGGCGCACCCAAGATTTGCCTCTAAGGTAAGTGAGTCAGCGAACGCTCGGAGTCCAATATCGTGTCCGACTGACCTTCTGGGCTCCTCCAGTGTCGCTTGATCTTTGGAAATACTTCAAGTCACATGGCAGGGACGTTTGCGAGTCTGTCTGTAGAGAAACGGAGTGAGACTTGAATGTTCAAATGTGCTTGCTGTTGGTCGTAACACTTTTCCTTCCTATACTTCCTTTGCATCTTATCTGGTAGTCTAATGTCCGAACTCAGGCAAAGTTACAAGGCTGTTTTGCTAGTAGTAAGCCAAACCTAGTTTCTTTACCTTCGCTCGGAAGCCCTTAAGCATCCACAAGCTCTCATCATTGGAATCGCTACTTCTGGCTTAGCTCCTTATGCATATAAAATGCAAAAGCCTTCCGATCCAAATTTCGTTCTCATTGATTATCATTTTTATGAGGGTTTTTGGTACAGTCCTGGTTATAATCTTTGAATGAGACGTTGTGTAGACATCTTGGCCATATCCTTATAAGTTTACCGGTACTTCTATGAGATTATATGTGTTAGCTTCTAGGCCGTGCTTTGTTCAGCCCAAAATGCTCATAATGGTTAGGGGCGAACTCCATGGTTAAGTGGAACCTCTGCGCAAATGACAAACGCAAAGTTTTCAACAGAGACGAAAGAAATGTTCAGGACTGCCCAAATCGAAGCTTTTAACGGCTAGATCGCATTTGGTAGACCGGAATGGGAAGCGGACGGCGACCTTAACCCTAATCCCGACCTTAACCCTTACCCTAACGGCAACCCTAACCCTAGCCGAAATCGTAAGCGTAACCGTATCCCTTAGACATAGCCGTAACTGGAAAACCTAACGGTAATACTGAAACATATTCGTACACTCAAACCCTAACTATAAACCGAAAACCTAAGCCTAAATGCATAACCCTAACCGGAAAATCGGAAACCATTAACCGGTACCCTACTCCTAACCTCAAACGTAAAACGGAAGCCAAATGTGTCAGATGTGATTATGGAGCCCCAAAAAATAACCCCAGTAAACAACCCCCCCCCCCCCAGCCACCTGTAATGCGGGTCCGGGCTACCAACTGCGATCTAACCATTTTAACTGTTTAACATATAACTAGTCATAACAAAGAGTATCCTCAGAGGCAATATGAAGTTAAAAACCCGTTTTATCACTCTAAAACCGTTATCGTATTCAATATGCCAGTCCTATTAAATGGTAATTTATATGAGACCTCTATCGTGATCTCTAGACGGCAGGTTCAAAGCAAAATGAGACGAACTGACTTCATGTTGCAAACATAACAAGTCGCTGAACTTCACTCGATTCGGAGTTAGAGTTCATGCTTTATTTCTACTTAAAATGAGCGATCATACAAGAAAATTTAGTAATACGTTACCACATTTGGGACGTACATGTCAAAAGGAAAGTGTCCGATCTGTTTTTGGCCGGTACTTTGGGCTATTGCGTGATGAAACCAGGTAAGGTTTACGAGTCAAACCAACTTCACTAGAAAGATTTTCATTGTTCCCGCTTAGCATGCGACGTTATCTGAATCCTCATAGAAATGGCCCTTCCGCAGTCACTCTTTATATTATGTTATTTTACAGTTTGTATGGATATATGACAGTATCACGCGATGTCCGCTTTAAAATGCTGTTATCCTAATTTTTCTGTTAATATGGTGAAAAATAAACTTAACAAGATGGTAAACATGATGTAGCCCCACCGTACAGCCTGCAATCTTCAGATCCACTCAGGACATATTCATCATACCCCCCCCCTGTGTGTCGTATTCCCCTGTTCCCCCCAAACGGGCCACGTGTTAGCTGCGTTGGACCAACACTGGGGAGTTCTCAGAATTGCACATCATAACAAATGCCAACATTTGGAGGATGCGATGGAAGACCCGGTTGCCGGCAGACTTCGCGCACACTGGGACCCCTGCCACCCTCCAAATTGTGGTTGTTGGTCAAAAAAAACTGGTCATTTGCCGTGTGGGCCAGGAGGTGTGGAGTGGAGCACCAAGGTGCGGGCTCGACCGTAACATCCACCTGCGCCCTCCCCCGCCTCCGGCGTTCTTGACTCTGTCTTGACACTGGGTCCGGGTGGGAGAAGGATGAGAGGATGCAGTAGATGCGTCGCAAGTCGCTGTGCCTGCTTCACCTTGTTGTGGAGCACACGGTGGACATCGTCGACAACGACGGTCGGACTACGGTGCGACCTCTTAGGGATAATGAAAAATGAAGCTTTTTTCTGCTCACTGAGTCTTCGTCAATGTGAATGTTGTAATTTGACGACTGGCTTTAGTTTAAAGTGGAGGTTGAAGGTGAATATGCAAAATAAGTTACCCCACTAACCACTAGACTTTACGCAGGGTGAACTCGTGAAATATTAACGTCTTCGCACTTGTCGCACAGTAGTCACTGGGTTGTGTGCGTTGAATGCACTCTCGCAAGTACCATACCTGCTTCGTTTTGCTTCTAATGTGGGCGTGCTTGCCCGCAGTCAACAGCCAGAAGAGGATGACACCGCATGAAGGAGCATTAATCAGTCAGAAATCACATATCGGCGTCCAGGCATGTGTATTGCGAATCTCTTCCTGATCGTGGGATCATCTGTGATAGTATCAGGTTCTGCAGCCCCACTTGACTAATGCCATATGGTTAGCTAACTAAATTAATTTAGTAGGTGCGATTGCTCTGGCTTTACATGCATCGCGTGTTTGCGTCTCCCTTACTCTTTTAATGCAGCGATTGGCTGTGCTTCGGTGTGGGGAGTGCTTACACGCCACCCTGTGCCACATCAGGCATCAGTTCACACGCGCGCCTCCCTGCGCATGCCTCAAGCCCTGCTTGCGCCCTCTTAATTACCTCAATCCAGTGAGCGGCTAAGAAGGCTCGTTGATGTCATTATCCGGATGATATGGAACGCTGTTGGTTCCACTGTGGTGGCCATACGCCGCGGATTAAAATACGGTTTCCTTTTTGGCCTTCCAGATGTGATTGCGGCCGCCTTATCCTCTTACTTCGGTGTGTGGCTGTGTCGCGGGGTGTGTAAACACCACCGTTGGTTCGCACGCGCTTCCCTGCGCCTGTTTCGAGCTCTGCTTGCACTCCTAATCCAGCGAGCGGCTAAGTAAGGTATGCTAACTCAAATTGTTTGAGTAGGCTAACCATACGGCATCAAGCAAGTGGGGCTGCAGGACCAAACTTCGCCGCCAATTTTCAGCGCGTGAGTATTTAAACGCCGAGGACTGCCTCAGGATAATTGCATTAGTAAGAATCGCACAGTCGCCTCTAAGAATAAGGTCACTAGCTGCCTGACAAAATAAATATACACACCTGGTCGCCTGCGGCGCCATTACCACGAAGAGTCCTCATTTAACCGACACTCCTGGAGGGATTTGAGTCAAGACTGTCGCTTCTAATACCATCAGAACAACATCAGCGACCCTCGGCTTTCATGGCTATCATTCAGGGTTGCTGATTGATTCAGCAGGCGTCGTTAGGCCCGGCGACCGGAAAAACCATCATCGGACCTTCGGTTGCGTGTCAGGCTGATCAGATAGGGTGCGAATTTCAGCAGCAACATCTCGCCCTCCTCCTCCTCCTCCCCTCCCTCATCATCATCATCATCAGCAGCAGGCAGTGCGACACCCTTGAGTCCTAGCAACAACCACCTCCCACCCGCCCCCTCCCCCCTCCCCAGCCAATTCCTGTAAACACCACCTTTGGTTCGCACGCGCTTCCTTGCGCGTGCTTCAGGCCTCCTTGCGTCTTCTTTTTATCCCAATCCAGCGAGTGGCCAATAAGGCCTGCTAATGTCATTGTTTGGATGGTATGGAACTCTGTGGTTGCCATACGCTGCGAACTAACACGCAGTTCCCTTTGCGGCCTTCCAGTTGTGATTGCGACCTCTTTATCCTTTTAATCCAGCCAGTGCCTGTGCTGCGAGGAATGTAAACACGCCACCTTTGATTCGCACGAGCTTCTCTGCGCTTGTTTCGAGCTCTGCTTGCGCTCTCTTTCCCTCCTCCCAATCCAGCCAGTGGCTAAACTCGGCATGTTAACTAAAAACATCTTAGTCGCCAACCATACGGTGTCAGTCATGTGGGGCTGCAGGACCAAACCTCGCCCAAGAAACGTTTCGAGGTGCACTTTTGGCATGGCAGTAAGGACGCCGTTGAACGACGGTTAAGAGCAAATA
>CACRXP010000760.1:125006-137701 GCA_902702965.1 Spirometra erinaceieuropaei
TCCTGCAGGACTAGTTCTGCAACCAGGCTGGATATTGGCGAACCCATCGGCGTTCCTTTGATCTGCTCGTATGTTCTGCCATTGAAGGTGAAGAAGGTTTGTTGGCAGAAAGCAAACAGTTGCAGTAAGTGGTCGATTTTTAAGGGTTTGTTCGTCTCGTCGTAATTCTCTTCGAGTCGTTTGCGAAGAACGTCGCGTGCCAGGTCCGGTGGGATGGACGTGAATAATGAAACCACGTCAAAGGACACCATGATCTGCTCCGGTCGGACAACTTTTCCTTGGATGTCGGCCAGGAATTGGGAGGCCGAATTGATGGAGGTCCTTGAGCCATCTCGGAGAAAGTTAAGTTTTCGGGCCATCCACTTGGATAGATTGTAAGTGGGGCTGCCTTTCAGGGCAACGATTGGTCGAAGGGGAGCATTGGGCTTGTGGATTTTGGGTAATCCATAAAACCGGGCCAGTGCCGTGTCTGTTGGTTTCATCTGTCGCCATTCGTCCAGCGATATAGCACTGTTTCGCTTGAGTCGGTTCAGGAGTCCAGTTAGTTGACCAATCATCGATTTGGCTCGCGAGGGAGGCGTGGACTTGTAGGACTGTTGGTCGTCTAGGAGGGCTTGTGCCTTTTCGTTGTAGTCAACGCGGTTCATCACGACGGTTGCTCTTCCTTTGTCGGCTGGCAGCACTATTATATTTCTGTCCATTTTTAATTCCTTCATTGCTTCTATTTCTGCGGGCGACATATTATTGACGGGCCTGTTCGTCAGCAGTAGGGAGGTGACTTTTTGACGTACGGTTTGTTTAGCCTCGTCGGTCGCGTTGGTTCTTACCAACATGGCTTCAAGTGCGGCGATAAATTCGGCCGGTTTGGCATCTGCCGTATTAAAGTTGGCTTCACGACTCAGCACTCTCAGTTCTTGTTCAGTTAACTGTCTGGAAGATAGATTGTGCACCACATTTTCGTTCGTCTTGTATTCGGGTTTCAACTTTCCGAACTTCTGCTCTAGGTTCGTGCGTTTTAACTCTTGTCTCCTTTTTGCCAAGATGGATATTGTTCGGCCAAGGGAATCAGTAACCAATTCGCCAAACAATGTCGCGCACTCTGTCCTTTTCTGTTCAATGACGGCGCGGTACTTGTGTAGGCGCAAGTGGCAGTCGTTAATCAACACTCTTGTCATTTGCTTGCGAAAGCGTTGCGCAACGTTTCTACCAAGTTCAGTATTCACTGGAGTCTTGTAGCGTAGGCTCTTCGGTGTCAGTCCTTCGCGAAACATCTGTGCAGAAAACGAAGCTGCTCATATGTTGCTGCCTCTCGGGTGGTGAATGTCTCCCAGCTGCGAGCTGTGCGAAGCGCATTACGCCCGAAATTTTCACGGATGGAAGCGAATATGCGAATCCCAGGTTCTTGTTGTAAAGAAGATGAAGACCTGATCTCTGGGACAGTGGGTTTATTAGTCTGAGCTTTCGGTCTCGTACAGGAGGCCATCGTCAGAGACTGTGAGAAGGCAACATCAAATGAGTGGTTTTTGTAGTCACGCCATGAATGGGGGGGGGAGATATGAGTGCAGAGGGTGGTATTCTCGATAAGTTGGGTCCCACGCCGTCTCACGGTGGCGTGACTGCGTGCACCCTTGGCTGGAAATTGGGTCTCGCCCCCTGGCCGCGGGAACGGAGCGCGTGATAGCAGGGGGGTATATCAACGTGCCTGTTGATAGCGTTGGTGTCAGACACCCAGGCCTCTAACAGTTCTCGTCCTGTCTTATTGCTGGCCCGCGCCACTATCCGCGTGCTCGCAAAGTTGAATTCGTGGCCTTCCTCCAGGGTGTGAGTGGCGACCTGAGACAACGGGTCGCCTCTCCGGACCGCCCGTTTGTGCTCCGTTATTCGTGAGCTAAGTCGTCGTCCGGTTTGTCCAGTGTAGTGGCGAGGGCAGTCCCGACATGGGATCTGATAGACGACGCCCGATTGTTCACCCACGTCTAGGCGATCCTTCACTTGCATGATTTTGCTTCGCATGGTCGCTGAGCGGTGGACGGTGAGCGATACCCATGCCGAGCTCTCCAGCGATACGTTCCATCGCTTCGGATACGTTCTTTATATATGGCAGAGGGTGCCAGAGTGTTGGTGACTCTCCTCCGTTTGTTCGCCGTGGGCGCGTGCGGAGGCAGCGGCTGACGAAGCTGTTCGGGTATCCATTCCTTGCCAGTTGGTCCCGAAGATGCCGAAGTTCTCGTCGTTTCTAGCCATAGCGGTGGCGTCAGATAATGAAACCGAAAGACCCGCTGCCACGTTTGTTTTCTGGTGTATGAACTCCAGTTTCGCCTTGCCTTGTTTGATTTTCTCGGAAATTAAACAAGGCAAGGTCAAAGGAGAAGTAACGCACAGTCTGGAGGAGTATCCAAGGGGTATCTCGATTTTTACAACCTGCCGGAGTAGGCACAGCCCACTGACCCCAAAACAACAATCCATCCCCGTCGGATGCAACCCAGGGACATGCCGCCGCTCACCGAAACCTCGACAATTGTCTGCAAAGTAAGTTGCGATGATGTAGGTCGCAACTACGCTGGGGAAACCGAGCGCAAATTACAGACCCGCCTACACTAGCGCACATCAGCAACGCGAGAAATAGACCAGAACCCTCAGTTTGCAGCGCATCTTGAAGAAACTGGTCATAATTTTGAAACAGGTACCAGGACAAGACGTTTACATGGAACTTGAGGAGAACACACAGGACATGACCCGAGTTAACAACAGCTGCCTCCCTGGTTCTTTAAATTTTTTCCCTGGAAAGATTCAAGTTGAGTGTCTACCTCAGAAAGAAGGAATTATTTCTGCCAAATTAATTTCGCACTAAAAATCGGTGTATAGGAAAATCAAATCAATAGACTGCAAAACATCGTCCCTTCCAAGTATTTATTTGAACTTGACGCGCACGGATCGACTTGTTAAGATGAATAACTCAGAAGAATAAAAGCCCTAAGCCCAATGTATATTTATAACATGCACATTAACGATTATCTGAATTTAAAGTGGAAAGGTTTTAACCTAATATCCGGACTAGGAAGTTTAGCGAATAAGAGAAATCATGTAAACTCCTCAGAACCACAGCTGCCCTGCTTCTCTGCATTTTAAAACTCACCAAATTCCCTCTGAAATTCCCTGTAAAATATTCAGAAAAATACGCACCTCGGGAACCAGAAACATGTTTTATGTAACTAACTGCACAATTACAAACTGTTAATGAGAAAAGCGATTGGCCGAATTTCAGGATGCCATTCTCTCTAAGTATATCTTTGAACATGTAACCATTTGACAGATTTCTGAAGTGGCATTGGACACAGACCATAATCTGAAATTCTAAAGATCCCAAAGCTTAGCAAATAGTTGTGACTGTCGCGCTGTGCATGTGGATTTCACAAAGGGATCGAGTGAATTATTCAGATCTCCCTAAAATCACCTATTGACCATACATGCTTCGAGTAAGTAGACTTTCATATGACATCCAAAACTGGTCGTTTTACAAATAACAGGAATCAACTAAAGTCTCCAAAATGAAGTATGCCTTCCTGCATCTTCGTTTTTATCAATATAATTTCACTTCAAAATCTGTTTTTTTTTCTAACGTCCGTCGTCGCTTCCGAGTTTACTCGTAAACTGGATATTACTTGCTACTTAATCCCTTCATTTCTTTCACTTTTACATCTCTAGCAGGCCGCTTTCCTCGTTATATTTGAGACCGAGGCTTTCTGAATTCGAACTAGTGTGGTGTCTGCTGACTTGGTGGACACTGGTTTGGCGGGAGGCACAATGACACCTTTAATGTGAACTTTTCTGGAACAAAGCACCCCATTAGTACTGCAGATGTGCAAATAATAGGAACTCCAACCCTCCACAAACACTCCTCACCAGTTCGCCTTTTGTGCGTGAAAGTGGCGGCCTCGTTAAATGCAGAAGTACTTTGCGGTGTTTAACTCCCATCCCGTTAAAATGTTCAGATTTCTTCTTATTGTCTATGCTCCGGCATCTATTGACGACAGCAAACAGATTTTTTCCCCTGACTAATTTCTTTTTGCAAAAACCTCAATATCGCTGATTCTTCGTATTACTTTTTATGTTTCCCTACGTGCTTGACGCCGGCGATTGCGTCTGCTAGCAGACTCCAAGATAATTTTCACTAAAAGGCAATAAAACAAAAAAAGGCAAAGACGGGTCAGGTAGGCAATGAGAGAGCGTGCGTACTTCAGCGTGAGAGGGCAAAAAGTGGCGCCGGGGGAGAGCGTGAGTACTATCGGGCGCCGGAGATAATCGATAAGCAAGTGCAATCATACGCGGCCATTTGCGACCTTCGCGACGCCGGCGCAGCCGACCCAACAACCAATCAAATCACAAGCTTGCTGAAGACTCATTACCCCCGTCGAGTACGCTAGGTCGCGGCGAGCTCGCTTGATATTTGGGATCCACATACTGGCTATATCCGGTTTCGACTTTCGCGGCGTTATGCCATCGCGGATTGCATATGCAAGCATATCTAAATATACATAAATATAATCTAAATATATGTCGCGGGTTTCTGTGGACAGCAGGTCTCTTTATTTACGATACATGCTTCTTCAACTTGTTTTCCCAGTTGACTTCATATAGGGAAGGCTGTACCAAAAAGAATACAAGTGTTTAATGCTGTAAAACTGTATGAAAAGTGTTTGCCAGAATGTGGGAGGCCATATAAGGGCTTAAAAATGTATTTTAAAAATAACCAAAAAAACATGGAACATTTGCTTCGCGGGTTTTAAATTTCCGCGGTGGGTCCTGGAGCGCAAACTTTGCCGATCGAGGAGGAGGAGGAATCACTGTACTGCTGCCGCTGAAACAGAACTCGGAACAAACAAACTCCGAGAAGGGGGCAAGAGTCACGAATAGTCAGCCACCCACTAGGTCCAACTTTGTCAAGATAGCCGGAGGTCTCAACCGACATGTGGGTAAAAAAGAAGGGCGAATTTTGAGATTTATGCCGCCTTCATTTAGCCAATCATGGCAGACTAGAGCCGAAGTAGCGCTGTCTCCGTCTACTTACACCTGTCGACTTTTCCTTCCAGTGCTGGTGCTGGTGGTCAAAAGATCATCCTTCGATGACTGTCTACACATGAATTACTTTAATCTGACTACAAACATTCTAGTCCAACTTGCGCTTGAAATGGGGATGGTAGAGACAAAGAGAGCACCAGAAACGTTGGTTTTGGTATCCAGCCTGTCTGCATCTTCATAGTTCAGGAGGTTTCTTCAACTGTTCCCAAATCCAACAGGGAGCGTTCGTGATGAGTGACAAAAATGCATGTTGCAATGGTAGCTAACCGCGCAAGGCTGCCTCGAACTTTAGTGCGAACGACGGCAGTGGCATTTTTGCGATCCTTAAGTAATGCAGTGTACAATCTGCTGAAACACAATTTTCGGCTTTGCGCTGAGATGTTAAGATGCGGTGTGAGTCAAAAATCAGCCCTACTCTGGCCAGTTCAACAGTGAAAGTGATCTTCTCTGGTCATTTGAATGGTTTTCAGAGATCCAGTGAAAGCCTTCCTGGTTTCGTCAGTGAGGCAATTTCTTCTGTTCTTTGTTACTGCTTAAGCACTTGAGATCTGCTAGTAGTTTTAAAGGAAATTTATGAGGTGTTCGAATAAGACGTTTTACCAATTGCTTACCACGTGCTGCCAACAAGCAAACAGACAAGAAATGTCCATTGTCGCATAATCTGCAAAATGGACCATGAGCAGGCCTGGGGGTTACCAAGTAATCTGCATTAACTTTTAGGGAGTAAGAGACTCAACTGCGCTGACTGCTTTCTGCAAGATAGTCAACTAAATACCTCCCACTTAATGCACATTTAACTGACAGAAGAGCGCTCACCGATCGCACTACGGAACTCACTCCTCCCGTTGTGCCTTGGAGCTCTGCATTTCTTGAACCCCGCCAGTGTTCGCACAGCAACGCGTAATATAAGCAGAATAGCATTACCGACAAAGACAAGGGAGACTGGAATGTCTACTTCTGGGTTATTAGCAGTTGTCAGCCAATCACACCCAACCTGGAACACCTGGACTTCTAACTAACAGGTTGTGGTATCCAACTCCAGGTGTTGCACACACACCTGCCAATAAACCAGAAATGGCCACTCCGGTCTCCTTTGTCTTTGTCGGCAATGCTATTCTGTATCCATTTAACTATCTTCATTATGCTCTGAGCAACGATTTCCCTCGTCTGAAATACTTTGTTGTGCTATGCACTTTGATCATTTTTCGGACAACGCCGCTTCATCAGAAAAAATTAATCCTCATTCCAGTCCATACGCCCGTCAGCTTCCATGAGAAGGAAGGCGACAGTTGCAAGTCTGTGTCACAGCTTAGAAGCGCTGTCCAGAAAAGCAGTTTGCTGCCAAACTTTTAGGCAAGGTTTACTGCGTGAGGTGCACAGTGCTGGCCGGCATCTCGCTGGGCCTCTCGCCCGCCTGGCGTTACCACCCTACGGCCAGATGATGATGTGGGTATGGCGGATCGTGCCTGACACAGGCGCCAATTTGCCGTCGTCTTCGTTGTTGTTGTGTTTACGCAGGCAATCGCTACTCTTGGCCCCGCTGATCCTCCGTGTGTCCACTTGGAAAGTGTGACCCGTAGCACAACCCGTTCCGCTTTATGTTTTGGTTCACAGGAAAACCGCCGTGCGGGAGGCCGCTTAATTGATTAATGCTTTCCCTTAGCGCCTGGACTGGGAGATGAGAATCCGCGTTGACCGCTCTGGCCCACCGCCGGGGAGACCCTATTGGATGAAGGTGCCTGTCAGTCTGTCGCAATATCACCCCCGCTAGCGACATTGTTACGTGACTGATGTGCTAAACTCCTGTTCAGTCGTGACTTGGGATAATTCACCTACATGTTTCGTTATTGACCGACGCAAAAGCTGACCAACTTCCTCGAAGACTAGTCCGCTGTCTGCCACGTACGCAGGCGACGGGTAGCATGCAGGATTATTAATAGGCAGACCCCGTCTTCTTAGTTTGACTTTGAAAGTCCGGGCAGATAATTCCATGTTTTGGACGATTCATTCACCGTCGCCCGCTCCCCCTCCACAGCACTGCCTGAGACACCTATCCAAGACTCTCAATATCACCCCATATCCTCTCAACCAGCGACAATGGGTTAATATGCAAAGGGCCACCAGTAAGAAGAGTGATTTGACAGAGAGGACCTGCTAATTCTGATCTCTTTCTATCTTTTCGTACACAGTTGCGTGTTCCGTGAGTGGTCAAATGTGATTGGCGGCCTTATAGTAATGACCTTGAGTCGCGGGACAAACATGATACAATTTTACCTAGTTAGAGGCAATCAAAAGGTTACTAATCTTACGCAATGCATACAGCCAGTGGCCGACCTCATGAAATCTCAGCCAAAATTCCGAACTACGTTTTCAACTAGGAATAAATCATTAAGTGGGGCCGTAATGTTTACTAACTTGCAACGTAATCCAATGACAATTCAGACGCGCCAGAGTGTTGGCATTCGAATGCACTCCTTGCTGATCGCATCTTAAGGTCGCACTCGGCAAAAAATAGCCAATTAATTAGTATTCACTTTTTCTATCAATCGTCGGTGCCCCTATAAGTGCAAACATATGTCTTGGAAAAAGTGCACAAAAACATCATTCCTTGCACTCGTGCTGCAGTTTATCACGTCTTCCTTAAATTTTACACTGGGAAATTTTTTTTGATTTTAAGGCAATTTGTTCTATATCCAGATAGTTTTCAGCTTGAACTGCCGTTGCACTTTTTTAGGGTTTGCGGTCTCAAGCTGTATACTTTCCGTGTAGTAAGACACATGCATACCATAACACTATTGGGAAATGGCATATGGGGCTCATAAAATGCTGCAACCGATGTGGGATATGTTGTGTACTTAACGGATAGTATTACTGAACGCACAGATTGAATACCATTCGAATGGAAATTGATTGGTCTTAAAAAATACCACAATTAAAAACTTCTTCCAAACCAGAATATACTCTTTCTTAGAGTATAAAATTTTGAAGAAAACGTTATTTTCTAGTAAATGAGTACAACAAATAATATTTTTACGGAGCTTATCTGCAAAATGTGTTTGGATTGTCACTGAAAATTGGTGGGGAAAATGCACACTACTTAAGCAGTCACCCTTTGCCGAGTGCGCCTTGAACAGGCACGTAAAAGATAGCGCATTCAAAAGCCAAAATTTCGACGTGCCTGGAATATCGCGAAATTACGTCATAGGCTAGTTAGTATTAAGGCACAACTTAACTTATCCTTCCTAATCGAAAACACATTTCACAGTTTTGGTTAACATAGGTGAAGCAGAAGAGTCGAGCACCGGAACACTTTGTTTATTGTCCTGAGCTTTCAGACTCGTACAAGAGTCCATCGTCAGAGGTCCAGGCTTCACTAGTCACCCACGCCGGAAACAAAACAGGCCGGGAATTTATTGAAGCCTGGGCTTCGGATGAGAACTCGGTCAATCGATTTATCGATCTGACGCGGGCGCAGAGAGCCCTGTGTAGCCACCTCCAGTCTTGTGCCATCGGTCGATGATTGGCCTACATGCCTTATAACTGTCGCTTGTTCTGCTGCTGCAACTACCTCAGACGATGGACTCCTGTACGAGTCTGAAAGCTCGGGACAATAAACAAAGTCTTCCGGTGCTCGACTCTTCTTCTTCACTTATGCATACACCTGGAACTCGAAATTTCGTCTTTATTTTGGTTAATATTAACTAACATCGGTCACTGACTGTACATGTGAATTGAAAAGTGGGAAACGTTACTCGCAAATGTGTATATTTGCCAGTCAATGATTGTAGCCTAAGGGTTGCCGTTCAAGGCTTTGAACACTGACACTTTACCCATGTGAACAAAGAAGGGGCATTTGGTCCTTAATTACACTGCACTCGGAATGAACTTGCACAGCACGTTGATCAGGTAGGTTGAACGTGCGGAATGAACTGTCAGTCAGGATTCACACTAAATCAAACATGGCTGGAGATTTAGGCGTCGTGCCAAAGTTTAGACTACACCCCACGATGAACGATGTCTATGTCACTTTCAGGTAATTATGTAGATCACGACAAGCGTTTTTGTCCCGGCATTTAGAGCGACCTTCTCTCAAAGCCGAAAGTAAATCGGACTGCATGATAAGGGAGCAGGACGAAATCCTATTTCGTATCCGCATCTGTTAGGGGCTAGGGGTTGAGGTTGGGGTTAGGGGGCAGGGGTCAGGCGTTAAGTTTAGGAATTGGGTTAGCCTGGGGCTTGTCTACTGCAGGTACAGCTACGAAACTAGATCCGGCCGGCAACAGGATCCCTCCTCCCCAACTTCAAAGGCTTTGCGCTAGCTACTGTTAAGTTTACAATTAGGGTTAGGATTAGATTAGGATTCGAGCTAAGGTTAGGGTTAGAATTAGGGTCAAGGGAATAAGTACCCTTCTTGGAATTTCAGGCAAGGCCAGCTGGATTATCGCGTGTGGTTCCTATCTATGTACCCTACCAATGGGACATGCAATAGAAATGTCAGTCCGTCTCACTGAAAGTAGCAATTTTAGGCGTTCTATTCTCCCTACAGATCAACGTCACTAACCCTTTTTAATATCAATAAAGAGAAACATGGAGCGACTGCGCGTCTGTGTCGAAACAGCATTTAAACTAGTGAAAGCATTCTATTTTTCACCCTCCCCCCTTTTAACTAACTCAGCTGAATTGTCAGTCCTTTATCAGAAAGCCGCGTTTAAATAAAAGGGTTTTTCTAACGCCTGAATTGTTAATGTCCCGGAAGCCGTTTCCATTCATTCTATGTGCTCTTGTTCCTAAAAGGAAACGAACCAGCCTCGCTCTCTGATTATTCTGACTGCTTCCTGTCGGTATGGTCACGTCAAGCGCCTGGGGGACGGGACAGTGTGTGCTTACACTGATCTGGTCCATTCGTACTCCCACGCGTGTCAACACATGTTGCTGGTTCAATTTTTTTTTAAAAACCAAAAAGTTCTTCAGGATGACTTCATTGTCGTATTGAAGTACAGAGTAGAAGCAAGAAATCTTGCCGACCACGACAGGACTTGACGGAAATGGCCCTTTCTGGGTTATTTGCTTTGACAGGCAGGCAACAACCCAAAATCCGGTCCGGAGGACTTGATTGTTAAACAAGATTCAGTTAGTGTTCACCGAATTCCTCTTGATGTACGACAGACTATAAGCTATTCTCTCTGGTCTTGCCGTAACAACCTACAGTCCCTGCTGGCAGCTGCTTAGACAAGACTAATCGCCAATCGAATGTCGTTGTTGGTAGACATAGGTAACTGTGGTTAGGCGGCCATTTCTGACTTAGTTTTTCATCCAGTCGTCCATCTCCCCAGGCGCAATACGGAAACATGTGGGGTTTGGGGTGCGCTTAGCGAGTTCTGACGGTTCGACAACAGTAACAGAACTGTAATCTGCTGCCTGTGACACACTTAAACCCTAATTTTTGGTCCTTCATTTGCTAACACATTGGCTTTTTTGCCATAAATGGTCTTTCGGGAGGTTTTGCGGTCTCACAGTTTTGCGTTGCTGGTTTTAGGCCGTAGTATGAGCCTGCAATCGAAAAACAAAAAGTACTTTATGGTCCATGTTTTTCATTTTTAATCCGCCTTTTAGGTTTCCTCAGAAATAAATAGGTGTTTTGGGAGATTTTGAATAAACCATTTTGACCCAACTTTGAAAAGCGCGGGGACCTCGGGGGGATTCTAAGCCACGGCAGCAGGGGAAGGCTTTGGTACACCCAGCACTCTACCTACCTGAACTACTAGGCCCACCGACAGCCGTGCGTTTGATCACGTTTGTGTCAAGTTACCCGCTCAACCTACTGCAACCTTCGGAATCCACAGTAAGCTGACTGCCCAAGCAGGGTTCTCTAAGCAATCCATCTAGAATCCACCAGATATCTGGCAGGCTGACGTAATACATACACGTTTTCCTCAGGAGGCAATTTGCAAACTTGGAGTAAGTTTTCCTAGAAAAAACTCGATTTAGTCTGAAATTTGATACAAGCACTTGAGGTCAAATCCATCAACGTCAGCAAAATAACTACTTAATATTTACATTCTCTGCATAGACAGGCAGTGGCATATAAGTACTGAATAATATATAGGCAAACTGGCACCCGAAGAAATTTAATGCGAAAACGGCGACATTCTTTGGGGACAAAATAGCCTTTGCTGCGTAAATTTTCGAAACCAGTTTCCAACTCGTCATCAGACTTACGGGTCACGTACAAAAGGAGTTAGGTATTTAGAAGAAGGCGAAGGCACGATCACTGGGACAGTAGGTTTATTTGCCTGAGCTCTCGAACTCGAACTAGAGTTCATCATCAGAGGCTACTCGAGTGCAGCAAATTGTGAACATTTATATCGTTCATCCTTGCGGGGGGGAGGGGGAGTACGTCCGTGGCTAGGTAGGGTTTGTGCCGCCTGGTCCACGGTGTTCCCCCGGCGTGGTGACGCCCTTTGGACTTCGCGACGGTGTGAGCTGCGCCACCTGGCTGAGTGGGCGGAGCGCGTGATAGCACGCAGGCAAATTGATGTGTCTGTTGATGGAGTTGGTGTCCGACACCCACGCCTCCAACAGCTCTCGCCCTGTCTTGTTGCCGGCTCGCGCCAATATCCGCGTGTTGGAGTTAAATATTTAACCATGACGAACAAATGATCCTGTGAATGGCCGACGCCTGTGTCAATGCGCGTCAGTAGCATTTTGTTGTCCCCTCTGCACTGGCTGCGCCCGCTTGCGTTTGTTCTTGAAAATATGTACGTTGCATCCAAATCGATATACCAATTGGTGCATGACTCATCTAAGTTCATTGCTTCTAGGAATTCACGGCCTCCCTTACTAGGCAGGCGCCAACAACGCGAGTGTTCTCTAACGAAAATTTGTGTCCAGTATCTAGTCTCAGCGTGGCCATTGGGAAGGCGATCTCGTCTCCTCACCGTTAATTGATGTTCGTGTGTGCGGGTTGGGAGAGATTTCCCAGTTTGGCCACAATAGACGGGAGCACAACTGGCACATGAGATCTTTTGGACAGCACCCTTTCTATCGAGGTAGCCAATCCTGTCCTCAGGGTTTAAAAGCTGTGTGCGCAAGGTAGTCGAGAGCTGGTGAATAATTTACCATACAGGCTCACGGGTACTAGCTAAAAGCCCAGACACGTGTTACGCTGATATTGTGTTGCTCAGTTGCAAGAGGTCCGGTTTACCAGTATATCCCCTAGCATTCCCCATATGCCTACTGGTGTTTTCAGTGAATACGGATCAGTACTAGAATATAGCCATGAATCAAGCTCTCACACCCAAATTGCTCCTTCTAGTTGAACGGGTGGAAGAAAGTCTTTTTATTTAGTTGAGTTGCCCCAAGAAGCGTAGGCCAATTTACAAAATTCCATATCACAGAATCACAAAAAGTCTCTTTAACTAAGCACTTTGCTAAAGATCATCGATGCCAGGCAGGAATAGAGATACACAATCCAGGCGAAAATGCGAGTTCCAGGAACTAGTTGATCAGAAGAAGAAGCGATCGCTGGAACAATGGCTTTATTCGCCTGACGTTTCGGATTCTCTCTTGAATCCATCATCAGAGACAGTTGCAGAAAAGGGTGGCTAGTGTACAGG
>CACRXP010000760.1:142835-162517 GCA_902702965.1 Spirometra erinaceieuropaei
TAAAGAATCTTCCACACTGACCGTACAAAGTACTCAGCAATACATTTAAATGTGCATTTGTAAATATTGTTTATTCAGTTGTAGGATACTCTGGTAACCCGACCAAATATAAACTAGAAGTTAAATGTTAATCCAATAATAATTCTGTTTTCAGCCGTGCAAAGAAAACCTTTTTATTCAGATTTTCACCAATGTAATTAGTAACCAGTCTCATGAAATGTTAACCAAATTTCTGAAATTAGATTTCGAAGGTGAAAGTTCACGTAGGTGAGGTTCTACTGTTGATTATCATGCAGCATATCCGTACAACCTTTTGGGCTCTCTAGGATTTCGGTTTTAATCGTATTTCTGACATATTGTCTTTCGAGAATCAGTCAGTAACATGCCGTCTGGACCAGGCTACCGAAAAAAATGCCCTTTGTTCGTTTTCGGCGCAGCTCCCCATCCAGACTGACACTGCCGCTTTTAACTCTTTTTTTCTGGTGCGAGCTGACTTTAAATTATCGCCCATAGTTTCGAGGGCGAAGGCCGGAGGGCCGGAGGCAAGAGTTAAGCAAAAGCAAGGTCCGTTGTTCTGATTTTTAGACGGTCCTACATGTAAACTCTCATCTCCTTTCCTGGTAGCTGTTTGTACTTCAGTCAGGCGGTTGCATATGCGAACTGTTTTTACGTTTTGACAGTCAGTTTTTTGTCAGTAGTTTCACTTTCTCGAAATGGGAAGATCCTTTTTTCGGCACAGACGCGCCCTAAACCATGTCGTTTTGTTGTGCTATACTGCCTCCCAATGGACCTTATTGCCGATTTCACATTTCAGCATAACGCATTTGACTGTTAATGGCAACAAGCAATTTCCTTAGTAGTTGTCATTGTACTCGGTTCGTAGTCTGGAATGCACTTTTCATCATTTATCATAAATTGACCATCATCTTCCATACTGACCCTACTGAATACTCAGCAATAAATTTAAATGTGCCTTTGAAAATATTGGTAATTCAGTTGTAGGATACTCTGGTAGCCCGAGAGCGGTTACCTGCGATTGCATTACATATCCCACATGATGACTGATCACCGATGTTTCGCAAACCCGCTCCCTTCCATCCTAGAAATCAGATTCTGCAGTTAACATTAGTAATAGTAATGTATGCACTTAATGTCAGTAATTCATTAGTTTTTACCGTCCAGCACAGGTAGCGCATAATGGCCGTATGCTCTCACAGAGTCAAATCCGGTGCCAATGATCGGTGGGAAGTGCTGTCCACTGCATTAACGAGCTCGCATTGTGTCGGCTAATATCAAGAATCTTTTATCGTACTAGAGAGTCGTGAACTGATCGATCCTGATTTGGGGATGTAAATCGGGACCTTTTGATCACATGAAGTCGGTGCGTAGGACGCAAGTGAACATTTTTGTTTTGCGTAGGAGCTGGGGATCTGAAGCCTACACATAGGCGTCGCATGTCAACCAGCAACCAACAACTGAGAAGCTTAAAAGAAGCAAAACAACGATGACACTGAATTGTGTAGTTTGTTTGTCGTAAACAATGCACAGGTTCAATCTAGTAGAAGTCCCAGCATGGTGTTCCAGTGCAGCTGGTATGAGGTCTGCGCGTACTGTGATAACGAGGCTTTGTTTCTCCATGATCCGTGTTTACACTCGGACACGGAGTTGACGTCCAGGTAAGACAGAAACGGTTAATCCAGTACGTCAACTCTTCTACGAAAATCATTTCACTTTATGGCATCGTCCTTCTGTTTTCGAGCATTTGCTAGCTCCTTATGCTCCTTATATGGAAACAACACTCTAAACCGCCTAGAGGTGACAGTTGACATTAGACAACCTTCCTCGCCGCGCACCGCAGTAACGAGTGTAAATCTCCATAATCAGCTGTCTAGAGAAGTTTACACTCAGACATGAAGTTGACACCTGGGTAGATGATCCCAACAAATAAGACGCAAATTACAATTCTAGTTCCTCACAAGGAAACCACATACTTGTAAACCATCTTACATTTTGTACACGCACACAGGTGTCATTTGAAATTAGAAGACATTCTTGGCTTATATAAAAAGCAGTATTGCTAGGCAAATACGATTTGTATTTATCTTGATTTGGGGTCGCATTTGAATGATAGGATGACAAAATATATTGCAAATCGGAACGCTGCATTTTCTGTTCACATATGCCATAGGTGGATTGTCGTCTGTGTATGCTGCCTACCAAAGTATGTTACAATCACCTTAATTTTGCGGGCGGGTGTTTCTATCCAATTTTTGACGCTTTGCTTCTTATGACTAAGCCAACATCCGGCTTTCCGTATAAGACGTTTTTGAGAAAAATCTCTTCTTCGTTCTAAATGATTAGATTGCAACAAGCCACTGCCTTCAGTGACCAACCGCATTATAGAGATTGGTCCATTAAAGTCTCAAGTTAAATTTTCCTTTTTCTGCTCCACAATGCTCCAAAAAGTTGATGCCTTCAAGGTCGAAACTGAAGGTCCTCGTAGCAGAAGAAGACGAAAAAAACAGTGCGTGTTAATCTAGTTTCCAGACAGAACAGCTCACGGACGCTTTGCAAAAAGTTGGCAGCTTGTTCATCATGAAATAAATCCTCACTTTTCTCTAGTTTTTCTGATAGCGTTGCTATCAGACGTAAAAGTCCATGACCCTGAGAAAGTGAGATTCCTCTTTAAACTGAACAGAACAACAAAGAATTAGCGGCAGTCATTGGTAGTTTTTTTGACATTCCGACGTTCTTTCTCCAAAAGATTCTAACAATCCCAAAATTTAGATACATTTCTTCCTGCCTCTCTCAGGCAAAGCAGTTCCCCTTGCATTCAAAATAATTCGCAAACTTTGGGTACATCAGTTACAGTCCATGTGTTAGCCAACATTAAGCAAAGTTCATCATCTCCAGCGAATACTAGTTATTTCCGAATAAGATATCTGACTGCTAATCCCTTTTCCGTGGTTCAGTTCCAAATGCCTTTTTGTAAAGGCTTTCCTTTTCGCGTATTCAGTTGTATGAATACTAGCGATAAATGTCTAAAGTTGTTTTACAGACAAAGCGTGACAGTAATAATGTCATTTCCGGCATATTTGACGTGACTGGCACGTGTTATTCGGCCACTGCGTATTAGAGCTTCAATAAGGAGCTGTTTATGCATGATGTTTGGCAGTGTGACACTCAGACGGCGCGGTCTGGACATGTACAGCAAAAGAGGGTCCATTTCTTCACAGTCAACTGACCGAAGGGATATGAAAGGCTGAGTGGGTGATCACGTGGCTGGTGAGGAAAAATAAGCCAGAAATCACCAAACCAATGACAGCAAGTACAACAGTAGGGTGTAGGACCCCAAATAACTTGAGGTAGCTTGTGGACCGTGTCATCGCTGTTGAGCGGCCTTACGGGTGGCGCAACACGCAGGACGAAGAGGGGGCGAATCGCAAGTGTGTACACAATATACATTTCTTCTGAAAGTCTTATTATCTGCTGTCAGTGAGTGCCTGAGTAATACTAGAACCAGACGGCGTAGTCTGGGCACGTACGGCATGAGATGGTTCATTTTTTGCATTTGACAGACCGAAGGGAACTAGTATTCGGATATGGAAGGCTGAATGGGTGATCGAGTAGCTGCCGAGAATAAACAAGCCAGAAGTTACCGAACCAACGTCAACAAGGATGACAGTAGGGTGTAGGACCCCGACGGGTGGCGCAACACACAAAAGAAAAAACAGGTAGGACGCAAGAAGAAACATAAAATAAATAAATTTCCGCCTTAAGACCAATTGCTTGCTTTTACATGACAAATAAAATGAGTGCGATAATTTGAAAAGTAGCCGAAACGCAATGTTCTTAACTAACGAATATTGAATAAATCGCCGTTGGAAAGTTTACATTCAGTCATGAAACCCAGGAAGTTTCAGTCCAAAGCAGAGGTGTACACGTTGGAGTTGCCGCCTACTTGGGGCTGTACACCCTACTGTTACCCTACTGTTAGAAAAACCTCACCAGAATCTGTCTTAAGACCCCACCTTATTCGTCACTACGCCGAGAGAGGTCAGTTGCTGATAAATGACATTCGCTACATGGCCACTAGTTACCAATGCCTCGCAAAAACGATCTCAGCAGGTTGGAACAGTCTGTGAGTCGAATCGTCGGACGTTAAAGGGTTTAAGTAGGGTGTATGCAAACTTGATTTTGAACATAATTACTTTTTACCTACAAATTGGATAGCTCAGATGAAGTACTTTATCAGAATGCAACACGTTTCTGTATATCTTATTCGTCAGTCAATTTCCGTTATGCTTCTACCGTATTTTTGACACATTACGCTTCATAAATCGGCCATTATCATGCTGTCTAAGTCGGCATTTTTCGTCAAAAAATCTCCCTTTGTTCTTCTCCGTGAAGGAAGTTGTACCTTGCTTCCGCATTCACCAGCGCAGCCCCATGCAGAGACTGGCATAGCGGTGCATCTCCTTATAATTATCTTTTGCTGTGCACAATGACTTTAAATTATTGCGCATAGTTTCAAGGTCGAAGGCTGATGGGCCGGGAAGTAGCCTTATTTATCAACGACTCTCTTTATAAAATGTCAACATCTTTCGTGAGATTTGTTTCTACTGCAGCCAGCCGGTTGCCTACGTGAACTGTTTTCACATCTAGCTAGTCAGTTGTTGATCGGTATCTGTACCTTCTCGGAGTAGTAAACGCCTTTTTTCGAAACAGATACGCGTCTGCCATGTAGTTTTGACGTATTACGTCCCTATCCGAAGCATCTTGATGTGGATGCGTAGTCTTTTATTGACTATGCGCTGGAATTCGGGTTTGAAGCTTGGAGTTAGTGACTAAGTGACTGACGACAGCAAATAATTTATAAATTACCAAACCAGTGGTTATTCCAGTAAATCATCTCGTTCTATGAAGTCAGTTCTTAATTATTTATGGTTACGAAAACACAAAATTCCACCGGCAGTAACAAACAGACTCCGTTTTTATAACACCATCATTATGACCACAAATATCTCACCATCTGCAATAAACAGACTCCACCCTAATTCACCATCTAATGCGTTAGTACACCGACGGAAGTCAGTAGCGATTGCACGACATTTGCCACAAGTCCAGTGATTACTAGCGTCGGGCAAACACGATCTCAGTAAATCGCAACATTGTCTAACATAGCATTGTCTGAATGCTATCTAATGTAATTAAAGCCAGCCTACACTTGTTTGACACAAAAATTCAAGTCTTCCCATTCCTACGCAGTATATTTAATTGTTCATCAGAATATAACACCTTGTTGCCTTTTTTTCTCTATCGGAAAGTTTTGCGATTCTCTTGGCTTTGCGCGTGTGAATCTTCACCGCATTTTTAAAACTCTACCCCTTATGATTCATTTACTAACTTACTGTCTGGAACAAGCCTTTTCTACAAAAATCGCCCTTTAACGAGTGTTGTAATGCGCGTCTGCACTCAGCCACACGGTTTTATGCAGAGATTAGTGCGGTCGCGTTTCAACTTTCCAAGATCTTTTGCTGGGGCAGACTGATCTTAAGTTAATGCCGACAGTTTCGCGGTCAAGGCTAAAGGGCGAAGTAAACAAAGGTAATGTCTGTTGATGTGATTTCTAGTCGGTACTGCTTACCAGCTGTCATCGTCTTCCGTGTTAGTTGTTTGCATCGCTGTCAGGCAAAGATTACGCAGTCAGATGTCTGCCAGCACGTTTACATTCTCCGAATGGGAACCGTCTTTTTCTTGGCAAGATGTGTTCTATACTATGTAGTTCTGATGAGTTATATGTCCCTTCCAAAGCATTCTGTTGTCGTTTTACATGTACATATAACGCAGTTGACTGAAAAATATCTTGGCACATACATATATATATATATCGATATGCGTAAAGATTCGAGGTTCAGACATTGTATCGCATTCATCATCTCCCGAAGAAGACGAAGAAGAAGAGAGGGCGAATCCATGGACCATATTGTATTTGAACTGACGTTTCGGAAACTTCCTCGTTTCCATCATCAGAGTAGCGTAATTGTTGCACTCAAGACCCGCAAGTGCAACAATTACGCTACTCTGATGATGGAAACGAGGAAGTTTCCGAAACGTCAGTTCAAATACAATATGGTCCATGGATTCGCCCTCTCTTCTTCTTCGTCTTCTTCGGGAGATGATGAACGCGATATATATATATATATATGAGAGGCGCACACAGATCAGATTACAGGAGGAGCACGTTCCTTAACCCGATCGGTAAGTGCTCCTTTGCCATATTTGACGCTTCACATCACAACTGACAGGATAACGGGCTGATGTCGTAATCGCCTCGAATAATAACCCACTGGGGAACATTCAAATAAACATATATATGATAGAGAAGCACACCGATCACGTTACGGGAGGAGCATGTTCCATAACCTGGTCGATAAGCGCTCCTTTGCCATAACTGAGGCTTCACATCACAACTAACATCACAACTGGTGTCACACTCGCCTCGACTAAAAATTCACTGGGGAACATTCAACTGCAGCATTCTACATTCTAAACAGCTCGTCAACAGAGTCAACATAATTAACTAAATTGATGTAATTTTGGAAATTGAAGTTCGGTGGATGTTCCCTGTTTTTTCGCTAGGTTCTTGAGGACAGCTCTGAAATGGGCTCTGAAATTGCAGATCTAAAGAAAAAACTGTTCAATTCCGCCGTGGAAAGGGAGTCTTTGTGCTCAAAAGTCAATGCCCTGCAAGAGGAGTTGAGGCAAGCCAACTCGCGGTTGCATTTTCTGCAGACACTGGTGCCGGAACTGCAAGACAAGGTAGTACGACGGGAAGCTGTTATCGAGGCCCTGATGCGAGATCGAGAGCTGAACGCTGCACGGGATATACAGACTCGCATGATGCGAACAGAGTTGATGAACCTGAAGGGTCAGATTCGGCTTCTGGTAAGGTGAGCCCGGCTTGTAGTTTTAATTTCATAGTAGTTAATTGGTGAACCGACTCGGAAGTACCTTTGGGTAGTTTACTTGCGGAAACCGTGTCATTTTGCTGAATGATTGTTTTAGTGAATTGGTATCCACTAAATTTTATAAATTAGGCGACCCTTAAAGTATGGCTTGTGACACGTTCGAACTTTGTAGGCCTAGTATAAACGCCAGACGTGCCTGTTCTACAGTTCGGTGGTCCAGCTGAACACCGCAGAGAAAGCCGACTTTGTGATAATCTAAAGCATTTAGTCCCCGCTACGAAGCTGAAGTAGGCAAGAAGGGCAGGATTTATTGGTGCCAAACAATTTCGCGACGGCTCTTTAGCTGCGTCCTGTCGCTTCATAAGAGAGATAACGAGTGAGAAGAAAACAACACATTTGAATTCATGCAGAAAATCAATGCAAAAAACAGCAAGGTCAGGGTTTTGCGAAAAGCTGGCTAATCGATAAAGTAAGTAACTCAAACACGGTAAGGCAAGAGTACTTGTTCGTGCACGAACAACTCGGACATTGCGTTACCTGGAGGCAGCCTATATACGACGAGTGAAACCAGATCTTTGTAAACAACTGGAACACGAGGTTAACCTAACATTGCCATGGTAGCCTCTAGCTCCATGATTTCCCCTTTCTCCTCTCATTTTTTTTGCTCTTTAACGTTCCCCTTTTTCACTTTCTTGCCCTACGGTGTTTGAATTACTAACTTTATCAATTAGCCAGCTTTACCCAAAACCCTGACCTTGCTGTTTCTGCATTGAGTTTCTGCATGAATTCAAATCTGTTGTATTCTTCTCATTCGCTATCTCTCTTATGAAGGGACAGGACGCAGCTGATGAACCGTCGCGAAATTTTTTGGTACCAATAAATCCTGCCCTTCTTGCCTACTTCAGCCTATTGATAATCACTTAAATAGCTTGAACACATAAAAACGCTAATTGATCCAATCAGCCTGTTCTGTAAATCCTACTTTTGAAGTCAGAGGGCTGTCGCAGAATGTGTGAATCCAGGGCGTTGTCTTGGCCGAAATGTGCAAAACTCCAGAACCTTCGCTCGGAACATCGTAGTTCGCGTGGTTAGAGTGTCGGTTGCCCTATCCCGTTCTGTGGAAATTGTTTACCATTCCGTGTTTTCAAATCAGACTGCTAATGTAGACCGTTAATATATGTCAAAAATCTTAGTTACGGAAGAAGGTCTGAGCAAGTATGTATGGCGTTAACTAATATCGTCTTGCAATGCAGCTAGTCATTTACAATTATCGCAGCTATCTCTGCCCTGCATGTATAGGAAGAACAGCCCGACGCCCGTAGCACATTCATTGCATGTTTTCTCCGGTAAAATCATCATTATTTCTCAAATAGCACATAGAAATTGGTTGCTTTCCTTGCCTCGGCTATTATTTATTTATAAAATTTTCTACAAGGAGAGCTGACTCACTTAGACCGTTATTTGTCAGTCTATCCACCACAACGCGTGGTGTGTCATCTGCTGCCATAGCTTGGTGGCCTACCGTCTGTAATCTATTACACCAATACGAAACTTGTTTGCTTCGGAAAGCCAACGGCTCGGTGTGCGCCCATTCCTGAGTTGGTAAATACTCGACCTCCAGCGACAGAGAATGGCAGGTGGCGCGCAGCTGATGAACGTCGGTTCGATGAAGTGCTCATGACCCATCTGGTAGACCCCAGTGGTGGACCAGCTGCGCCAGATGCGTTTGTGCGCATGTTTGTGTTTCCGGTACCAGCTGCTGGTGGTCAGGATTATGATTGGCTGAATGAAGGCAAACAAGCCCGAAACAGTGCTGTATCAATCTACCCCCAGACACTGTCGTCTTCCCTCTCCTATCATAGTTTGGCCGACTTGGGCCTGGTAGGTGGTTGCCTGTTCGTGACCCCTATCACCCATACGAAGCTTGTTTGCTTCGGGAAGCCAATGGATCGGTGTGCGCCCATTCCTGAGTGAATTAATACCCGATCTGCAGCGACAGAGAATGGCAGGTGGCGAGGCACTGATGAACTTCTGTTCGATGAAGTGCTCATGACGCATCTGGTTGACCCCAGTTGTGGACCAACTGCGCCAGGTGCGTCTGAACGCATGTTTGTGTTTCCGGTACCAGCTGCTGGTGGTCAGGGTTATGATTGGCTGAATGGAGGCAAACAAGTCCATTCCTGAGTGAATATATATATATATATGAAAAAGGAAGAGGTTCTTCGGAAAAAAATCGAGTACAACTCGATTTTTTTTTCCGACGAACCTCTTCCTTTTTCATTATATCGTCTCGGAATGCCTACCACTTCTTCTCTACATATATATATATATAATGGTATGCGGACGCTCACCGACCGTGCTTGAGAACGCACTCGTTCCGTTGTGCTTTATTGGTTCTCTCAAGCCCAACCACCAGCCAACCCAGTGTCCAGTGCTAATCAGTGCCCATAATACACAACGTAATGAGTGAGTTCCAAGAGAACGATCGTTGAGCCCCGCCCCCTCTACCATTGTATATTTCCGATCGAATCCGACAGGGCAACGGGCTCGTGGCCCATTGGTTAGGAGCGTGGACTTCTATCTTACAGGTTGCAAGTTCGAGCCTCGGGTTTTCCACACTTCGGGGTTGGGTATGGCTGTCTGACGACTGCTAGTAAGCCAGAATTGGCTATTGCAGACTCCCTTGTCTTTGTCGATAATAGCATTCTGCATGTCTATATATATACATGAACGACCCTTAAAACGGTTGACGGGAGGGCGCCAGCGAAACGTGCATATTGCGATAGCACGATAAAAGTGAGAATTGCGTATCTATATCTCCAAAATCATCAACCGGGCAGTTGCCGTTTATCAACCGCATAAAAAATCGACTTTAGAAGCATCATGGTGTTGACTATAAACACAATTTTTAAAATAAAATCGAGTATATTTAAAACTCGTAATCATGTGTTGAGCGTGTAAAGGTAATAAGCGGAATTTTATCAAGCCTCCTCTTGTAATTAAACGGTTGAATAAGTGAGTATGACGGAAAAACACTGAAAAAAGTCTGTCTAACTACCTCACAACCTAAATAAACCAAGATTAGTAATGCAACTAATGATATTTATCGGCGAATACAATGCATTAAATGGGTTTACTGACGACGGTTGATGTGCCAGAAATGATCATCCCAGTTTCCTTCATTTATGCGGGTAAGTAGTTTCTGCATCTTTTAGTGAGCGCCCTGTGACTTCCTATCATCATAGGTTTACTGAACGTGTCAAGTGTATCCTCTTAACCTGATCGGTAAACGCATGTACAACTTCTTGAATATTAACGAACATGGAAACTAACTCTAACTACCTACTAATGTCAAAAAGTGCCCAGGTAAAAAGCTTCCACAATACTAGCCGCAGGACTTTTTGTGACTCTGATGGAAAGTAACGAAACCTATTCAAATCTAATAGAAATAACGAATTCAAAAAACCCCATGCCAGCATAATTTGCCCAGCACTATTACGTAAAATAATCCTCCTGCAATGCAGAAAATGCTAACTGCGTATTTTACTCAGGTTTCGCGAGCGTTTGTATGACGCTTAATATTTACTTCGCGGCAATATTCGTTTATACTAGGCTACTTAAACGAAATCACAGTTAGCGCCTACAGAGCAGTGCAAAGCGTAAATATACACATGCAATTTTACGTAACGTTGCGTTGCGGCATGCGGTCACCTGGCCGCAACACTGTCCACTAAACTAAAAAGAAATAACATTTTATTGTAGGAGTGTTTATAAATGTTTTTTGGGCAATCTCATGCTAATTTCCTTCTTTTCATTCATAAGTTTGAACGGATCCACCGTGCGCTTATCCATTTGTTGTGTTTACTTATTGGCAGGGCATTTCCGCAATGTTAGTTTTTTGTTAATTGAATGAATTTCATGTTACTTAAATGTTTGACTGATGCTTGCATTTGCCTTCCCATTTGTGTGATTTCGTGCGCATTTTCTGTGTTTGTTTGGAGACTGTAGACTTGACTGTAATATGTATATTGTACAAACGCCTAATCTGTCAACTATGACAGCACATATTCGATAAAAACTTGTTCTATGCAATACGTATCGTTATATATTCTTATTAAACTTTCGTCATTTCGGATATTTTGATGGTATCCATACGCTGCATCTATAATACCTATGGCAGCTCATATTCGCTCGCCTATTTGCAAGCCAAGGAACAGGGCACTTCAGATTTAAATTCAGTCGGTTGCATTCCTATACTTTGGGACATGCTATGCCTTCCCCTTTTGGTCTTGCATTGACAAAACAGCACTTATCTGTCAAAATTAGAGCATCTGGACATCAGAAAATATTGCGATTAGTGTTAATCACCCTGCGCAATGGAAGTTGTTACTAAAGTGGGCTTAATGACCTATCAGACTAACGTCTTAAGAATTATCTTTGTTGAAAATAGGTCCGCAGCTGAAGTATTCCATATATACAGAAATCGTTTTTTCCGGCGAATGCAATATCTACTATGTGTGTTTGAGAAACTTTCTTTGTATGATATTACTATTAAACGTGTGTTTAATGTTCTCAGAGATAAAGGGAATAGTGTATGCCTCACTCAATGTAGTAAGGAGGCCTGCCCCGTTGCGCTTGCGCAAAACTCACGGACGCCGGGGAGCTATTGCATTCATGCTTAAAATGTTCTCCCGTGTTATGCTGTTGGGGTTTACTTACCCTGGATAGTAATTATGTTGGAAAATACAAGCAATTCTGATGATATGTTTCATATTTTAGTGTGTCATCCACAAAGTTGTGTGACCATTGACAGAAAATAGGCTTTAACAGGAACTTATACTTTAAGCCATTCAACTTACTGTGCTTGATGGAATAAATGACTGTTACGTAGACATTTTATTGATTATCACTGATAGTTTTAGAGACACATTTGAAAATATTTTTATTAGCTTTATTGTTTTTTAAGTCAAAAAGTCAGTCATTTAGGCCAAATATTTGTTTCTGTTTTCTACATACTACGTTTATTCAATTAGCAGAATACTTCGTAAAATAGTCTACCTAAATTCATCAATAAATATACTTAATCCTGAGCAGTGTGCAGTTGGGAAAGCACAATTATTGTGTTCCTATCTAAGCAAGGTTCCCCAAGTTTTGGTTTTTGTTTTAGTTTGTATTTCGTTTTTAATCTGCATTAACGTTGTCATTATGTTTTTTATTAAGTATTTTACTTTGTGCGTATAATTATCGTAGTGTTTATTAACACTGACTTATCTGCAAAAACGTCTATGTGCGAAGTCCAGCGTCTTTTAGAGACAATGTATTTCTATGGAGAACAGTACGATTTCATGCTACGAATTTTGTTATGGTTTATGAATATGAATTGTCTGCTCACTATCTATTTTGCAAATATGTATGATACTGCAAGCGTATGTAACACACAAGGCAGTATGTCATCATATGCTTCTGAAAGGCCAGTGCATGCAATGCCCACTTGTAAACTTGACAAGTTAACACTTTTAAAGCATGATTCATTGAATAACCTGCCTCGGGCTTCTACGTGGCATTTTAAATTACACCTCAAACACAGTCGTCTAGGATTCCAATGTCATGTGTAATGCGCTGGTTTCAGCAAATTCTATCGAATTGAATTTTATCCATCTCTCAAAACGCACAGTCTTATTTTAAAAGCTACATAAAGTGCGTGACACTTTCCGGTACGTGTTTCTTCGAGCCAACCTTCCCGCCACAGAGTACTGGTAATGATTCTGTTGAAACTGCCTATGCGGTACGTACCGAAATATCTGGTAAATAGGAGCACAGAGCCAGGCTTTGGACACCACAAGTCCTCAAAAGCAATTAGGTTCTGAAGTTTTGTTTGGGAAAATATTCTCTACGACAGAAGTTAAGCGTAGTTGTTTCTTGCCTGATTTCAACAAGGCATATGCGCCAGCCTTACTATATTTCCACCACGATGATCCGTTAAGCTAGTTTCTTAAAATACAGTGGTATAACGCAGTTAACAGAAAGCCTAATAGTTAATATTTTCGCGTTTTTTGTTATTAAGCAAGAGTAACGCGCATTTAAATAGGCAAGTCACTTCTTATCAACAGGAACACCTATACTAGTTGAGGTTTACTAGAAACCTTTCAAATTAATTGTCGGAGTTGGAAAATGCACATCACATTTCGCGTATTGCAAGCATATAATGGAAATCCTATATGGTAATTTTGTATCTTAATGATTTCGAAGTTAGCAAGTTTTCTGTTGATTTTTTAGCATGCGCACTGAGGCTGTCTTTAAATTTTTCTGACATGATTTTGTTATTTTTCCCACATAGTATTTTTACATTTTTATACTACTGTCTAACCGGCGCAAGCCCTAGAATCCTGAGATCATTTTCATGCAAAACTAAGACATTTCTTAGGACATGCGGGTCTACGAAATATGTTGTAGTTTATCAAGTGGACACATTCGTTTGTTCATTATAGTCTTCATAATTGTCGGTGATATTGCATTCATGTTCGAGTACTTGGGTCTTAAATAAGTCAAAACCAGCTAGGAAATCAACCGTACTACTCAAAGTATGGAAACAAAGAGACACTCAAAACGTCAATACAAATATAATTTCGTCAATAAATTCACCTTCTTGTTTTCCTCGTCCTCATCAGTATGATATACGCGACATATACCCCAGAGGTTGTCTTACCTACTCCTTCCATTTCGAAACCTGTGATCAGAAACCTGTGATCAGATCCAGATATATGCCTGTTTTCAAATATATATATATATATGCTTTATGATTACCGATCATCAGTACGTCATAGGCCTTATGAAACAGCTGTGAAACAGCTGTCTGCGTCTGGCCTGTTGCACTCTTGGCGAGCTGCTCATGTAATATATATATATATATATATATATATATATTTCAGAAGGGCCAACAAAGTCTGGTGGCTAGATTGGCATAGTACTGTTTCAGGCTTGTTCGCCTCCAGTCAGCCAACCGCAACCCTGACGGGCGCACAGAGAGTTGACGCAGTTTGTCCACCACTGGAGTCCCTCAGATGGGTCATAAGCACTTCATCAGAACGCAGTTCATCAGTGCCTCACCACCTGGCATTCTCTGTCGCTGCTGATCGGTACTTATTAAATCAGGAATGGGCTCACACCGATTCACTAGTTTTGCAAAGCAGATAAGCTTCAAATTTGAGCCGAAGGTCACAAACAGACAGTCACCTGTCCGGCTGAAGTCGGCCAAGCTACGATTGAGTTTGAAGGATAAATCAATGCAGAACTTTCTGGCGATTGAGTCCTCCTAGTAGAAATATTAAATTTTGAGGAGAAAATACTACCAACCAGTTTTCGTACGTTTTTTGAGAAACACTGATGGTCTTGCTTCAGTAAATATAAGTGAAGAGTACTTTGGGCGTTGGACGGTCCTTGCTAGCTGCGGTGGTGGTAAATGAACGGCCGTATATTTGGATGATACCAGCTAACTTCGTACTTTAATTCTGCTCAGATCTTCATCAGTAAAGAAGTGTTTCGGTGGATATTGAGGCCTTATTTTAACGGTCAGATGCAAAACCTCAACACTGTAAGGCATCTCTACAGAACGGGGTAAGGGTACTATCACTTCAACCACCTAAGCTACGAGGTCCCGACCACAAGCTCTAATGCAAAGTCTGAATTTCGTTAATTCTACGTTAGTGTGCCGGCTGCACAAATAGGTTGTAGAGAGTTCGATCAATTCAATTCACTTTTTTGTACGATCTTTTGAAGGCAGTTTAAATTTCGGTCATTTTCAATTATAAGGGACACTTCTTTGTGCTCAAATATGCTTGAAGATCAATGGGTTTTGATAGACTGTCTTTTTATAAGTATTCCAGCCGATGATCAATTCAGTATGGCTTTCTTACTGAATCATTATTTTATGTTTTGTCCTTTGTAGTAATTATTACTACTTGTTAATCTGCAAGCGTTTGAACACTTCACGATCACTGCCAGTCAGCCATATGACGTTTTTTTAGAACAATGTCATGCGACACAACGGATTTTTATATGGGCCACTAAGCAGATCCAATAGCTTCTTCAGTGCATATTTCGTAAATGAGTATGAGGGAACTCTATTTCGTAAGGTGTCGTGCCATATTTTCTGAAGGCTACAATAATGATCTGCATTTTTGAAAAGTTAGAATTTTATTAACCTGCTTCATTTACTGGGCTGCCTCAAGAAACTTAAGGCCCATTATGGAAAAACTCCCTCATATTCAACGCCATTTAAAGTGAACTGATTTCAGCACGGTCATGCGAGTCGAATTTCGGCCTCAACTCAGAGCATTCCATTTAATTTTCGAATCACCATAAAGTACGCTACATTTTTGGTACATACTCTCCACTTCATGGTTTTGGACTTGCGTCGCCGTTAAAACCGTCAATGTGCCGAAAAATCAAAAACCAGTTAAGTGGAACATGAAGCATGGGATCTAAAATTGTGCGCACCTCTCACCACCCCCTAAATCCTCCGCAAATACTTGAAGGGAGTTCGGTTCGTTTGTTAGTTTAGTTCATTTATTTAGAATATCGTATGCGCATCCAGTCAACCCGATAAGAATAAAGATGGGCAGACATTTTCACTTGATTCTTTCTTTGTGACTACTGACTCTATAAATTGTTTTCGATAAAGTTTCCCATGAACACCAAACAAGCCTCCATATTGTACAGATTTGAGTATTGTTTGTTTTAGGTTTAATTTTCCAACACGGAGGACCACATTTGGTGAGCTGTTCATTTAAGTGAAGCTTATTAAATCCATTGGGGTAGGGCGTCTCAACAATTAGCTTATCTAGCTAAAATCGAAACAAGAATAAGCTCGGAATTGGAGGCATGTTCAGAAAGGCAGCTAGCGCGAAAGTTCAGAAAATCGCAGGCCTTTCCCTAGCTATTTTACTAAATGAGATGATGAGCAAAAGGCCAATTGGGTACAATACAAAGAAAAAATGTCAAAATGCGTGTTAAATCTTAACTGTCCGCAGTCTACTTTCGGTGGCATAAAAACTAGCTGGAAAATATATCTACATCAAGCAAACAATTTCAGAAGCTCCTTAGAGCCAGACCCGAAAGTAAAATGGAAATTTCGGTCAAAGAAAATAATCTACCATTGAATAACCACACAGTGCCCATTCTATGAACAAGTAGTAAAACGAGTAGTATGACATCCGTGTGGTAAAAATGTTTTGCCATATGCCCGACGTAGCTACTAGCTTAAGGCCCAGACACGAGTTTCGTCGGCCATTGCGTGACACTGCCTCGAGGAGTTCGGATTCTCATTGGGTCCCCCAGCGTTGTCTATGTAGTGTCTGGCGTACGAACTACAGCGAGGATTCCGGCGAATAATTACAGAAAATATTTAGTACAGGACGTAAAGAAAAGTCTCCAAAACACGGGCTTTAGCTACTATTTATGTCGAATGTATGGTATAATATCTTTACCATGTAGATGCCTACTGACAGTTCGACCGTCGATTTCGACGATGTCCACCGTCTGCCCCACAGCTGCAGCAGCGGTGGGAGCAGGGACGGTGACTTACGCAGGGGTTCATAGTGCCAGTAGACTTGCGTAGCATCTACCTACACTCTCTCCTCCTCCCCCGCCTGGGCCCGGTGTCAAGACAGAGTCAAGAAGACCGGAGACGAGGGAGGCCGCAGGTGGATGGCTCGGACGGATCCTCACCTTGGCGTTCCACAACACCCCCTGGTCCACACAACAATAACCAGGATTTGAACCAACACAACATAGATTTGGAGGCTGGCACGGCCGAAGCCGCACCTGGGCGTGCCGCCAACGCCTGGCTCGGATCCCACACTCTGGTGGGAATGCCATAAAGGCCACATTAAAAAGGAGCCATTGCAGCCTGACTCTCAGACCGCCTCCCGTTAAGGAGGAGGTCCAAGGTATCCCGTCAGTTGGCAACCTTCCAAGCCACGGCTTTTAGCGCACCGTGATAGCTTCAAGCGCGTCAGATTGTTTATAGTGAGGAAAATGCGCTGAGTCGTCGACCTCACTCTCCCTTCCCATTCCCACACCCCAGCCACTGTCCGAGCCGGTCAGTAGACTGGAGTGGGGAATGTGCGCGGTGGCTGACATGGTCGACTGACCATGCCTGCGCGCGCCACAGCACGACCTGGCCCCCCATACACACAAACACCAGGATTTCACACAACGGGGGTCGAACGGCGTGTCTCTCACATGCGTGAGAGGGCCATGGAAGGTGCTGCTTCAGCCCGTCCCCAGCCCACCAGTCCGCCACTACACAACACACACACACACACACACACACAACTTGACGAACTGCGTGAACCGAGAACGGGCGTCAATCAGCAACCTTCCTATCCACGACACTTGACGTGTCGGGATAGTCTCGGACTCAAGTCACCCGTGCAGCCGAGGCCGCATGGGGACCGAGTCGAGATGCACACTTCCCACTTGCGTGGGAGGCGGCAGTTGAGTGCATGAGGTGTGTGAGGGTTGATGTCTGGTGGGGTGATGGTGTTAGGAGGTAGGGAGTGAGGGAATGTGTGGTGTGACCGGCGGTTGTCTACCGCAGGTCGTTGTGGATGCGCATGTGGCCGAATAGACCCATGCGATGCGTGAAGGTGCGAGGGCAGTGTGGGCAGTGGAGGCGAGTGCGGTGGGTGTAGGTTGGTGCTCCAGGCACTGGTTCGCCAGTCTCTGTGCGGTGGATTCGCAAGTGACCGACCAGGCCGATGCGTGAGGTGAAGGTGCGTGGACAATGTGGGCATGAGAGGTCGGCGGTGTCGGTGTTATCTGTAGAGGAAGCAGTGATGTTGGTGGTGGCGGTGGTGGTGGTCGGCGCGTGTGACGGTGGGGCGAGGATGGGTCTGGGCGTGTTGGATGTCGTGGCTGTATCGGAATTGCGGTCAATTCCGCTCTCGTGGATGCGCATGTGGCCGAATAGACCCATGCGATGCGTGAAGGTGCGAGGGCAGTGTGGGCAGTGGAGGCGAGTGCGGTGAGTGTAGGTTGGTGCTCCAGGCACTGGTTCGCCAGACTCTGTGCGATGGATTCGCAAGTGACCGACCAGGCCGATGCGTGAAGTGAAGGTGCGATCGCAGTGAGGGCAGATGTAGTCCGGGCCCTCGCATCTGTTGATGGAGGTTGCAGGGGTTGTGCCTGTTGTTGTGTCAGGTGCGGCTGTGGTACAGTCGTGCGCTACAGGCGCCGGAGTGGCCGCCGTTGTGGCAGTTAAGGAGGAGGTGGAGGAGGAAGGGGGGAGTGAGGGGTGGTAAGGTCGGTGGCGTCGATGTCGGCTGGGGAGTGGTTTGTGGGTGCACAAGGTGATGGATTGGGAGTGGGGCTCGGCGGGGTGGGTGTGTCAAGGCTGCGGTCAATTCCGCTCTCGTGGATGCGCATGGGGCCGAATAGGCCCATGCGATGCCGGAAGGTGCGAGGGCATTGTGGGCAGTGGAGGCGAGTGCGGTGGGTGTAGGTTGGTGCTCCAGGCACTGGTTCACCAGTCTCTGATGGATTCGCAAGTGACCGACCAGGCCGTTGTGTGAGGTGAAGGTGCGGTCGCAGTGAGGGCAGGTGGGGGTGGTTGCGGTTGCTGTGCCGTGGTTGGCGATGTGTGAGACGGCAGCCTGAACGGCCACCGTTGGTGCAGTGGAGGAGAAGGAGGAGGATGGAAGTGGTGGTGCAGAAGGAGTGTCAGAGTTAGTTGGCGGAAGAGAGGACGACGAAGAGGCGGGCGCGGGGACGATGGCTGGGGCAGTTCAAGAAGTGCAGTTGGTTCGAAGATGTCCAACAAGTCCGATTCGTGCCCGGAATGTCCGTTGACATCGAGGACACGTAGGGAGAGATTGTGCGGCGGCGTTGCGTATTGGGCGAAGTTGTGATTTGCGGACTTCGCGTTTCACTTTGGCGGCGGCGATGCGGTTGGCTTCGTAGATAGCAGCGCCCGTCTTCACTGTTCTCCTCCATGTCGGACGATCGCGGGCGAGCTCTTCCCAGTTGGTCGGGTTGATGTGCAGGCGCTTCAGGGAGGACTTCAGAGTATCTTTATAACGGCGAATTTGGCCTCCTTGACGACGAGAACCCGTCGCGACGTCTCCGTAGAAGAGTCGTTTGGGTAGTCGCTCGTCGTCCATGCGCACCAGATGGCCGCTCCAGCGCAGCTGCATTTGTCTCAACATGGAGTAGATGCTCAGAATTCCCGTCCGTTCCAGCACATCAGTGTCGGGGATGCGGTCCTGCCAGTTCAGCCTCAGGATGCGGCGGAGACAGCTGAGGTGGAAGTGGTTTAGTCGACGTGTCTGCCTCGTGTACACCGTCCAGGTCTCCGCTCCGTACAGTAGCGTCGGCAGGATGACGGCCTTGTACATCTTCAGCTTTGTGCTCAGTTGGAGACCATGACGATTCCAAACTGTGCTTTGGAGGCGACCGAAGGCTTGACTGGCTTTCGAGATCCTGTTGGCGACTTCGTCGTCGATCTTGGTGTTGCGGGAGAGCGTGCTGCCCAGGTACGGGAAGTTCTCTACCACTTGCAGTTGAGTCCCATTCACGTTGATTTGCGGCGCGTTGGGGGCTGTGGCTGAGCTGGGAGGCGGCTGATGCATCACCACCGTCTTCTGCGTGTTGATAACCAGCCCAAAGTTCTCGCAGGCGGCGGAGAATAGGTCCATGCTCCGTTGCATCTCC
>CACRXP010000760.1:165628-180669 GCA_902702965.1 Spirometra erinaceieuropaei
CCACTCCAGAAGAAGGTGTAACCGGCACCCACCTCCTCCAGTTGGCCTTGTTCGGAGAATCGGGTCTCGCTGAGTGCGGCGATGTCCACCTTGTAGCGCGCCAGTTCTCGTGCCACTAGCGCCGTCCTCCGTTCCGGTCGGTTGCTCCTCGGATTGTCTAAAAGGGAACGAACATTCCAGGCTGCCAGAGTGAGCGGGCTCACCCTGTCAGTCTGGGGAAAACGAGTGGGACGATGGGAAGGAGGTGGAGAAGAAGATGACGAAGGAGAAGAATAGGCAGAAGAATACACGGAGGTAGAGGTAGAAGAGGTAGGATGAGGAGAATGAGTATGGTTGTTGTTGTTGTTTCGAGTTTGATTGTTTCGACCGTGAGTTTTGCGTCTGCGACCACGGTGCGCCAGCAGACGACGTGGTTCCCCAGCAATTTTTAGGCCAGCTTTTCCAGGCCCCCCCGAAGGAAGCAGTGCCCTGACCCCTGAATAGGGGCTGCTTGATGTGCCGGCGCGGCCGAACTCCACTGTGGGCCACGAGTTTTTTTGGCAGTGGAAGAACGACTCGAATTTGCCAATGGCTTACGGCATTGCCGCAAGCCTGCGGTCTCCTACGGTGCACCAGATGGGCGCGTGTCGACGGTGCCAATTCGGAGATCCATCCCACCGGCTGATCAACGGCGTACCAGGCGGAGCCTCGTTTAGACGATGCCGATGCGACGTTCCAACACCAACCGGCTGACCAGCGGTGTGTCAGACACAGCCTCGTCACGACGGCGCCGACGCGGTGTTCCATCCGACCAACCGTCCATGGAGTCCGCGGTCACCTGTGCACGCGGCACAACGCGCACAGGGAGTAACCGCCCTCACGGGGTGTGGCCGCTGAGCAGAGCCCAGCTACGTGGAGCCACAGGTGAGAGTTGAGTGCCAGCAAGTGGACGCTAGGCGTAGTCTCACCTGCAAGCAAGTGAGCGACCACTACGACCTTCACGTGAACCCACCGCTGACACCCCTACACCCCAGATGCCTACTACTGGTTATATTATATACTTGCAGGGCGGGCATTACATGGTTATTCCACAATAGATGACTTTCCTCAACTCGAATTTTCATTGAGATTTAGGATCTGACCCCAAACCGTCATGTCCCGGGGACTAAACTGCATGTCATGCACTGAAAATTTCTGAATTTTTTCGCGTGACACTTTTCTGGAGTTAGTATGCCATAAAACTGCATAGAAGACGCTGAGGGACCCACTGAGTGGCCTAATCCCTCGCAGTTGTGTCATGCAGCGGCAGAATACCGGCGAATCACGTGCCTGGGCTTTTGGATTATATTTTTGCCAGGAGTAGGGTATAATCCCTCAAAATATATGTGTACATATTCTGATTCAGGCTTCCCAAAGAAGATAATTTGAAGGTAGACACGTTCTCTGGAACAAATAGAAACATTACAATTTAAATATTTGACGATGGTTCCCTGGGATTACGTTTGACGCAAGTAAATGTGCAAAAATCGTCCAGCATTTTAAACGTGCTAAAAATCGATATTTATTGAATTTTTGCGCCAGTAAGCGGTCGCCATGTGTGTCATTATGTATTTATTGGTATTCATTTCTTCTACACTTTCCTGAGATTGCTATAAATGGCATCTAACGCAGTGTGAATATTAACGTACGACCCTTTGGAATGCATGTTCACGAGTAACGCTCGGCCCTTTTTGAAGGGCCAACTCCGACGATGCGAGTTTTGACCCGTTCAAAGTTATGGCCGATATCACGGGTATACATGACCATTTGAGACAGGTAGTTGCATTCCTCAAGTGCTAGTTAATGTTCACAGATGCGTAAAAAGACAGATTTTTTCGTTTGGCAACAAAATTTGGGATGACAGCACTGGTGACTGTGTAAAGAATTAGCTGCTTGTGCGCCACTTCTATTTGCTGTTTTTCTCAAGTGTCCTTCATCAAGTTCACACGCACGCCTGGTGTAAGGAAGGATTCGCCAAATGTTTACTTTGGACGCTTGATTGGAACTTTCTGCTGTTTTTGTTTTTATCTCTCGGTTTCTCATGCACTGACGTACGAAATCTATAGAGCAAACGTCCAAAGAAAATAATTCAATCGGGTGATTCAGCTTTAAAGTGTAAGTTTTTTCTACAGAACAGCGTAGTTTTGTGTGAGGTTGGAGAATTTTTACCGTGCTCCACTTATGAGAGATTAGGCTGTTGCCTTCATAGTGCAGAAATACATCCGCTTAGCTTTCTATACGGTAAACGGAAATATGTAATATACCACCAGTTTTTCATTGTCTGAGAGCATCCAGAAATGTGAGTTTCCAGTGGACCTCATTTTCAGGCGTGAAATTAATTTTCAGAATGGTTGGATGCGTCGTCTGTATATCGTGCCTGCAGTTTAGAATGTGTTAATGGAATAGTTGCCAACTTCAGTTTCCTTATGTTCACTTTGCCAAAAAAGCCAGACCCTGATTATGCCATTGCTACTCTTTTCAAATGTCGAAAATATAGATAATCAAACAAATGCATAATGACACACGTGCAGGTTGCTTACTAGCGTAAAAACAAAATGTATACTGATTTTTTAGTATGCTTGACACGTTGATCTTTTTTGGTTAGATCGCACTTGGTAGAGAGGAATAGCGAAGCGGACGGCGAGGTCCCTGTCTAATGTCTACCCCTAACCCTAACCTTAACCGTAACCCTAACGGGAACCCTAACCGAAATCTTAAACCTATCCGTAGCCCATAAACATAGCTCTTACTCTAAAACCTAACTGCAACCGTAATGCTGAAACTAATCGTAACCTCTAACCCTACCCCTAAACCGGAAACTTAACCTTGAAGTCTTAACCCTAAGCCAAAAATGGGAAACCATAAACCGGAACCCTAATCCTAACCTCAACCCTAAAATGGAAGCCGAATGTTCTAACCCTAACCCTAAAGCCAAACCGTAATCGTAAACCTGAATCCTAACCCTTACACTGAAAGCCGACCCTTAAACGTAAACCCTGATCCTAAAACTTAACCTACGCCTAACCCTATCTCTCACTAAACCCAAACGCCTAACCGAAACGGCGACCTGACTAAATCAATAGAAGCATACCAACTGATGACAAGTTCCCTAGGCATGGTAAGCACACCCACTGATTACAAGTAAGTACGTCGACAGTATCAACGTATAATGTCTGGCTACCAACGGCGATCTTAGCGTCTTTTTTCATGTTTACGCTGGTCTGATGACAACCGGGGAACCACAAATAAGTAGGCCGCAAGCCGATTTGCTCCATTATCTAACTTCTTTTTCTTTCTGCAAATCAGGTTTTGGTTCGTAACATGCGTTTGCGCATTTGCATTTTGTTTAATTATATCTGATTTCACAGTCGACATGGCCGTAACGCCGCTCAGTTTCTACGACGTTGGCAAAGTTGGTCGTCTCAGACATATTTGTTTTGTCGTTTTTTCTTCTAGAGGGGCAGTGCCTAACTCAGCAGTAAAAGCCTTCTTTTCTCCATTTAACGCCTGGGTGCAAGCATGATTAAAGTACCCAAAAACAGGAATTTAAAGTAAACATTAATTGTATTGTCTTCTAAAATTCTGTCTCTTCTGACATTCTTGTCAGTATCTCCCGCTAGGCCTGCGCTCTCTGTCTTCGTCGATCGTTTTTCGGTGCTTTAGGTTAACTGAGAACCATGCTGGCATTCAACTAGCAAATACGGCATGATTTGACGTGCGACTGAAAAGGGCACTAAGTCACTAATGGGTTTATGCGACTATTGCAGCAGTCCTGAATTACGCCATGTTATCTTAATTGTGTTGGTTTTGACCTCCTGAATGAACCTTGATACGATTCTGTTCAAGCAGTTCGGTTAACGTCTGGCAACTTTTCACTCATTAGTCAGGAGGCAGTGTGGAAACGACCAACGTTTGCATCTAACAATTTAACGGACATTTCGTTTTATCCCCTCGAGCTTAAAATATTCAAGCGTTTTTGTTACTTTTTTGAAACTGTCTGATCCCAGTAGATGTGCTAACTCATGAAATGTCAACCAAAATTTCGAAGTGCGTTCTCGTTTCGAAAAGATAAATTAAGAAGGATTGTAAAACTAATCATGATGCAGCATAAATCTATAATAATCCAGTTACCTCAGAGTGTCTGCTTTCGAAAGAACTTATTTTCGGCTGCATGCAAGATCTTTACTCTGCAAAAAATGACTACTGAAGTAGCATGCAATTTCTTCAGGGACTTTCGATGCCCTTGAAAATTCAATAATATTTCATGGAAAACATGCATTAAAAATATTCATTCTTTTACTTATTTGGTAGTAAATTACGTCTTCTCCCAATTTCATTCTCAAAAAAGAGTATAATTCGGTTTTAAAAAAGTTTCTCATTATAAGATTTTTTAATACCGTTAAATGGCCGTTTATGAAACGTCATGTATCTGCATTTACGAATGTGGCTTGTAAAGTTAACGATATTGCTCAAATCTACTGCTTATTTTTATGAAACTTATATGGTCTCCTTTAAACACCTTAGAAAAACGCATGGTTTTCCGTACACGGAAAATATGCAGCTTGTAGTTTTGAAACCCTGAATGCAAGTGAACAGCAGGTCGGGTTCAAAATTATTCGGCAATTAGAAAGTCTTTTTAAAACCGAAATACACTTTTCTTTTGAGTATGAAATTGGAAGAAGACGTGATTTTCTACCGAATATGTAAAAGAATGAATATTTTTAATGCATGTTTTCCATGAAATATTATTGAATTTTCAAGGGCATCGAAAGTCCCTGAAGAAATTGCATGCTACTTCAGTAGTCATTTTTTGCAGAGTAAAGATCTTGTATGCAGCCGAAAATAAGTTCTTTCGAAAGCAGACACTCTGAGGTAACTGGATTATTATAGATTTATGCTGTATCATGATTAGTTTTACAATCCTTCTTAATTTATCTTTTCGAAACGAGAACGCATTTCGAAATTTTAGTTGACATTTCACGATTTAGCACATCTACTGTATTTATGTAGACCGCTATAGAACCCGTTCTTCAACTCCGCTACTGACTGCAGATCAATTATTTGGAAGGTCTATTCTTTATCCACATTATATTATGCAGAGTGGAGGTTGTAGTATCTTTCTTCGGTTCTCAGTGTTCACCAGTTTAAGCAGTGAAGTAACGACGATAACTGAATTGTTAGGCAAAAACTGACTGCTAAATGATTGATGGGGTTATCACTTACGTGTTCATTGCACGAGTTTGTCTAATGTCCAAGTAAAACGTTTTATTATTGAATTGCTGCCGCTGTTTTTGGCACTACTTCTGCTAACGCTTCCACGTCGGTTCGGAAAATGATTACGAATAAGACTTTTTTAATTTGGTTAAAGCAAATTACAAAATGGTATCTTCGGAATTAAAAATATGTGTGCAGTAGGCATCTGAATGAAATGTACTTTTATCAAAGATGATAGTTTTTTCTCTGTTTACTTCTTATCGATCTTTAAGTCCTTGCATCTCTTACGTCTAGGTGCTCGCCCGATGAAGATCCAGACGGATGCATCGATATTTTGAGTGAAAACACCCTTATCATTCAGAGGCCTTACGATGAAATGCGGTCAAACAAGAAGAGGTCTGGACAGCTCGAAACTCTCGAGGTTTACCGAGTTTACAAGCCGAACAGCGGTCAGGCAGACGTATTCAGGGACGTAGAGGACTACGTTGTCTCTGCTGTTGATGGGTATGCGCGTTCTGGAAGTGTCTATTTCTTGCTGGGCTCACTTAATTAGCCATGTCTCGTTATTTAAGATAAACTGTCGCCAAGGAGCCCATACTTCAGTTAAACTGACTAATTACACATAAGTATTTCACGCTGTTGCTTTCCTTTATCCATTCCGGAGCGTAATCTTACAAAAGTATTGCTAGTCTCTATTTGCCTCTATGGTCGGTCTTCCTGTGGTAACTTATACTCCCAATCTCAACTGAGATGACAGATGACACATGGTTCAACCGTAGATCGCTGGACGTGAAGCCGCTTAGTGACCACATATTGCGAAGTTCGGATCACTGGTTACTCAAAACTGATGATTCCTCTGACTGACGTACGACGTTTATAGAGTCAGAAATGGCCTCTTTCATTCAGATAGACATTGTTGCCTAAAAAATGTACTGCCCATCAATGGCAGGAAGATTTTGCAGCCTGACCACACTATGCACCATTGTGGTTATCGTATCAAGTGTTCACAATCTTGCCTCATAGCCATCTAACCAGCCCAAACTATGGTCTTCACAATATGCTTGTGCGCATAGCATATTTGGTGTTACCTCTGGCGTTTTGACAGGAGAGGCTCAGTCGTAAGCTGGATGGCCTATTTCTCTTTGGTATATATTGTCTTTATGCGTTTGTGACAACGTTAGTTATCCTTACACTATCATTGCCTTTTTATTCAGCATCGTCTTTCCTACTTCTCCATGAAACACCTACGCAGTAATCAACTCATCTCGAGGAACCGTCTGTCCTTCCTGAATGGGTAGACGCCAGTAGTGTGTCCTGTCCCCAGCAGGGAATCTATGGTCATTTAAGAAAGGATGCCTCGTCACTTTACTGGCAATCCGTGTAGAGGCTTGTTTCTAAGTTTGACAACATCGAAGCATCATACTAGATTCCGTAGATTAATTATTTAACATAAAACTGCCGAGCGCATCCCCAGAGTGTTCAAGCTGGATGCTCTAAATTGTCGACGGTATGCGTGTCATTTTTCTTTGGTGCTTCCGCAGGTCTTTCTCAGTGGCTTTCGACACACTCTAAATCTAAAGAAACGTTCACGTAGCGCCTGGTTTGGGCGCCTGATTCAAACTACATATTTCCTTTTCATCTGAACTTCGTTGTCTCATGTATGGACACACAGTGAAAACAAAAACCCGCCGATGTCGGAACAGAACGTTTCTACTCGATAAAATAGACTGCTGACAGAAACACATTTTTTTAAGAAAAGAGTTGGCTACCTTCTAATACAGGGGGACTTCGGCACGACACGCTTTGCGGTAACTTAGTGTACGCAATCTGTCGCAAGCCTACCATGAATATTTAATCTGACTTGCACACATTAGAAATGGATGGCTGTCGGTGTCGGAACAGTGGTTTTGTGCTTGAAAAGTTAGCGCCATGTAAACAGCCCAATTTTAAGTAAAACGTTAACTACAGTCATATGCAGAGTAACACACTTTTCGACAAACTAGTGTGCGCAAAACCTGATGCCACAAATCTACAAATGGAAATTCTACTCAACTTATTTTGAGTACGAAAATAATGAATGTACAGGGCAGCCTGGTTAATGTAGCCATGGAGTGTTGCACCTACTTATGCCAAAATGCTCAATTTAAAAGCAGCCATGTTTTTACCCACGCTGTTAGAATTGATTTGACGGTAAGAGAAGTATTGACTCGTTGGTCAGCACTGACGGTGAAACCACATTGTCGAAATGTGCTAACCCCGAGGGTACATCCGCATTGTGGGGAAAATCGCGTCATTGTTTTACTAACACGTTACTTAGCACGGCAGAAAATGCTGGCCATGTGTCACCCATTCGAAAGTGTCTGCAATTCCAGGATCAGCAGACCACGGCCCTCGCAGCCTCGTCTGCGCTGGCAAGTTTTCAACACTTGGTTCGCTGCCGGTAAATGCGCTTGCGCTCCCGCTGTTGGCCAAAATGCTGGTACTTTGCTGTGTGGACCAGGAGGTGTGTAATGGAACGCTTAGGTGCGGGTTAGGCCGCGCTATCAACATGAGCTCTCCCCCGACTCCGGTCTTCTTGGCTCTGTCTTGACACCGGGCACAAATTGAGGAGTAGTGACTATGGCTGCCTGGTCATTCACCTCCATCTGACGCGTCGTGGTGTTGTTGTTGCTAGTCAAAATCCTGGTACTTTGCTGTGTGGACCAGGGGGGGTGCAGTGTAGTGCCAAGGTGCGGGTCAGGCCGCACCATCAACCTGAGCTCTCCCGCGCCTCCGGTCTTCCTGGTTCTGTTATGACACCGAGCACAAATTGAGGAGGAGTGAGTGAGATCGATGCGGCGCAAGTCCACACCCAGCTTGACCTTGCTGCGGAGCACACGGTGAAGATTTTCGGACGCGATGGTCGAACTGTCACGTAGCACGATTGTCATGAGTGCCTTCAGTTGCAAGGCGAACTAGTATGAGGGTGGATGACAGCCGTGTCTCCTCGCCCGATAGTCACTGCACATACTTTAACCGTCGTCTCCGATACCTGAACAAAAATTAGCAGGCGAAGGTCAACAAACCACACCTGAAAACGGCTTAGGCAAATTCTAGTGGTCTTTACACTGGGATAATTTGACAGCAAAAGCAGAGTTAAACAGCCGTCCAGAAAGACATATCAGCCGTTTAATGTACAGTGGGTAGGTAAACTCATGAACTGTCAACTGAACTCCCGAAGTGTGTTTACTTTTTGGAAACATTGATTAAGTATGGTTGTAAAACTGAAAAACATGCAGCATAATTTTATAATATTTCAGTTACTGCAGGATGTCAGCTTTCGAACGAACTTGTTTTCGACCGCAGGAAGAAACTATACTCTGCAAATAATTACTGATTAATTAGCATGCATTTTTTCATTGATTTTCGATGTCCTTAAAAATGCAATTATATTTCATCAAAAACATACATAAAATAACCATTCCTTAGGAAATTACGCCTTTTTACAATTTTATACGCGAAGAAAGGGTACAATTCGGTTTTAAAAGAGTTTCCAATTGAGCGATTTTTAAAACCATGAAAGTGGTCGTTAATAAAACGTCATGTCTCTGTATATACCAATGTGCCTTGCAAAGTTAAAAATATGGCTCAAATGCGCTGTTAAAATTTATGATACCCATATAGTCTCATCCTAATAGCGTAGCGAAATGTATGGTATGTATGTACATTTGAACCCCTAAGTGAAAGTGTAACGACCGGTCGGGTTCAAAATCATTCAGGAATCGAAAACGTTTTTGTAAACCAAATTATACTTATCCCTCGAATAACGCACGCTAATTCGGTAGAAATATACGTCCTCTTCCAATTTTATACCAGAAGAAGTTTTATATTTTGGTTTTTCAAAACTTTTCAAATTCTTAAACAATCTAAAACCCCGACCCGCCGTTACACTTGCATTCGGGTTTCCATAATACAAGCCGTACTTTTACCGCGCACGCAAATCCGTACATTCATTTACGAAATTAAGACGAGAAAATGTGGGATTTTTAAAATTAAGCAGTTGATTCGAGCCATACTGTTGACTTTGCAAGGCACATTGGCAAATGCAGAGACATGACGCTTTATGAACGGCCATTCCAAGAGATCAAAGAAGCCTACAATGTGAACCGTTCGTAAAACCGAATTATAACCTTCCTTCGAGTAGTAAGTTGGCAGAAGACATAGTTTTCTGCCGAAGGAGCAAAAGCATGGATATTTTGTCCATGTTTTCCTTGAAATATGATTGAATTTTTAGGGGCATCGAAAAACACTGAGAAAAATGCATGACCATTTAGTAGTTATTATTTGCAGAAGACAGTTTTTGCATGCAGCCAGAAAGACGTTCTTTCGATTGTGGACATCCTGAAATAACTGCACTATTATATAAATATGCTGCGTGTTGATCAGTTTTACAACCCTACTTAATCAAAGTTTTCGAAACATAAACACAATTCGGGATTTCGGTAGACCATTAATGAGTTATCACGTATATTGTAAGTTTAGTCTTTATTTGGCGAGAAATGGAGTCAGAAAACGCGCTGTAAAAATATTGGGTAATGAGCTTCACGTAATTTGTGGACGTAAAGAATGCTGCAATCACATTTCACCAGCGTGACCTCGGTCATTCTGGCATTCTGCAATGTTCGAATGCCTCAAGAAAATCCAATGTCTAACCAGCCCAAAATGAGAACAGATCTGGCCACCTGGAAGGTTACTCGTAACAAAGTGAACATTTTGGTTCTCAACGGATCAGCTGCTCCCAAATTTCTGTAATAAAGTCGACAGCGTGGCAACATGCGAAGGTTGCCACTGCCATCCAGAGCGAGCCCTTGTAACAATTCTCCGCTGTCCGTAGAAACGGAGCTGTCGTCTCATGACAATGGGGCATCCACGATGTGGGGAAAAAGCTGCCGCACCCATAAGCACCCAAGGTCATGACTAAGGCAAACAATTAGAGCGTAAATGATAGAGTCAATTAGGCTGTGTACATTCTTATCACAGATGCGCTAGAGAGAAGCTACGGTGACTTCAGTGACAGCTCACTCCATAGATCAAACTCGAGGTACGGTTTTGTGTGGCCGTGCCGTCGAAAGTTACGACGCCAAATGCCTCCTGTAGCATTGTTGTACAAAAAGCAATCTCATCTTTAAATAACCACTTTCGTCCGTCAAAGCTAGAGAATGCGACGTCGATACGTTCTCTTCCTCTGTTTGCAACTACTGGAACGGTTTCTTCTCACCAGGAGAGACCGACATGATGATTAATTGAAAAAGGGGAGATATGTTGCTCAGCTTGATGGAAAGACAGCTGCAATATCCCTCGAAAGCTGAAGTTAAATGCGCATCGGCGCTAATGACGTCTTTCTGCCAAGAATACAGATTAGTTTTGATGATATTATAAACACCCGCAATCATCAAATAAAAGTCACGGAGGCACTAAACGCAAAACAACTTCCGATCATCGTCTAAGTCAGGGATTTAGAAGTTCTCGGATGTGCATATCGGCGAATTATTTACTAGTCCTACGATGACAATGAGCAAAAGAAACATTCAGCGTCTCCTAGCAGAGGAATCCAAGCTACCTGAGTGAGTCGATGCCGGACAAACCGACTCGGTCAAACGCCCTGGCCAGGTGCAATGAAAGGTGGACATTTTGGTTCCCAACGGACCAGCTGCTCCCAAATATCTGTTACAAAATCGACAGAGTGGCAACATGCGAAGGTTGCCAACGCCATCCATAGCGAGCCCTTGTAACAATTCTCCGCTGCCCGTAGAAACGGAGCTGTCGTCTCATGACAGTGGGGATTCCACGATGTGGGTAAATAGCTGCCACATCCATAAGCACGCAAGACCATAACTAAGGCGAACAATTAGAGTCAACAAAGATGTGTACATTCTTATCGCAGATGTGCTGCAGTGAAGCTACACTGACTTTAATGACCGCTCACCACATAGACCGAACTGCATGCAAGGGTGTTGTCTGGCCATGACGTCGAAAGTTGTAACGCCGAAGGCCTCATGTAGCATTGCTGTGCAGAAAGCAATGTCATCTTAAAATAAACACTCTTTCGTCCGTCAAAGCTAGACTGTGCAACTTAGATACGTTCTCGTCCCTGTCTGACAACTACTGGAACGGTTTCTTCTTATCAGAAGAGTCCAAATTGACGATTTATTAAAAAAGAGAGATATGCTGTTCGGAATGATGAATAAACAGCTGCAAGTCCACCCGGAAGTTGAGGTTAAATCCACATCGTCGCCAACGACATCCTTCTGCCAGGAATACAGATTAGTTTTGATGACGTTATAAACACCCGCAATCACCAACTACAAGCCACGGAGGAACCAAACGCAAAACAAATTCGGATCATCGTCTAAGCCAGGGATTTAGAAGTTCTCCGATGTGCGTGTTGACGAATTAGTTATTAGTCATACGATGACAATGAGCAAAAGAAACATTCAGCGTCTCCTCGCAGAGGAATCCAAGCTACCTGACTCAGTCGACACCGGTTAAACCGAGTCGGTCAAACGCCCTGGACAAGAACAATGAAAGGTGACCTGCGGATTCGCAGGGCAGGAAAGTACTCAAGAAGACAGTGAGGTAAAAACTCCGCTGCAACCACCCCGACAAACCGTCAAGCTACACCATACTGGAGCAATTTTCTGCAGGAAATTATCGAACCCCTACTCAATTTCAGTCAAAGTTCGCATACATACGGTGGATCAGAACTTTAAACAGATTGACGCCATTCGTTTCGTGAGATCTGCTCAGGAACAAGGGCCGTAAAACTGCAAGGTCATAAACGGTGACTGATTGAAAAAAGCACATAGTAATGCCAAAGTAAAGCAATAATCCAGGCGATGACATTCAGTACACGGAATCCTGCCTGACATAAATAGTGAGATCCACAGTGAAATGGGAAAGACAAAGTACGCGTTGGTTGCACATCGCGCGTAGATCTGAGGGAGCAAAGGGATGTGTACCAGTGCCTATATCTCATGAAAGTGCAGTCGACAGGTTAGACCATTAACAAATATCATCTGAAAGAGGCGCCAAGCCGTCACTGACCTGTTCTCCTTTCAATGACATAGGATACGCAGATCTAAATGAATTCAGTCCGTTGTCTCTCCATGATCACGTCGGGGTCACCGATGATTGTCGATAGGGGCCGACCGTGGATTACATTCGTACGAAATAGGGTGCGGTCCCCTAGAACGTCGGAAGTCAGAGAAACATCAGTGGGGATATGTGCTGATAGAGAACACCGTAATCGAAAAATGCAGTACGAGATGTGATGTTTGCATGCGACTGTTAGATACAAGTTAAGACTCGAGGCCTTGAGAAGATGATTGACAGACTGACCTAACTGACTTGGCCGTTGACCCTAATCGGGCGCATTGACGCTTACGATGATCAGCCGTCAACAAAACGCATAAGCCTTTCAGCTTCCCCCAGTGGTTGACTGCTATCGTGTCAGATTAGGCGGCCCGCCATAACAGAAAAACTAACATTAAAGTACTTCAATTTTGCTCTCGCCAACCAAACGCGACATTTAGTAGTAATGAAATGATTGAATATAGGGGCTTCTGCGTAGAAAAATTGCTTGAACAGTAATCCTGTCTAAAGAAACACTTGTAGTTTGGTCAACCATGCATTTTGTTGTGACGCTTGAATGATGAAAATGAGCTACGCTACCTAAACAACTAGTAGCTCTAACATCTTCGATTATTGCAATTTTATTGTTTTCTTATGCTTGTAACTTACATGATAGGCCAATTTCTGAGCATGTAATTTTAGCTTGTTGGACGGCCCGAGAAACTCAAATGAAATACATTATTTACTAGCAAAGGTGCTGTTAGCCTCCATTGGTTGAACAGATCGGGCTAAATTTCTATTTAACAACCATAAAAACATTGCAAAGACAGTTAGTGACACATTCAAGGTCAACAGGTAAGAAGTTCTGAGATTTGACACGTTGGCTATACGCGATAAGCATAAAATGGCGAGGTTCTCTACAACAAACAGTTTTAAATTTCCGATTCTCACTTGAACCCATTGGCCGTGATAGAAACAGTCACTAACGGGGAACCAGCTGCACGAGAAATGCCAGCGCATGCCAGGCTGCAATAGTCGTGGTCTGCTGATCCTTCAAACCCAAAGTTATACAGACACAAGGACGGTTTTGAGATTTATTCGCTGATTTTTCATGTATGATATGCCTGCGAAACCATTTTCAAGCGCATTTTTAATCATAAACCGTATATAATGGGAACCAATTTGCTCGACAGCTTAACTGACGTACAATAAGCGGCCCAGATCCTTATCGAACGCCCAAAAGAGCAATTATTGCTAACTGTGTCACGGCATTTGTTTTAATCGGCAGCAAGTAATTACTTGGACACAGTTTGCGTTCCCACAGCATCTTCATAAATATTTAGACAGCACTTACTTCAAAGTGGTGATGGGATTGCTTAAATGACGCTTTTCGTCCGACACGATTATTTCGGCCTGGTGTTTTATCGTACAAGGTTGAGTCGTCTGTTGTATACTGTCTGGTAAATTATCTACAAAGGTCTCAGCTCACAGAGTTGTAGGCACTTAATGTTTATTTTTAATTGTCCTGCTTAATTTCGATTGCTGTATGTGAATGCATTAAAAGCACCGCCCGAAAAACGAGTTTACCAATTATCTATACTTATTTTGCCATTCCTCTATGCATACATAGGCCCCGCCCACGAAACCCCTATTAACAACTTTACCGCTAGACAGGCACCTTTGCCCGGTCGTTACCTAAATGACCTAAGAATTGCGCGGTCTAACATTTATATGTCCTGAGTAATTACCTGTCCATATGTGCTGCCGAAATACCTTTGCACAAAATTTTCTTTGGAGCAAGATTATGAAAGCGCAGCAATTGGGTGTTCGATACCTACACTAGAATGGCTTTCACTGTAGCCCCTACTCTGGCACTCTTCATACGCATTTAAAATTGCCGTGTGCCAAATTCACATAATCTATTTCGAGCATGAATTGGGTAACAACCGAGAAAGACCGTCCGCATTAATTCACGTAGTAGAACCAGGAAGTCGAAAGATTCAAGGGGAACGAAAATAAATGAAAGGGCAACCAGTAAAGGCAAATTCATCTTCATTTCCACCGCGGCAGTAAATTGCACCTTCCAACAGATAATCGAAGTAAAAAATTCGTTTTCCCTCGCGAAAAGGTGCACGTCGGATCTAAATCTTCCCAAAGACGCGGCAAAACTGTAATTCCCGAGGAGGAAACGCTGGTTTGTCTCGCCTTGGCGCCTCTCGCCAGATTACCTTCATTTTCCAGTCATCTTGGTCAAATCGCCCTCTCTTCCCCACCTCCTATCACCACAAAATTGACGGCTCACAATGCACGTGCATCTATGTGGGTTTAACTCATCACGTTAGCAGATCCACGCTGTTTTCGCTAAGAAATCCCAGCTGTGACGCCAGTGGTTGTGCTCTTGCCAAGTGTCTTTGCCTGCGCGGGTGGATCATAATTGCGGCCACACATAAATGCAGATTCGTCAACTAAGAAAACCTCAAAATTACTTGCCACAACAAACATTCTATGATAATACCATAGCGGCAAAATGGTCACAACAAATGCCGTCGTCAAAATACGGTCAGCAGTCGCCAGGTGCTATGTAACAAAAAATGCAGATTCGTTGAGCTAAACCGGTGTCATTGCTACACGATTTTTTTGTTATATTGGCCACTGCATAGCAAAAATGTGAACTGAATTATCCTTCGTCCTGATCAAAT
>CACRXP010000760.1:187909-241064 GCA_902702965.1 Spirometra erinaceieuropaei
CGACCATTTCACAGTATTTGGAAGTCCCACTATTAGAACTTTTTTAAAACCTAATTATATCCCCCTTTCGTGTATAAAATTGGATAAAGACATAATGATCTATCGAATTAGCAAATGAGTGAATATTTTTATGCATGCTTTTCATGAAATATAATTGGACAATTAGGGGCGTGAAATTTCACGCTAATTAAGTAGTCATTTTTACAGAGTGCATTTTTTTCATTCAGCGGGAAGGAAGTTCATTCGAAAGCCGGTATCCTGAGATAACTTGAATATTATTGAATTAGATTGCAGGCTGACGAGTTTTACAGCCCTGCATTATTAATTTTTACGAAACGAAAGCGAATTTCGGAATTTCGGTCGATATTTCAAGATTTAGCCCACCTACTGTAGGCATGTGACGTTCCAAAGTTGTGTTATCCAAACGATTGGCGGCTGTGTTGCTTAGGCCATTGCGACACAGAGACGTGATTCCTATAGGTATCCTTATAACTATTGGCGGTAAAACTCTTTATTAATAACTCGGCTACCTCAAGATGCCGGTTTTTGAATGAAAGTTTTTCCAGCTGCATGCAAAACCTGTAATCTGTAAAAGTGAGTACTTATGTAGCATGCAGTTTTCTTAGTGTTTTTCAATTTCCGTTGCACTCAGTTATATTTCATGGAAAACATGCATAAAAATATTCATTCATTTGATCATTCGGTAAACAATTACTTTTTTTTCCAATTTTATATTCGATCAAAGTGCATAATTTTGTCTTTAAAAACGTTTCTCATTGTGAGCCTTCAATACGGTGAAATGTCCGTTCATATTATTTCATTTCGTTGCATTTACCAAAGTGGCCTGTTAAGCTAACACTATGGCCCGAATCCGCGGCCAAAGTGTATGAACCCCCTTTGGTCTTCTCATAATACCGTAAAGAAATGCATGGTTTTCCGTACACGGAAAATATACGTCTTGTAGTTCTGAAACCCTGAATGCAAATGTAACGGCAGGTCTGGTTCAAAATTATTCGTTATTTGGAAATATTTTTAAAACTGACTTCAACCTTTCCTTCGAACAAAAAATTGGAATAAGAGGCAATACTCTACCGTATTAGTAAGAGGATAAATATTTTGACGCATGTTTCCTATAAAATATAAATGAATCTTTAAGAGCATCGAAAATCAATGACAAAAAGCATGCTACCTAAATAGTCCTTTTTACAGAGCACAGTTTCTACACGCAGCCGACAAGACGTTTTTTCAAAAATCGGCTTTCTGAGGAGACTCAATTATTGTAAAATTGTACTGCATAATTGTCAGCTGCGCAAGCCTATTAAATTAATCTTTTCCAAGCGAAAACGCATTTCAGAATTTCGGTTAACATTTCTTGAGTGATCACACTTACTGTAATACTGCGTGCAAGGAGTATTTTGACTCAGGTGTGTTGCACAAATTAATCGGTGATAATTTCGGGCGATCTTTAGATTTCTGGTGGACCAAAGGGATCAATCTGCTTAAACAGTTCTTTCTTAAGTACATTATCGCCGCCTAGTTTCGGGTCGTTGCATAGTCCATCACACACTTTGAAATGATCAGGTAGTGAGGGTGGTATTGTTCAAAAATTTTTTAAGCCTACTGCTCACAGTGATTATGGTTCAACAAGACGATATGTTTAATGGCACCTACTGTTTAGTTCGAAATCTGAGATCTCACAGTCTCTGTCGGGTCTTCGCTTCTTACTTGCATAGGATGAAGTATAATTCGGTTTTCTTATAGCTATTCAATGGCCATCGCGACAATAAACGCAGGTCTAAGAATGTTCAGATAAAAGTTAAAATTGTCTTAGCCCATGGGATGTACACTTTGTGTACCAAGTGACGCCTATGTTTAAATAGCGGCTGACATAAATCACAGCGTTTTTCACAAAGCGGCAATCTTCCACCATTAAATTACTATTATGGGCGTGTGAAGTGGCAAATAGTTCGGCGATCCGGCCGGATGCTTAATCTACATCTCTTTGCGATGGAAACTATGATGAATCTGCGCACGCAAACACGTTCTAAGTAGGATTTTAAATCATTCAGCGGTGTGGATCTGTTTTCTTTTTGCGTTAAACCCAGCTAGGCGCACCTGCATGACTGGCCATCAGATTTTGGGGCGATAGGATCTGGGGAGGGGGGGGGGCGAGAGACGTCAAGGCGAGACGAGAACAGTTTTGCCGCGTCTATGGGAAAATTCAGAACCGACGTGCACCTGTCCGCGGGGAAAATGACTTTTGTGCATTGGTTTTCTTTGGATCGTGTAGTTTACTGTTGCGGTGGAAGTGACGTTGAAATTGCCTTCAATGCATGCAAAAACTGGATGCCTTGGCAACGGTATATAAAAAGACCCCACCCAATTTCAGTAGACTGTGGATCATGTCATACGGGATTGTCTTCTGGCATACATTTGCAGGCTATTGCAGAAATAACACTGCCAACAACGATTACTTCGTACGACACCATAGCTAAACTCTAAATACGTTATTTTGTGTAACTTACTTTTTGTTCATTGTTTAATTATCGTTCCCATTTCCGTTGTCGTACAGCAGCGTAGGATAAGAGTTTCGGCATAAATCCAGGCAATTTTTGCGTTTTCTTTCATTCTGTCACCTTACTGTCTGTTTTCTGCCCCATCCATAAAACTCCCTTTACCATAAATCACGTATGGCACGATTCACAGTCCACTGATAGTTGAAAGAGATCCTTCTCTATACCGTTGACTTAAATTTCTAAACTCAAACACATGTATTTGCAAAATTACCACAAAACTATGGAGGTCTTTAACATACAACCTAATTTGCGATAAGTCGTTTCAACTTAGGATCTAGAGAGGGGTTTGAATCGCGGTTCGTCGTGACAGTCGGGCCGTCAGTCTCGACGATTTCCACCAGGTGGTCCACACCCATGTGCGAGCAGGGGCAGTCACTTGGGGGGTTTACATTACGCAACACCTACCACACTCCCCTCCTCCTGGTCCCAGTTTCGTGACCAAGTTAAGAAGACCGGAGGCGGGACAGACTACAGTCGATTGGTACAGCACAGGCCCACACCTAGGCGCACCCCCAGAGCCGTCTTCTTCCTGGTTCAATACACACACTGACCTCTATTTTATACGAGGGAAGGGGAGGCGTCGGAGAGCCAAAGCGGAGCGACGTGAACAGGCAACCGTGCCTGGCACCACACTCGAATGTTGGCATTTGTCATGGGTGCGTGTTATGACCCGGAACGAAGGTAGAACAGGAAGAGAGCCGGATCGGAAGACCAGCACCTTATTGGCGTCTTGCGGACAGGAGGGGTTACAACTCGTCAGAAATATGCACTGTTAGTGTTTGCCCCTGTGCGTTCGCAACATTCCACCCAATGGCGTGCCTGCCGTTGAGGACGTTCTAGAATGTTCCTGCCCGGGGCGTGCTGGCCGCTGATTGGCCACCGCGTGCGCGATAGTCGCCCCCGCGGAATGAATGATCGACCGGCCAATGAGTGGGCTTCATGCGTGAGTAAAGCCACCACACGTGTTCGACGCTGAAGTGTAACGTCCCTGGACTTGAACAGAATTGTTTGAATGTGTGACACTTTTTGGCGCGAGGACCTAGGGTGGAGATGGCGTAGTCGCGTGTCGGTGAAGATACCGGTCCCTCCCTCTCTCTTCTGCCGATCCCTTCCTCCTCGTCGTACCGTAACGTAACGTATCGTCCGTACCGCTCGCCTCCTAGCTACATCGGCACCCCCTCGGCCCCTCCCTGCAGTTGCCCCCAGCGCTGCGCTCCCCACCGGTTTACTAGCTGGCATGTTGGCATCGCCTCTCCACCCAGACAGGTCATTCTACAGATGCAACCATCCTTCCTGTACAATTACAATTATTATACGTTTTCCCGTGCAAACTCGTCATATTATACTTTATCCCTTATTCGGCATGCCTTCTACTCGTGTGTATGGATGTTTATCAAGGAATGCTAACAGTTCCGTTCCGGTCTACCCCGGCCAAGAACTCTTATCAGCGTTCTCTTACTTTGGTGTGTGCTATCGCTGACGTGCTCGGCCGCTACAGCAGTGCACGCCGGTCAGCCGTCTAACTTCAAGCGTGTATCACGCCGTCGGCTTGGTCGCCTGTTCAGCGCCTTAGGTTGTGGCTTTGCGCCGCTTGCACTCTCCATAACATCCCCCGCTTTTGAAAGTTGGACTTCATGACTCTTCTTCTACAGGTCCAAGACCAGTTGCCTTTGAGGCTGCGTTCTTCTGCTACTTCTACGATCGACGGGTAGTGTTGTCTGACTGTCTGTTTTGGGCGTCTATGGGAAAATTCAAAACCGAAGTGCACCTGTCCAGGAGGAAAGACGAATTTCGTGCTTTGGTTGTCTCATGGGTTAGATCGCAGTTGGTAGCCAGGAATGAGGAAGCTGGCGGCGACGTTAACCCTTATTCTATCCTTAACCCCAAACCTAACCTCAGCCTTAAACGGTAACCGTTAACCCTAACGGCAACTCTAACCCTAACCAAATTAGTAAACGTAACCGTAGTCCCTAGAAATAGACGTAACTGAGAAACCTAACCGTAATACTGAAACCTATTCGTACGCTCAAACCCTAACCGTAACCCGAAAACCTAAGCCTAAATGCATACCTCTAAGCCGAAAATTGGAAACCAATAACCGGTACCCTAACCCTAACCGCAAACGTAAAACGGAAGCCAAATGGGTAAGATGTGATTATGGAGCCCCACAAAATAGTCCCAGTAAACAAACCCCCCGGCCACCTGTAATACGGGGCCTGGTTAGCAACTGCGATCTAGCCGTCTCTTGTAACGTGCAGTTTACTGCTGGGATGAAAATGATGAGGAAATTGCATTTAATGCATAATATAACTGAATGACTTGGCAACGGTATAGAGAAGGACCCCACTTAACTCTCAGTGGACTGTGGATCATGTCATATGGGATTTTCTTCTGGCATACATTTGCAGGCTGTGGCAGAAATTACACTTGCTAACAAGCATTACTTCCCATGGCTTCACACCTTGACTCAAAATCTATTATTTTGTTAAATTCCCTTTTTGTTTATTGCTTAATTTTTACTCTCATTTCTGTTGTCGCACAGCAGCGTAGGATAAGACTTTCGGCATAAATCTAGGCAGTTTCTGTGTTTTCTTCCATTTTGTCGGCTTACTGTCTAGCGTGCTGTCCCACCCATAAAGCTCCCTTTACTAAAAATCACGTATGGCACGATCCACAGTTTATTGACAGTTAAGTGGGGTCCTTCTCTATACCACTGCCGATGCCTTTACATTTTCTTTCGTTTTCCTTGCTTCCTCACGACCGCAAACTTGTTCAGCTTGAATTGACGCAGACCAAATTTCTCAGTTGTTACCTCACGACTGCACAGTGGGAAGTCGCCTGTAATTTATATTCTGCCCTGTGCGACGGCATGCCTGTATCTATGACCCGTACGATTTGATCAAATATTGATCTAGACACAGCTCACAGTGACTGTGCTTAAATTAAGTTAAATTCTTTCTAATGATTTCTGTCCAATTCAGAGACCGTGGTCTCGATGTATCTGGCTGTTCTGTTTTTCTGATTTAACCAAGACGGAGGATAATTCAGTTCACCTTGTTGCTATGTAGTGGCCACTACAACAAAAACTCGAGTAGCAATGACACCGTTCTAGCTCAACGAATCTGCATTTTTTGTTACATAGCACCTGGCGACTGCTGACCCTATTATGACGACGGCATTTGGTGTGACCATTTTGCCGCTATGGTATAATCATAGAATGTTTGTTGTGGCAAGTAATTTTGAGGTCTTCTTTGTTGACGAATCTGCGTTTATGTGTGGCCGCAATTATGACCCACCCGCGCAGGCAAGCACACTTGGCAAGAGCACAACCACTGGCGTCACGGCAAGGATTTCTTAGCGAAAACAGCGTGGATCTGCTACCGTGCTGAGTTAAACCCACATAGATACACTTGCATTGTGAGCCGTTAATTTTTTGGTAGCAGGAGGTAGGGAAGAGAGGGCAATTTGGCCAAAATGACTGTAAAATGACCGTCATTTGGCGAGAGGCGCCAAGGCGAGACAAGCCAGTGTGTCCCCCTCGGGGACTACAGTTTTGCCGCGTCTATGGGGAGATTTAAATCCGACGTGCATCTGCTCGCGAGGGGGAACGGTTTATGTACTTTGATTGTCTGTTGGAACGTACAATTTGCTGCTGCGCTGGAAATGAAGATAAAATGGCTGTCACTGCATACTTTTACTGGCTGCCCTTTCATTTATTTTCGTTCCGCTTGCTTCCTCAGGACTTCAGTATTTTTCTGCTTGAATTAATGGGGACGGCTTTTCTTAGTTGTTACCCAATTCACGCTCGAAATAGATTATGTGAATTTGGCATACGGCAATTTTAAATGCGTATCAAGAGTGCCAGAGTAGGGGCTACAGTGAGAGACATTCTAGTGTAGGCACCGAACATCCAGTTGCCGCGCTTTCATAAGCTTGCTCGAAAGAAACTTGTATTTAAAGGTATTCCAACAGCACATAATGACATAATTACTCTCGACATATAAATCTTAGACCGTGAATGTTTTAGGTCTTTTAAACTATCCCTTACCCACTTTAAATCAAGTTCTGCCTAAATATTTTCGAAGAACTTGTCGGAACGCAACTATGTCGAAAATATTATTTTCTGCGACTCAACAGGAATTCCGTGGTACAATAGGCAATAAATGTTCTTTTGAGTGTTGAAATAGTGATCAAGTTTTAACCAATCACGAGATGTCCACGTAGTGAACCCATTACTGTACCGGCTCTGCGTCTGTGTAACTGGTTGTTGTGAAGTAACTGGATATTTTGTGCTCATCGCATATAACTAACATGCAATGTCTCAGGACGTATACATTTGTGACTACGAATGAGTCATCTGTTCAGCGTCTTCATCATTGTCAAATAGGAATTTGAAGCATTTTTTTCCCGGGTATGAATTGAAAACAAGCATATACAGCAGAATTTATTGGGGCCAATAAATTTCGTGACGGCTTTTCAACTTCAGCCCGTCTCTGCATAACATGGGTAACGAATGAAAGAGCACAGCAGTATGAAGTTGTACAGAATGGCAGTGCATAAGAGCAAGTTCAAAGTTCAAAACAATCAATAATCAGATATGACGTCCACATAAGCATCAAAAAGGAAAAAGGGAGACGAAATGTTAACAACAAATCACAGTCAGGGGAAAATAGAGGCGTGAGATTACCAGGACAATTGAAGCTTGATCACGTGATTTAACTGCTTGCACAGGTCTGGTTTCTCCCTCCGTATGTAGTCTGCTTCCAAATAACGCAAGGTTCGAGTTGTACGTGCTCGGACAAGTACTCGAAAGGATGTTTTAGGGTCGACAACATGACCGCTATCTAACAGGTGTTTCGTTAAAGACGAACGGGGGGTTCTATTTTCCTGTTTGAAAAGCCAATTAGGCAAATACTCAGCGGCCCTGGTTGCCAATTGCCTTTGCGTTCGCCCAATGCACTTGCATCCGCAAGTGCATGTGAATTCATACATACAATTGGGGGTGGCGTGCACTGGCAAGGCATCCTTTGCCCGGTTAATTGGAAGGCTTTTTGTGGAACTGATGAAGATAAGCTCTGCTGCGTTGTACGTTCTTTCTTTAGTGCAACGCACGCGTCGCTTGATTGTGTTTGAGACGTTGTCACCCTTAAAAGGTAGACATATTATAACGGGCTTCTTCGGAACGGACTGTCTCGTCAACTTTGGCCATAAATGGTTGCTGTACTTCTGAATGAAGCGTGCAGGATAACCACGATTAAGTAAGGCTTCTTTGATGCGGGCAGTTTCTGTATCTATGGTCTCCCTGGAGCAAATATTTCTCGCTCTTTGAAAAAGAATATGTACTAGATTACGTTTCCATTGTATTGGCGCAAAGCTTTTAAAACGTAGGTATTGCCCTTTCTCAATTAATTCTGCTGTACATGCTTGTTTTCAAATAGGAATTTTGTCCGATGAGTTATCAAATGTACGTCAAATGCGATCTTATCACCCAGCTAAGGCTAAAAGTGCTTCTGCTGGTTGACAAAATTAGCATCAAATCGTTGTGCTTGACGGATCAACACGCATCAATTGTGCTGCCAGACAAGCTAGTCGCCAGTAATTCACATTCTACCCTGTCTACGGTTCGCCTGTATCTATGACCCCTATGATAGATTCGTACAGATTCGAGGTCCATTGTTCACAACGGTTGTGATATAGCTTACCCTAATTTTTTTATAAGTGATTAGCATTCATGGCGGGAATGCAGTGTCGCAACACTGAAGAAAACTTTTTCCCCCGTCTACCACCACTGATGCGACGAATACTACTAATAATCCTACTATTAGTACTACTACTACTACCACCGCCACCACGGCTGCCAATGCTACTCTACCAATGCTTACAGTATGGGTAACTAACTGCAATAATAATAGCATCAGTAACGGAGTGTTGCGACACTAGTATCCAACCGCATTCATTTCGGAAACCGTGGTCTGCATGTGGACCTCTATTCTTCCCTTCTGATTTAAACACGTTATGGGATAATTCAATTTGCCTTATGTCCATGCAATGGACACCACGGCACTGGACACATGACTACAAGCATTTAAACAAAAATCGGTAAAAATCGGGAGAGGGCACCCAAAAGATTGTGCCGGCCAAAGCAGCGGTCTTATCGCAACTGTCCTAAACTATGCAGCCACTGACTGAGCCGCACACTGGCGACTGCGGTAGCCCAAAAATCGAAATCGTATTGGCTCACCAAACCTGTATTTTATGTTACATAACATTTGGCGACTGGTGATCTTAATTTGAAACGGACCTATTAGTCATGGCGTTTTTCGTCAAGCGACCATTTTGCCGTCATGGGATGACCATTGTATGTGAAGTAGCAAGCAATTTTGAGGTCTGCATAAATGTCTAAAGATATATTTATGTGTGCCTGAAATTTTAACCCCTCCGCCCACACAAACAAGCCCGGCGGACGCAGAGCCACTAATGATTTCTTAGCGTAAAAAGCGTGGATTTGCTTCCGTGTGACGTTAAACCCGGCTAGGCCCCACTTGCGTGGAGAGCTATTAATTTTGAGCTACGAGGATCTGAAGAGGGGAGGCGAATTTTCCCAAACGGACCGGGAATTGAACGTCATCTGGCGAGAGGCGCCAAGGCGAGATGAGTCACAATCTGAGGCATGATCAGAGTTTATGGGCGAACTGGGAGCCGACATGCACCTGCTAATGGGGGAAGACGAAATGGCGCAAACGGCTTGTCCCGGTTTTACTCAGTTCAGATCGGAGGGGGACGATCTAAATTACAGTAGGTGGGCTAACTCATGAAATGTCAACCGAAATTCTAAAACGCATTCTCGTTTGGAAAAGGTTAATGAAGTAGAGTTGTAGGACTAGTCAGGCTGCAACAAAATTCTATAATATTTCAGTTACCACTGGATGCCGGCTTTCGAATGAACGTCCTTTCGGCTGCATGCAAAAACTACACTCTGTAGAAAATGGCTACTTAAGTAGCGTGCATTTTTCTCCCTGATTTTCGATGCGCCTAAACATTTAATTATATTTCGTGGAAAGCAGACAAAAAATGTACATTCTTTTACTTACTCAGTGGTAAATCACCTCTTTTTCCGATGTTATACTCGAAGGAAGAGTAAAATTCGATTTTAAAAACTTTTCTGATTCTTGAATAATTTTGAACCCGACCTGGTGTTGAACATTTATTCCGGATTTCAAAATTACAAGCCGTATATTTTCTGTGTACGGAAAACCATGTATTTCTCTACAGTATTAAGAGGAGACCAGATGGAGTTCATAAAATAAAGCAGGAGATTTGAGCCATATTATTAACTTTATATGCCACATTCGTAAATGCAGGCACATAACTTTTATGAACGGCCATTTTACGGTATTAAAAATATCTCAAAATTAGAAACATTTCTAAAACCGAATTTTAAACTTCTTTTCAACCGAATATGTAAAATATTGAATGTTTTATGCATGTTTCCCTGAAATGTAATATAATTTTTATGGGCATCGTAGTCGATGAGAAAATTTCATACTAATTAATAGTCATTTTTTACAGAAAATAGTTCTTTCATGCAGTCGAAAACAGGTTCATTCGAAAGCCGACACCCTGTGGCAACTGGATCATTATAGAATCATGCCGCATGATAATTACTTTTACAACTCTACTTAATTAATCTTTTCAAAACGAGAAAGCATTTCAAAATGTTGGTGGACATTTCATGAGTTAGCCCACTTACTCTGCGTCTTAAATCTAAGTAAAATTTGGAAGAATGTGGTAGTGTGCTTTTGTTTCCGGGTTGAGATAGACGCAGCTAGGATGGTCCAGCACGCTAAAACTACATGCTTGAAAATTGGCCTGTCAAATAAGTAGTGAGCATATGTACACGATAAAATTTCATCAAGCGAAGATGTTAGAGCTAGTAGCGGTTAAGGTAGCGTACATTGTTTAGCAAACTACAAGAATGTTTCCCAGCTCAACAAACCTGCATTCTGTATTGCAAAGCATCTGGCTTCTGATGACCTTACTTTGAAACGGACATATCTTTTGCAAGGCGACCATTTTGCCATCATGGGATGGCCACTGTGTGTGAAATAGCCCCACTTGCGTGGACAGCAATTAATTTTCAGCTACGATGATGTGAGGAGGAGAAGGGGATTTCTTCATATTGACCCAACTGTGAAAAACTCGGCGCCTCGGTGGGATTCGAACCCACGCAGTAAGGGGGAAGGCTTTAGTACAGCCAACGCTCTAACCACCTGAGCTACGAGGCCCCGCCGGACGACGCGAGTTTTATCACACTTGGGTCAAGTTACCCGCCCAACCTACTGCAACGTCTGGAATCCACCAACTCTGATACAGTAAGTTGACTGCCCAAGCAGGTTTTCCTAAGTAATTCACCTAGAATCCACCAGATGACTACTAGGCTCACGTAATTCATTGATATTTTGGCACAGTTGGGTCAATATGAATTATTCAAAATCTGCCAAAATATCAAGGAAAGAAGGGGATTTGCCTAATCGAACTGGGAAATGAACGTCATCTGGTGAGAGGCGCCAAGGCGTGATGAGTCACAATCTGAGGCATGATTAGAGTTTGTGGAAGAAATGGAAGCAGACATGTACCTTCTGATTGGAGAAGACGAAATGACGCAACTGGCTTGTCCCAGGTTTTACTCAGTTCAGGCCGGAGGGAGAGGATCTAAATTACGTCCCAAATGTAAGTAAAGTTTGGAAGCATGTGGTAGTGTGTCTCTGTTTCCGTGTTGATTTAGACGCAGCTAGGTGCACCTGCAAGTTTGACCATTAATGTCGAGGTGATGGGGGGTCACCAGGGCGGAACGTTTGCCCCCGCGGGCAAGCAGTCAGCCTGTCTGCTTCAGAGATCCCAGTTTTGCCACGTCTGTGGGAAAATTCCGAACCCACCTGCACCTGCCGCGAGGAAAAATGACTTTTGTCCTTTGGTTGGGTGCTGGAGTGTGAGTTTCACCGCTGTTGTGGAAATGAAGATGAAATTGCCTTCAGCGCATGCTTTTACTGGCTGCCATTTCATTTTATTTCGATTCGCTCGCTTCCTCATGACCGCACACTTGTTCAGCTTGAAATGACGCAGACCACCTTTATCAGTTGCTACCCAATGAAGTTTTGGAGGAGATTATTTGAATTAGATTTACCGCGAAAAAAGCAATTTGTTGTAAATGTCAGACTGTTGGTTTCAGTGGAATTCATGATAGGGCCTACACTTGTTGGACCGCGCTAAATCAATAAATTGAAAATGATATCCTCCACTATTATTCCTGGTATCAAAAATCATTTGCTGCGTTTTCAAAAGCTAGCTATAAATTGACTAGTTTGTAATGATATTTCGAAAGTATCTAATGACGTGCAATAACTTTGGACACATCAATTTATGACCGCGAATGTGCCTTAGGTCATTTGTGCTTTCCCGTTGGCAATTCTAAGCTAATTCTGCCTAAAATGTTGCAATGGACTTTTCGGAACACAAACTGTGTCCGAGTTATTACTTACTGCAGGTCAACAGAAATGCGGTCGCACAATTGGAGTTTAATTTTCTTTTTGTCTTCGATAGAGATTTGGGCCGCTTATTGTACGTCATATGTGTCGTCATGCAAACTGCCCCCTTAATCAGGATTTTAACAGCCAAATGTGTGCTTGGAAATGAGCTCGCAGATACATTGCACATGAGGAAGCAACTAAAGATAATTCCAGGCAGTGAACGCATAAACACACCATCTATGTGTCCGTATAACTGGCCGTTGCGAAGAAACTGGACATTGACTTCATCGTGTATTACAGCATGGTATGGCTCAGAACGTCTTAATTAATGGTCAAAACGTCATCATTTTATAACAGAACTTTAGTAAAAAGTGTTTAATGCAGGTAAAAGGCGATTTAATTACCTAATTAAGGCTGAAATTATCTCTGCTGGCCGGTAGAAATTGCATCAATCCAGTGTTAGTTGGGCATTTAAAAATACGCTTGAAAAGTAGCCTGTAATAAGAGCAAAATATAAGACGGCAGTAAAACTCCAGTAAACGAAGATATCTTATCTAGTGGCTTTTAAGATAGCACAGTTCATCCGCGTGATTCAATCACCATCCCAAAATACGCTGTTGACTAAACTGCAGGAGCGTCTTTGGGCAGGATTACTGTTCAGGCAATTAAGCTACGCAGACGTCCCTAAATTCAATCATTCCATGGCTGTTAAATGTCGCCTTCAGTTGGCGAGAGCAAAACGGGACACTTCTATGCTCATCTTTCTGTCGTTGTGAGTCAGTTAATTTAGCACGCAAGCTGTCAACGGCGGAAAGCTGCCAAAGCTATCTTGACGACTGATCATCGCGGGCGTCAATGAGGCCGATTAGGCTCAGTCTGTTAATCATTTACCTGTGGTGTCGAGTCTTCACTTGCAACAAGCAATCGCTGGTGCAGGCATCAGCTTACGCACTGCATTTACAACACAGGACCACACACAGAAATTTGGTCGCAGCCCTTACACTGTATTTCTCGACTATAATTCTCTCTACCTCCTGAATTTATCCTAATTCCTTTCTTTCCTGGCTTCCGACCTTCTAAGGAGCATGACCCTACTTCGTGCGAAGTAATCCACAGTCGTCCCCTACCGACATTTATAGGTGATCCCGTCGTTATCACGGGCAGACAACGGACCGACTTCATTGACGTGTGGGTATCCTATGACACTAAAAGTAGAACAGGTCAGTGATGCCTTGGCGCCAATTTCAGATGAAAGTTGTTAATGGTATAACTTGCCGATGTGCAACCCATACGTACACTGTCTTTCCCATTTCACTGTCGATCTCACTAATTATGTCAGACGAGATTTTGTGTGCTGAATGACGGCACCTAAATTACTGATTCACTTTGGCATTAATCTGTGCTTTTTCAAATCAGTCACCGTTTATTTCCTTGCAGTCCTACGGCAGTTGTTCCTGAACAGATCTCCTGAAACGAAGGGCGTCAATCTGTTTAAAGTTTTGATCCGCCGTATGTATACGAACTTTAACCGAAATTGAGTAAATGTTGGATGCTTTCCTGCCAAACATTGCTTCAGTATGATGTAGCTTGAGGGGCTGTTAATATGGTAGTAGCGGAGTTTTTCATCTCACCGCATTCACCGTCTTCCTGAATACTTTTCTGCCCCGCTAGTCTGCAGGTCACCATACACTGCACTTGGCCAGGGCGTTTGACCGAGTCGGTTTGTCCGGCATCGACTCACTCAGGTAGCTTGGATTCCTTTGGGAGGAGACCTGGAATGCTCCTTTTACCCGTTGTCCCCGTGTGACCAATAACTAATTCGCCAATAGGCACATCCGAGAACTTCAAAATCCCTAGCTTAGACGATAATCCGAAATTGTTCTGCGTTTGGTACCTCAGGGACTTGTATTTGCTGAATGCGGGTGTTTATGACGTCATCAAATCTAATGTGCATTCTTAACAAAAGAATGTCATTGGTGCCGATGCAGAGGCATTAAACGAAGATGTATCAGTTAGTGTCTAATAAGATAGCGCAATTCATCCACCTGATTCAATCACCATCCTAACATATGCTGTTGACTAAACAACAGGAGTGGTTTTAGGCAGGGTTACTATTCAGGCAATTAATCTACGCAGACGCCCCTATATTCAATCATTCCATTGCTGCTTAATGTCGCCTTTGGATGGCGAGAGCAAAATGAGGTACTTTAATGTTAGTCTTTCTGTCGTGGCGAGTCGGTTAATCTAGCACGCAAGCTGTCAACCGCGGAAAGATGTCAAAGCTATCTTGACGACTGATCATCGTGAGCATCAATGCGGCTGATTGGGCACGCTGTTTAAGTTAGTTAGATCAGTGTGCTAATCATTGTCCTAAGGCCTCGAGTCTGAATTTGCAACTAACAACCGCACGCAGACATCAGCTTACGCACTGCGTTTACAACAAGTGGACGCATACGTTAAAATGGTCACAACCCTAACACGGCATTTCTCGACTATAATTCTCTCTACCTCCCGAATATATCCTTAGTCCTTTCTTTCCTGGCTTCCGCCATTCTAAGGAACACGACCCTATTGCTTGCGAATTTAATGCACAGTCGGCCCCTATCGACAATCATCGGTGACCCCTAAGTTATCATGGACAGGCAACGGACTGAATTCATTTAGATCTGCGTATCCTATGTCATTGAAAGGAGAACAGGTCAGTGACGGCTTGGCGCCTCTTTCAGATGATATTTGTTAATGGTCTAACCTGTCGACTGCAATTTCATGAGATATAAGCATTGGTACACATCCCTTTGCTCCCTCAGATCTACGCGCGATGTGCAACCAACGCGTACTTTGTCTTTCCCATTTCACTGTGGATCTCACTATTTATGTCAGGCAGGATTCCGTGTACTGAATGTCATCGCCTGGATTATTGCTTTACTTTGGCATTACTATGTGCTTTTTTCAATCAGTCACCGTTTATGACCTTGCAGTTTTACGGCCCTTGTTCCTGAGCAGATCTCACGAAACGAATGGCGTCAATCTGTTTAAAGTTCTGATCCACCGTATGTATGCGAACTTTGACTGAAATTGAGTAGGGGTTCGATAATTTCCTGCAGAAAATTGCTCCAGTATGGTGTAGCTTGACGGTTTGTCGGGGTGGTTGCAGCGGAGTTTTTACCTCACTGTCTTCTTGAGTACTTTCCTGCCCTGCGAGTTCGCAGGTCACCTTTCACTGCTCTTGGCCAGGGCGTTTGACCGACTAGGTTTAACCGGTGTCGACTGAGTCAAGTAGTTTGGATTCCTCTGCGAGCAGACGCTAATTGTTTGTTTTGCTCATTGTCATTGTATGACTTATATATACTTCGCCAATACGCACATCCAAGAACTTCTAAATCCCTGGCTTAGACAATGATCGGAAGTTGTTTTGCGTTTAGTGCCTCCGTGACTTGTATTTGGTGATTTTGGATGTTTATAACGTCACCAAAACGGATCTGTATTCTTGACAGAAGGATGTCGTTGGCGCCGATGTGGATTTAACCTCAGCTTCCGGGGGGACTTGCAGCTGTTTTTTGATGATTCCGAACAGCATATCTCTTTTTTTTTAATAAATTGTCAAGTTGGTCTCTTCTGATAAGAAGAAACCGTTCCAGTAGTTGTCAGACAGGGGCGAGAACGTATCTACGTTTCACAATCTAGCTTTGACGGACGGAAGAGTTTTTATTTAAAGATGAGGTTGCTTTTTGTACAGCAATGCTACAGGAGGCATTCGGCGTTGCAACGTTCGACGTCATGGCCAGACAACACCCTTGCATGCAGTTCGGTCTATGCGGTGAGCGGTCACTGAAGTCAGTGTAGCTTCACTGCAGCGCATCTGCGAAAAGTATGTGCGCAGTTTAGTTGACTCTAGCATTTACGATCTAGTTGTTCGCCTTAGTTATGGTCTTGTGTGCTTATGGGTGCGGCAAGTTTTCCCCAAATCGTGGAATCCCCAGTGTCATGAGACGACAGCTCCGTTTCTGCGGGCAGCTGAGAATTGTTACAAGGGCTAGCTCTGGATGGCAGTGGCAACCTTCGCATGTTGCCACTCTGTCGATTTTGTAACAGATATTTGGGAGCAGCTGGTCCGTTGGGAACCAAAATGCCCACTTTGTTACGAGTTAACTCTCTGGTGGCCAGATCTGGCCTCGTTTTTTGGCCGATTAGCCATTAGATTTTCTTATAACATTCGAACATTTCAGAAAGCTGGAATGACCGAGGTCACGCCGGTGGAAAGTGGTTGCTGCATGCTTTTCGCTCACAAATCACGGGAAGTTAGCTGACGGCTTGATTATTCTGCTTTTTACAACACGTCTTCTGACTCCATTTCCCGCGAAATGAAGACTGGGCTTACATAAATATGGCTGCGTAGTCTCACCCGACGGCAGTGATACACTGCTTTCGGTCGCAAATTATCACAGTGTAAAGACCACTAGAATTAGCCTAAGCCGCCTAGTGGATGGTTTGTTGACCCTCTCATGCGAATGTCTGATGGGATTTCAGAGGGGAGGGGGAGCGTAAGTGCAGTGAGTATCGGTTGTGGAGAAACAGCTGCCGTGCATCCTCTTCCTGGTTAGCCAGGCAACTGAAGGCAGTCATGGCAACCGGGCTACGTGACATTTTGAACACCGCGTCCGATAATCTCCGTCGTGTGCTCCGCAGCAAGATGAAGCAGGCACGGTGACTTGTGAGTGAATCATTTTATGATGGATGTGGACTTTCGCCGCATCTACCGCACTCTCTCCTCCTCCATCTGTGCCCGGTGTCAAGACAGAGTCACAAAGACCGGAGGCCGGGGGAGGGTTCAGATTGATAGTGCAGCCTAACACACACCTTGGCGCTCCACTGCACACCCCCTGGTCCACACAGCAAATTACCAGGATTTTGACCAACAACGGCAATACCACGACGGGTTAGAAGGAGGTGGAAGACCGGGCAGCCATACTCACGACCTGTATACCCAGCGAGAACGCAAGCGCGTCTATCGGTAGGGAACTAGGTGCCAGAAAAACTGCCAGTGCATGCCAGGCTGAAGGGGCTATAGTTTGCTGATACTTGCATAGCAGACGCTTACAGACCTTTTGACCCAGAAGTGCGACACGTGCTCCTGCATTTGCCTGAGTCGTCACCTTTCAAGGCTGTTTTGCCCTGCCAAGTACCGTTTCGTTAAAACAATGTGGTTTCACCGCGGGGCTCACCAACGAGTTCACTCTCCCCCTGCCGTCGAATCAATTCAGACGCTGTACAGTGCGTGACCTATCTCATGAATGTTGGCTGAAATTCTGAAATGCGGTTTCGATTAGGAAGGATTACTTGGTCGCGGTTGTAATACTGATTATCTTAAGGCAGACTCTTATAACATTTTAGACTCGGCAGGATGTCGGCTTTTAAATGCACTTCTTTTCAACCCCCTGTAGAAAGTGTGCTCGGTAAAAAATGACTACTTAAGTAGCATGCATTTTTCCCATTGATTTTCGGTGGTCTTGGAAATTCAAGTATATTTTATAGAAACCACGAACAAAAATATGCTTTTTAGTCAATCAGTAGACAATCAAGTCTTCTTTATATTTTATACTTAAGGAAGGAGTATAATTAGGTTTTAAAAAAGTTTCTAATTATGAGACTTTTTAAGACCGCCATATGTCCATTCACATAGCATCGTACCTGGCCGTTTACCACTGCTCCTCATGAAATGTACAACATGGTCCGCATCCATTGCAAAATTTTATGGACCCTGTTTAATATCTCTTTAGTGACAAAGAAAAACTTGGGATTTTCTTTACGCGGAACGCATGCACCTTGTAGAGTGTAATCACTAAGCGCTTATGCAAGGAATGATCAGGCTCCAAATTATTCGGCAATTAGAAAAGTTTTTAAAACCTAATTATGCTCCTTACTTAAGTATAAAATATAAAGCAGACGTGATTCTCTATTGATTAACTAAAAGAAAGCATATTTTTGTTTGTGGTTTCTATAAACTATATTTGAATTTCCAAGACCATCGAAAATCAATGGGAAAAATGCATGCTACTTAAGTAGTCATTTTTTAACGAGCACGCTTTTTACAGGAGATTGAAAAGAAGTGCATTTAAAAGCCGACATCCTGCCGAGTCCGACTTGTTATAAGAGTATGCCGCAAGATAGTTTAAATCACCCGCCCAAACCGGGCACCTAGGGAACTGAAGAAGAAGAAGAGTCGAGCACCGGAACAATTCGTTTATTATCCTGAGCTTTCAGACTCGTACAGGAGTCCATCGTCAGAGGTAGTGGCAGAAACAGGACAAGCGGCAGTTATAAGGCACGTAGACCCCATCATCGACCGACGTCGCACGACTGGAGGCGACTACGAAGGGCTCTGTACGCCGGCGCCAGATCGATAAATCGATTGACCGAGTTCTCATCCAAGGCCCAGGCTTCAATCAATTCTCTGCCTGTTTTGTTTCCGGCGTGGGCGACTATTTTGGTGGCTGCGAAGTCAAACTCGTGACCTAGGGAACTTTCCCTTAGATTAACCGTCTGTCTGAAGTCACTGAGACACCTGATAAAGTACAGAATAGAAGTGACACACATACGTTCGACTACATAAAACATCCAGCTTGTACACCCCAGGGATAGGTTCGGCAGTTTTCATATGAATTAATTCGCCTACGGTATTTCATACGCTGCCTATGATGTGGTCCGACTTGGAAGGAGGCTTATACACGCATTAGCACTAAAGAGGCAAGTCATTCTGTCCCAAATAATCATACATACCCTACTGGGGACTGGACGTACACCACTGGCGTCTGCCCATTCAAGGAAGGCAGACGGTTCCCTGGGACCATGCATTCGGATGAATCAGGTATATATCGGCATATCGAATTGCTTGCTGCGTAGGTGTTTCACGTAGACGTAGAAAAGACGATAGTCGATAAAAAGGCAATGATAGCATAAACTGACTGAAAGTTGTCACTCTATCAAAAAACCCGAGGACGACACCATTAATTTCTGCTCTTGTTCAATCGAGCAGTGCTTATATCCTTGCGGCCGTATGGCGATTGTTCCTACACAAATCCTCTAAAGTAAAATAGGTCGACCTGTTAAAATGTTCTGATCCACCGCACATAAGTGAACGTCTAGTATGTTGCCCGCCTCTTCACTTGTATTGAGCTGTTCGGACTATCATGATGGTAGCACCGGCGTTTTCCATCTAACTGCATTTACCGTCTCATTAAAGCTCGTCTTCTGCTCTGAGAGTCCGTAGGTCAACTTTCATTGTTTTCGGTCTTTGTTGCGTCTGACCAAGGCGGCTTGTCCGACGTCGTTTTCTGTGAGAGGAAACTTTAGACCAAGTAGTCCCAACGGTTGTCCAACTCTGCTCTGGGTTGCGAATTTTTACAGTGTAAAGGCTGCCCAAGGTATCTTTTACCGTCTAGACGATGGTAAGATGACCTTCAGCAGGACGTTTTTTCGGAGGCGTGGATGAAAGTACGGGCAGTGTCTATAGCGTATGGAAGTGCACAGGCCTTGAAACCTCACCCGGGTCAGCCAGGAGATTGCGAAATGGACTTACCTACCAGGACCGGACAACATATATGCATCCAGCAGGTCAATCTATACTTATAGTGGGGACCACCACATCGTTGTCGAAAAACTGTCCACCAACAGTATCAACCACTTCGGTTCCGCTATCAGTCCTGTGTAAGATGGTTTACCACCTCATCTGGCAGTCTTCATTGGTGGAGTGATATCTACTTACTTTTTCCTTCCCCAATAAACCAGTGACTTGTCCGAGTCAAATAGACTGGAGGTAAAACTGGACGCAGTGACTGACATGACGTGGTTTTACTGTGTCTCATGTATCTCATGGGGTTCGGATATTACTTTAATAAATAACGTGTCAGTGCAGCAATGGAGGATGTTAGGAATGGCTCCGACGGATTAGTGTAGTACACCCTGAATAGATTTCTACGGGGAAATAAGTGAACATGATTGATCGACACTGCGCGATGAAAATACAGACGGATATCATAAAATAAGAGTTCGATGTGCGTAAAAATTATTAATAGCGGCGGAAGAACCATGGGATACATTACAATTGTGTTACAGCACGAAATGAGCCCTACGACTTCGAAGATGACGCCGACATATCAGTTAAACTACCCATGAGAAGTGTGTCAAAGGTTTCACTGTCGACAGGGCAAAGGTTTCCAAATCAGAAGACAGTGATGGCGGACTGGGTTGAACAAATTATACTGCTGGGGAAGTGCATACATAAGACCCTGCAAACAGCTGCCACAAGCGGTCTCTTCAGGCAAGTTGCCTTGTCCGTGTCCGCCGTCGAGGTTTCTACCGGCCCAGCACGGGTGTGCGCCTTTTGCCGCCAGCCAATCAGAGTAGGGACAACGTGGATTGACTTGGTGCATTCGCGAGGCTAGTGAAGAGCCTCGTGCGGTCCCAGCAGCCAATCGACAGGGAGCGTGAGGCAGACAGAAGGGCAGATAGACAAAGCAGCGGCGAACAAGGAAGCGCGGACAACTCTGTCGACGGCTACGGGTGCGGGTCGCCGAAGATGTTGACAAGATAGCATGGAGAGGCCGTTGCCGAAAGCGTTGAGGGAGGTGGCTTTCAGAAATCCTAGGGATGTGGCCCCGGTCGCCCTCACCAACCCGCGGTTACACCATTCCCATGCGTCCGTTCAAACAACTCTGTCCTTCACATAAGGCGTCACACCGGGCAGACTATGTAAGGAGGAGACCACTGCAGACTGGTGGTCGTTTCAATCGGTAATCTTCTATGCCATTACTGATTCAAGCCCATCTCAAGGTTTCTACAGCTGAGAGGACACTAGCTTGCTGTGAAGACGAATTCCCCAGGCTCTGACCCATTCGCTCTCTTCGTTTGCATGCACCAGCATATCAGGGCTTGTCGGCCGCCGGACCGGCGGTGATTTCACGTCAAGTGATTAATTACAATTTCCGCTGGTAAGCTTTAGTCGGCAAAAAAGTGGTCGGTCTGCGCCTATATCGGGCATCTCCCATTTTTAACACTTGTAAAGATCGGTTAAAGCAACCCTTAGACATGTCTCACATAACCCGCTGTGCACCTAATGTCTCTGTTTATCGGTAGTTGTTATCACTAGAATGCTGTTTCTGCCATATCTCTGCAAAACAAAATAAAGATAAGTGGAGGGCTACGTTGAAGTTCAGGGGGATGGTAGAAAGATACGAGGAAGGCAAATAAGGTGGATAAGTTAAAACATAGAGGGAAATGGCGGGTTATATGAGAGGGAGGAAGAGGGTGGGAAAAAAATAAAACGAGGGGGATTGTGAGCAATAATAATAATGATAAAGGTAGGAAAAGGAGGAAGAGCAATAGGAGGGAGAAGAGGAGGAAGAGCCAAAGGGGGAAGATGATAAGAAGAAGAAGAAGAAGAAGAAGAAGAAGAAGAAGAAGAAAGGGATGGTGTCTGCGCAACTTGCGAAACGAAAGGAAGGCGGAGGATAATAATTAGGATTATCAAAACGAAGTGACAAAATAAAAGGAAAATCAAGATCGGCAACAAACGTCAACAATATCTGTCAGTTCTTACTGAGAGTTTTTATTGTTAATTTCCGAAATGAATTAATGCAGGCGTAAAAACAAATTCACTTGAAATTTTACTTACAAGGAATAATTCCCTCGTTCCTGTTGTGATCTGTCAAATTATTTGGGCTCTCCCAGTCCACCAAAGCACAACGTCTTCCGGTGAATCTACAATACTCTGCTTAACACTGCACGCGGTATTGTGAATACGATCGAAACCGTGCTCGTTACTTTATGATCCTTTGTTTTTTCGTTCCTTTCCTAGAAATACCGCGGCTATAATTGCCCACGGTCCGAAGGGAACTGGAAAAACCTACACGATGCTCGGCCAGCCACCAGAACCTGGAATCATCCCCAGAGCGCTGAACCTCATCGCGAAACTTTGCTGTGAACGCTCTGCTGACTGGCAGTACGCCCTGGCGGTTGGAGCTGTTCAGGTGAGTGTTCCTAACTCCCATCTTCCTCTCCTCCTTCAACCGTTTAGCAGCCTCGAGGTCAGGGATGTCGCGGCAGTTAGGTGTGACTTCTAACAGCCTCGGTTGCCTGGACAATACGTTCTACTGAAAGGAGTTTACGTCAGTGACTGAAAATGTGTGGGCGGAGGAATGCGTTTTGAACAAGATTCGGGTGTCTGATGGGGAATCGCGACCGAAACTTATTAACGCATTAAAACAACCTAGGGTGTGGCGCGCGAGGAATAAAAAGATTAATAGGGTGTGATATCTGGTAGGAGTGCGGAATAGTGGTGCGCACTTATGTTCCTATTAAGCTCTTTTAATTCCTCGGTGATTAATGAATGTACCTGAAGCAAAATCCATGCATGTATGGTAGGGCTGGAGGCCATCAGACGCACTAACGACCAAGAAAATAATTCATGCAAGTAATTTAGTTCGGCTCGGTAGCCTTCTTCGTCCAAGCAGTGTGTTTTCGCTCGACTAAGCAGACTGTGGATCGTACTCCGTTTGTGGGAAATAGGGTGGTTGCTCTCATAGTGCAGAATGACCTCCGCATAGGTTTCTGTGCGGTACACCGATGTGCGCAATGTTCCATCAGTCTTCCGCTGCACGAGAACATCTAAAAACGGGAGTTCTTGTCAACTTCTTTCTCGAGTGTGAATTTAATTGTGAGCATTGTTGAGTTGATCGTGTTGTGGAGCGTTTCACCTATCTCCGGCTTCCTCACCGAGATCACTATGCAAAAACAAGAGGCCATGGCTCTCCCACTAGTTAATCCCAAGTTGTGGTTGCGATATGTGGACGACACATTTGTGATCGTTAAAAAAGATCAACTGGAAACGCTCCAGAACACGATCAACTCACCATTGTGTCTACATCCCAGTGATGTACAGAAACCTAGAAATCAGTTTTCGCTGAAAAGATTTTAACTGCAACTTTGACCGGTTACCTCAGTTCTGTTCACAGTCTTGATTTACACAGCCAGTCACTTTCATCTGCTTATGTTACTTATTTCGCCAGGAGATCAATTAATCTTTTTATGCTTGGACGGTCTTGTCAGACAAGACGCTGATTTTTTGACAGTGGACAAAAGGCCTTTTCAATGCTTCATGATTTATCTTTTCTGTGCGTGATAAGCAAACCGTGTTCCTGTTTTGATTACCAATATCTATTTTTCTGAACATGTAAAATATCCTCGCTAGGATGGAGTTACAGCACATATTCCACAGATCTGTCAGAGAGAATCTTATGTCATTTTAAACGCGGTGTAAATTTCCCATATTCCCACTGGGTAAATTAGCAACATCGCAGCTTCATTCTATCGCAGATTTATGTGCAAACATATCTGGAGATGCGTCGCGGATTTTTCACTGGCTTGCGATTTCCGTAGATAGTGAGGTATTTTTGTTTCCGGTACATGATTTCTCATTTAACCTACCTAGTTTATTTCATGGAAGGACGTAATGGCTATGTGTTATTTGAAATATATGTATTGCAGTGTGTTAAAAATTGTGTTACGTATTAAATAAAACTCCTCGGTGATTGACGATATGTATATCTGTGCTCGGTAATTAAGTGGTGTGTTTACATACATAATTTCAAGCTATCATGCCTAATATCTGAGACAATGTAAATAATCTACGTTGTGCAGTTCTGTGGAAAATGTCTGTAAGAATGTGGGGAGCTTTATGAGGACTTAAAATATATAAAAATGGGCTAGATTACAGTTGGTAACCCCGAATGAGGAAGCGGACGACGGCCTTAACCCTAATCCTAACCGTAACCCTAACCCCAACCATAACCTCAACCCTAAACGTTAACGGTCAACCCTAACGGCGACCCTAACCCCAACCGAAATCGTAAACGTAATCGTAGCCTTTAGTCATAGCCATAACTGGAAAACCTAACCGTGATACTGACAACCTAATCGTACGCTCAAACTCTAACCGCAACCTGAAAACCTAAGCCTAAAGGCATAACCCTAACCCGAAAGTCGGAAACTATTGACCGGTACCCTAATCCTAACCTCAACCGTAAAACGGAAGCCAAGTGGGTCCCATGTGATCATGGAGCTTCACAAAATAGCCCCAGTAAACAAACCCCACAGCCACCTGTAATACGGGGCCTGGCTACCAACTGCGATCTAGCCTAAAAATGATCAGAAAACCAAATTATCTTTAGTCCGCGGACTTCCACTGGGGGGATCAAGGATGTGAAATCAAATTTAGGTTAGATCGCAGTTGGTAGCCAGGAATGGGAAGCGGACGGTGACCTTACCCTAATCCTAACTTTCACCCTAACCCTAACCTCACCAGTAAACGTTAGCCGTTAACCCTGACGGCAACCCTAATCGTAACCCTAACCGAAATCGCTTACATAACTGCAGCCCTTAGGCATAGGCGTAACTGGAAATCCTAACCGTAATACTTAAACCTAATCGTACGCTCAAACTCTAACCGCAACCTGAAAACCTAAGCCTAAAGGCATAACCCTAACCCGAAAATCGGAAACTATTAACCGGTACCCTAATCCTAACCTCAACCGTAAAACGGAAGCCAAGTGGGTCACATGTGATCATGGAGCTTCACAAAATAGCCCCAGTAAACAAACCCCCCAGCCACCTGTAATGCGGGACCTGGCTACCAACTGCGATCTAGCCCAAATTTATCCACAGACAAAATAAGGCCGTTCCGTCCACAGTCAGAGGTCGAAGAACTGTGAACCCGGTTTAATCTGTTCGCTTGTGCCAAAGCAGGCGTCAGTTCGAGAACGAAAGTCGTGATGTGTTGTTTACGCGGTTGTCAGCATGAGGGAACGTCTGAGTGGTTGATATGTGATTGACTGGTTTTGGGACGGAGTTAATAGTTCATAATCACAATGGAACACGTGTGACAAGCGGGGCCGCCGTTCCTCGCGCGAGAGGCGGTGAAAATGTGTCTGCATGGCCATGACTCATCTCAGCTGAACGACAGGCGCCATCTGAGGGGTGTCCTTCCTTCAGCTCATGCGCCATAAAACGGGCTACGCGATAGACGCACTGGACAAACAACAGGGGGGGGGTAGACTGCATCCTGTCAGGCCTCATTGGGAACGCGCGCCCATAAAAAATGTTAATTTTGGATTGTGATGGAGCGCCTAGTTGCTGTCTGACTTCGCTCCAAATGAGATCCGTTGGTTAGAATCTTGGTCAAGTGTTCGATGTGTACTAGGAAATGGGCCTGCACGCCTAGTTGCGGGTTTTTCGCAGTGTTAGACACCTGCGCCCTCTCCCGCCTGCGGTCTTCTTGACTTGGTCAAGACGCCGGCCACTGTTGAGACAGGAGGAGGAGAGGGTGCGGTAGAGGCTGCGCAAGTCTACCGCACACATGTCACCGTCCCTGCGTTCGTCCCGCTGTGGAGCACACGGTTGACGTAGTCACAATCGATGGCTGAACTGTCGCATAACCATCTCTGATAGGAATTATAGCAAATGGATTTCGCACTTTGTAGTCGGGCGGGCGACTTAGTGCAAAAATGAAATGTCCAGGACTCGCTTGGGACCCGGTAGCCGTACTGGGTCGTGTTGGCTGCACGCAAAAGGACATTCAGTCAACAAACATTTTGTCCCACAGGAGTAAAGAAAGAGTGCGTACTGAAGTATTAGGTGACAAACTACAATAACTTGACCCCCCAAAAAGGCCGCCCAAGTAAATAAAAAATGGTCTGACGAAGGACGCATTTGGCGTGAATTGTGCATTAGGAGTCTGTCCGAAGAGTTTGAAATACGAGGAAATTTTTAAAAAATATATAGGACAACTCAGAACATCGTTCGGCTGTGGATCGATTATTGAAACGAAATTCCATTAACGTTAAATTAGAATAAGTTTGGACTTTTTTGTAAATTTGGCGAAATTTACTTGAACAACACGTAAAAGTATGCGCATTGGATAATGCTTATTTTTCGTTTTCAGCCGAGTGATTTAAATCCGTGGTTAACTTTGCACTCTTCTTCATAGAGAATTGTAAATAAGCAACAATCTGGTTGAGACGGTATCACACATCAGCCCTGAACTAATTATCTGAAAATAACCTTAATTATCCAGTCGCGTTAAAAGAGAATTATTTCTGTACGTGATTTTTCGGCGCAAAAAAATAGTTTAATAAAGGAGAATGAAAGTAGTTTTGGCGCTGACAGCGGTTTTTCCGTCATTTTTGACCAATTCGTCATAAAAGCGGACATTCTGCTTCATCCGAATGATCCTCCTAGTCGTGATGAAAGTGTAGCTCTTGAACAACCTTCCGTGTCTTGTTTAGAGGATTTTAAAAAGGCGGACATAATGTGGTGAACGTTGGCGGACATGTGACGTCAGACTACGGACTGCAGACGGTAACCCCTGTTAAAACCAATCCAACGTTACTAACTGTTGGTTATTGTGCGGGTACCAGAGCAGTCAGTACACTGCAGATTCAACCAACGGATACTGTTGTAAACTACTCCCGTTCATCCAACTTCACTGCAATCATATAATGGTCAGAGGAACCAATAGCTGCAGTCATGTTTGATGACCCCCCAGATAAACCAATCGGACCAAAACAGCCGCCAGGAACTTCCAACCAGACCGCGGCTTAGGGCGCCTATTGATGTATGTGACCCTCTCGGACGACCATATATAACTTCCCGACCAAGGTACAGCAATGACTTGCTCGCCAAGTAAACAACAGTGAGACAGACTTGCATAGCGTCTACCTTACACTTTTCAACATCCATTCGGATGCCATAATAGCCCCATGTCTGCTCCATCCTTAGTCCTGAGTGAGACGATACCATTCGTTTGTTCGAAACCTTCCACGCCAGGCCCGTCAAAGAGACAACCTAACGTAAAAACGCCATTTTATTTTTAATTATGAGGGATTAAGCGCTGAATTCATACAGCATAGACCTCTCGGTCTTCTTCCACTACCAGGTTATGGAGAAATATCGGACTTAATGCGCTAGATAACATGGCATGAACCGCCTGTCTCGGACAACCAACAAGACCTTCCGACCGTCGCAAACGACTACGTCGGCTGTGTACCAAACGGGGTTGTCGCAAGAGGGCTTTAGTTAATAGTGAGGCATTATTGCACCGCATTTACCGCGCTCTCTCCTGCATCACCCAATTTCCTCCCATGGCAAGAAAATTCCACGACTATGAAAGGAAAGCTCAATGCTTATTGGATGACAGGACAAGCAAACCTGTCCCCGCGCGCACATGTCCTCACAACAGTGAATGTCATGGAGGTCCATTTGAATTAGAAGTAATTAAAGCCTGTCTCTCAGCCCTGAGAAAAATTGAATCATCCCGTCAGCCGGCAACCTCACAAGCCACCGTCCTTATCGCATCGTGTTGACTCGAGCACATCAAATTTATCGTAGTAGGGGATGCGTATATGCGCGCCACCATACTATCTTCCCGTCCGACTGAATTTTTAGGTTTGCACGGACCATGTACAGTCCGGAAAAGCCGTTTCGCTAGTCAATCCGAGTCATTCCCAGAGCAGCCTTTGTCGGGGCTGGGACCTCTAACGAACGCTGAGTTGAGTATCAAGGACAACCCCGAGACACTCCTGGTCAATAGGTTTTTCCAAGCATTTTGGTTTGCTTAGCATTCTCTTTGAGTTTGCTTATCCGGATGGGTCTTGTGTGATAAACAGCTTAACAACTTCTGGATCATTGGACACTGTTTTCACAGTGGCCAGTCGTACCAGTAAGGCGGAAAGTCAGAAAGGCAGACTGCGTCTCAGTTCATTTGATTGGATATAGGATTTTATTCATAATATCATTTTTACTGAACCCTTAAGTCTTCGTTTTAGGTGATTTCGAAGTTCTTAGCATTAAGTACTGCTATTTCAAAAATACGTTCTATTGCAGACATACGTTTCATAGAAAAAGGCTAAAATTTACCTCTAATTGTATTTAGTCCTGAGAAAACACGACGATTATTCAGTCAGAAAAATTGCAGTTTTGTTGCCAGTGAGTCCTTAAAAAGCATAATTTCGAAATCATACACTCTGGTAGTAGACCAATCGTGCAGAATTGCTGACTGAGAAACTTTGTTTTTCTGTCAGTCTTGAGCAAAAAAATATTTTGCCATTCAACATTGCCCCATCAAGTGTCACGCAAGGTTTTTCGGACCAGGGAGGCCCAACGCAGTTATCTTTTATCTGATTTTTCTCCAGGGAATGGGGAAAACAACGTTGTTCTACCCTTCAGTCCTGAGCAGTTGTCAGGGCACACCTTCGTTTTCTAACGCATAACGAGGCTGGATTTGCCTCTGCTCTTTCGCCTACTTGCTGCGAATTTATTTGCAGGCAGGCCTGGGATTTTATTTGGCAACAGTACAGCAACCCATCAAATAAAAATCCGACAAAATTTTTCGTTTGGATCAAAACTGCACAAGTTAATGCCAGGGGTCATTTATTCCGGGAAGCAATTTTGCTATAAGGAAATAACTGGAAATATTTATTTGTGCGCGACAAATGAACAAATAAGAAGGCCTCTCGGTGGTTGTTGTTTGAGGATGGTCAAGAGGCATTAAGGTAGTAATCGGAGTAGAAATACAACAATAAAGTGTCTTGTCGGCAATGCCTGGAGAGAGCCACTAAATTAATTTGTTAGTCTTATTTAACGGAAAATAATGTTCCCTTCTATTTGGTGACAATGTGAGGATCACATTATGTGATGTCACAAAGTTCTTAGATGTTCAGTTTTTTCTCCCAAAACAAATGTTTCCTGGAGTAATTATCTCCGGCCTTAAACCATACTTTCGTTAGGGTTATTTTTAACTGAGAATAATTTTTTCAGAAAGTTTGGCATTTTGCTATGCGAGAACTGTGGTCGAGTTTAGGCAGTCATGACGGTTTACCATCGTCAGTGCTATTGAAGATGGGGGAAATATGCTTCAGGAGTAAGTAGTCGTCGTCTTACTTGATGGACAAGACTGCGAAGTGTTAGTCCCTCAGGCACTAAGCGGTTATTTTTATTGTCACACTACATCTACTGAATTCAGACTAGTTATTGCACATCAAATCTGTAGGACTAGAACATTTTCTAGAAATGGTGTCTGCGTCATGTTGACATTTGTGCCATAGCATAGTTTGATCGTGACTAAATCCTAGGATCAGGAGGTCGCATTAGTAGAAATCTATTCACAAAAAGCCGCAAATTTGATTGCTGGAGAAAAGATCCCTGGAATCAGACTCAGAGATGGGTCGCAGGTAGCCGTTTCGTACGTTTGGCGTACACGTCGACAGTTTACCCATTGTTGCCGACGATGTCCACGGTGCATTCCATTGCAGGCTGAGGACAGAAGCGATGACTTGCGGACGGATTAGTTTATAGTGGTAGTAAACTTGTTCAGCATCTATTGCACACTCACCTCCCCCCCACCATCACCACTATCTGTCTGCCGTCTTATGGCAGAGGCAAGAATATCGGACACCAGTCGATCTAACTCCTGAGTTGATTCGGCGCCAGTACCACGTGCCCCATTTAGGGGCGGGATATACACTCCGGATCCACCGATTTCGTTCGCTCATGAACATGCTACACCCCAAAGTGACTTAGCTTCGTTTGTCTGAAGTGGATGTTCTACCCACTTGAATAAGAATTTTTATCTTTTCTGGATATCAGTTCACGTCCCGGGGGTCTAAACTCATTTACCCAGGTACTCAGAACTATACGATAGACCTGACCACACGCTACCATGCACTACATTTATCTTTAACAGCTTAATTTATCTGAATAGCGAAAGAGGATTTTGATATTGCAGATTTTGAACCATAGAATTGCTGCTTGTGAAGGCTGGTTTTTGCCAACAAAATAAAATTGTCCTATGAAACCTGTAGCCAAACTTTCATTGCACAGTCTTTGTAAGTTCAAAGCCTCCTGATATTAAACTTTCAACGTCAGAGTCATATTTCCGGACAGAGAGGCTGGATAGGAGATCTTTAATTTTTGTAATCCCATTTAAGCCTAGTCTAAATATTTACAATTAAATTTGTGCCACTGTGAAGATGATGATACCCTTCAAGTTAACGTGTGAGCACCTCTGGAAATTGCGGCAGTGGAATTATAAAATATTTAACCATGTTCGGAAAGAACACATAGCGCACAGGGGACATCCAAATAAACCTGTTGTATTGGACAAAACAAAAATATCAGCATCGCAATCGGAGAAGATACTTGTCAGAGAGGCTACCGTAGATTGGTTATTGTTGTTATAAAAGACTTTTCAATACGCAATTGAAAATACTTGTTCAGAGTAGCGATACTATACACTCCTTAATGGGGGTCTCGCAGTTAGAGCCCCACTCCGTCAAATCAATCCCGTTAGCACTTGTCATCTGTTGTCAGAGTAGAAATTGTTATCTGCTATGGGCATTCTTGGGAAATGCGACATGATAATTGGCGTGTAGACACTGCTAAATGGAATCCTGTAGGAGTGGGGAAACGCCTATTTTCAGCTGGTGAAACAAAATTCGTAGAAGTCCGATGCCAAGACTTTGGGCCTGTGTGCGGAGCGAACAAGAGGTACATTTGGTTGTCTGTCCACAATGACCCCGCTGTGAAGGTGTCAACAAGATGTCGTCCATTGAATCAGCGGCTGGGCACGGTAGTATGGACCGTGATTCTGGAGAAGGTTGGGACCAGGACCAAAATTGGTGTAAGGGTCAGGATGGTTACTGCGATCGTCAAGTTTAAGAAGGTTATAGTTAGAGTTAGGGTTAGGGTTAGAGTTAGAATGTGAGTATAGGACCCTACTCATAGCGCTAAATCCCAGGGTAATTTTGGCTGACGTTCAGTTTACGGTTAGGGTCAATACACAGGAACAGATTCCCTTCCTTGGATTTTGCGCAATGCCACGTGGAGTACGAGGGAAGAGGGTTTATAGGGCCCATGTCTTGCCAAGTTGACTTTCCGCGCAGCAATGCTTAATGCCAGATAAATAGGTACGGGCTATGTATCACCGTTTTGGCTGGAACCGTTTGTAAACAGGCTTTTCTCCATCGCAACCAACAGGACAACGAGCTTGTGGCTCAGTGTTTAGAGGCGTTGGGTTTCTAAACAAAAAGTTCTGGAACTCAGCTCCAGGCGTTACACGCACCTCGGAGTTAAATTGGGCTGGCTGACGACGTCTAGTTAGCCAGAAATGGCTATTCCAGTTTTCCTCGTCGTTGCAGGTAACGACACTCTGTCTAAAGTACCTAGCTGTGGTAGCCGGTTGCTATTTTCATGGATTCGTATACTTTCAGTTATTCGAGAGTCCACTTGGCATGGTAAAGCGATCGGGCTCTCCTTGCCAATCGAATATTTGTGTCCGTGGAATTCAGCCCCACGGCCTGACGTTGCCGTAAAGTCGATCGATATTTTGGTCTTCGCCGACTGACCTCAGTCGGACATGATCCAGGCCTGTGTGCACAGAATAAACTATGTTCGACTCCCAACGCGACTGAGCAATTACTGCCTTTTCCCATTCAGCTGCTCTTATTAACTCTTTTCTGCTGACTATTGATTCTGAAGCGTCCCACATTGCATATCGATGTCGTCTCAGATTCGCGTTCTTTTGTGATGGACGGCAGGCTTCCTAGAACAAGACTTCCTTGTCAAACTCCCACCAGCCTGTAGGGTGTTTGTTTCCTCGTCATGTGGATGTCTAGTCTCAGCCTTGCATCCTGACAATCTAGATGCCACCGGCGGCACTCAGAGACTTGAAACCAAATTTGGATGCGAATCCGTCTCGGTCGAAAGGCATAGAAATCTCGTAAAACACAATGGTATGTCTTGAATAAAGAGACACGATCACTGAGACAACAGCCTTATTCGCCTGACGTTTCGGATTCCTGCTCGAACCCATCATCGGAGACCAAAGCAGATACGTGCGGTTCATGCGCAAGGGGCCGCAGTATTTATAGGATGCAGTCGCCATGCTACCACATACCTCTGAATATTCACAACCCTCCCCCCTTCAGCAGGGATCGTTGCACGTGATGTGCTGGCCGTTTGATGGTCGATATCGCGTCGTTAATTGCTGCAATTTCATCACGTGCGTTGGATGTTGGTGTGATGATTGTTCGACCATCTGACGCACTGACCCTGACGTGGGGAAAAGTGTTCACTTGTGCGCCCCCGCGTGGCCAATTACTCCGCCTGAACGAAGTCTCAGCACCGAGTATAGAATGGGAAGACAATTGCACAGTAAACCATGACTCTAGCAACTCCCGGCTCACGCGTTTGTCACCTCCAACGAGTATTTTGGCCTCGTTAAAGTTGAATTTGTGGCCGGATCTCGTCGAATGCTGTCACTGGCTAGTCATATCGAGGTTCCAGCCCAGCCTGACACGAGGTGACACACGGTTTACCGTGTAGGGAACACTAAGCAGACAAACAGGGAGCACTGATCTCCTCTGGCTTTGTAGTATTTATCATTGTTTTGAATTTGAAACCTTAGTTCTCAAATTGCACCTTAAATGTATAGTTCGTCCTCAAACTGGCTAGTAATGATTAGATATTTGCCGGTGTTCCGTTTTTATTTTGTTATACTGTTTTCATTGGATAAGGAATTACTTATATATGTTGCAATTGCTTTCACCGATCAGTATACGACAAAGGCTCATTCCTTTTTGAGTTTAGCGACTCACTTTAGAACCCTCGAAATCAGTCGCCTAGCGACGAGATGTATGTGCAAAATTGAAGCGCGGGAATCGCAAGGAAGATCAATTGAATTTCGTGAGCCTAGTAGTCGTCTGGTGGATTTAAGGTGGACTAATTAGGAAGTCCTGCTTGAGCAGTCAACTTAATGTATCAGATTTGGTGGATTACAGAGGTCGCAGTAGGTTAGGTGGCTAAACTTGACCCAAATGCGATTAAACTCGCGTCCTCCGGTGGGGCCTCGTAGCTCAGATGGTTAGAGCGTTGACTGTACTAAAGCCTTCCCTTTTTTGTTGTGGGTTCGAACTCCAACGAGGTGCCGAGGTGCTAACAGTTGGATCAATATGAAAATCACGTTGGCTATTTTTAATATATTTGTCGCCGTCAGCCAGAAAATACAAGGGACAACCATACCCTGCAACCCGATAGGTAAACGATATTCCTTCACATCTTACATATAGGATCACAAACGACAGACAACGGTCCGATAGCACGGGTTTGCGTCTCACGTGCATCGGAAGTGTGGCTGCGTTAGCCTGACTGACAAGGGTTAATGGGCGAGAAACGATCATTTTATTCAACAGTGAGTGACCGATCTCATGAAATGTTGGCTGATATTCTTAAAAGCGTTTTCGACTAGGAAGAATTACTTAGGCGCGATTATAATGCGGATTATCTTGAGGCGTAATCCTACCATATTTCGAACTTGGCAACATGTCTGCTTTGGAATACACTGCATTTCAATCCCCTGTAGAAACCGTACTCGGTAAAAAGTGACTACTTAAGTGGCATGCACTTTTCAAATTGATTCATGACAGTCTTGTGAATTCAAATATGTTCAGATTGGCAAAGTTGAGAAATTCGGATCGATTATTTGAAGGAGAAGAACGTTGGCTTACCGGAACAGGTTTATTAGGATGCTGAGGTTTCGAAGAGCTTGGTCGGCTCTCCATTGTCAAAGCGTAAAATGCCCTTAATTCACCAGGAGTCCTAAGTGGCGTGTCACGTTAGTCGACCTCGTGCTGATCGATTTTTTCTTCTCTCCTCTTGCTGCCGCGGCCTATCGGGGGATGGTTGACGGGTGTTTTGTCTGTGTACGTTGTGAGTCACCACTCCGCCGGGGGAGGTGACTGAACCAGTATCAGGTGGTCGGTCTGGCGGTTCTTTCTCTTCTTCACCGAGTAAACTCGCCGTCGGGCTGTCTCCGTGTTCTCTTCTTAAGCTCGGTGTGGTTGTTTGGTCCTGACCTCTACGATTGTGATGACGTAGGACTTTGTAGGCTGCAGGAAGGTCCAGATGCCTGTTGATGGAGTGGGCATCGGAGAACCACGCCTCGAGAGTTAGCCGTTCGGCTTTTATTTTGCCCCGGCCTAAGATGGTAGCTCGCTGGAGATCGAAAGTATGCCCAGTTTCTCCGACGTGTGTTGCTAATTGAGAGTTTGGATCTAACCTCCGTGTAACCGATTTGTGCTCTTGTAGGCAAGTCTGCAATTTCCGCCCGCTTCCTCCCACATACTTACAGTCGCCCTCTTTGCAATTTATTTTGTAGATAATTGCAGAGGTTTCAGCGAGTGGCAATGGGTCCTTAGGTTGCAACAGACAGCGTCGAATTTTTGCCTGTGGTCGGTGGTCTATGCCTACTCTGGCAGGTTGTAACAATCGGGAGACCGCCTAAGAGATTCCTTTAACGTAGGGAATGGCCCTGCAGACTTCAGACTGGCCGTCGTCTGTGCGCCTGACGTCTGCTTCTCTCGATAAAATGTCTGGGGTATCCATGGGCTGCAAATAGGTTCTGAAGATACATTCGTTCGGCTCTTTTATCTTCTGGCGTGCTGCAATGTGTTTCGGCTCTTTGGAGTAGAGAGCGGACACAGCTAATTTTTTGAGACAGAGGATGGTTGCTGTTGAAGTGTAGGATCTGCCTCGTGTCAATGGATTTCCGGAATACTGCGGTCTCTCGATTGCTACAACCTGCCAGAGTAGGCATAGCCCACCGACCACAGGCCACAATTCGACGCCGTCTGATGCAGCCTAAGGACCCCTTGCCACTCGCTGAAACCTCTGCAATTATCTACAAAATAAATTGCAAAGAGGGCGACTGTAAGTATGTGGGAGGAACCGGGCGGAAATTGCAGACTCGCCTACCAGAGCACAAATCGGCTACACGGAGGTTAGATCCAAACTCTCAATTAGCAACACACGTCGGAGAAACTGGGCATACTTTCGATCTCCAGCGAGCTACCATCTTAGGCCGGGGCAAAATAAAAGCCGAACGGCTAACTCTCGAGGCGTGGTTCTCCGATGCCCACTCCATCAACAGGCATCTGGACTTTCCTGCAGCCTACAAAGTCCTACGTCATCACAATCGTAGAGGTCAGGACCAAACAACCACACCGAGCTTAAGAAGAGAACACGGAGACAGCCCGACGGCGAGTTTACTCGGTGAAGAAGAGAAAGAACCGCCAGACCGACCACCTGATACTGGTTCAGTCACCTCCCCCCGGCGGAGTGGTGACTCACAACGTACACAGACAAAACACCCGTCAACCATCCCCCGATAGGCCGCGGCAGCAAGAGGAGAGAAGAAAAAATCGATCAGCACGAGGTCGACTAACGTGACACGCCACTTAGGACTCCTGGTGAATTAAGGGCATTTTACGCTTTGACAATGGAGAGCCGACCAAGCTCTTCGAAACCTCAGCATCCTAATAAACCTGTTCCAGTGAGCCCACCCTCTTCTTCTTCGAATTCAAATATATTCTATAGATACCCCAAACAAATTGTGCTTTTTTCAGTCTTTCGATAGAGAATCACGTCCTCTTTATATTTTGTGTCCGAAGAAGGAGTGCAATTAGGTTTTAAAAAGGTTCTAACTATAAGATTTTTTATACCGCGCGATCTCCATTCACATAGCATCATACCTGTCCGTTTACCACTCCTCATCATGAAATGTGCAACATATTTCCATCTTCTTAACTTCATAGAAGAATATGCGATCTACTTTATGCGGTGTGCATGCACCTTTTAGACTGAAATCACCGAACGCTAATGCAACGATTAATCAGACTCCAAATTATTCGGCAATTAGAAAACTATTTTAAAACCTAATTATGCTTCTTCCTCGAGCAAAAAATATAAATATGACGTGATTCTCTATCGAAGGGCTGAAAGGAAGCACATTTTTGTTTGGGGTTCCTATAAAATAAATTTGAATTCACAAGACTATCGACAACCAATTGGAAAAAAAGCATGTTACTTAAGTAGCCATTTTTACCGAGTAAGGTTTCTGCAGAAGATTGAAAAGCAATGTATTCAAAAGCTGACATCCAGCCGAGTTCAAAATATTGTACGATTATGCCGCAAGATAACCAGCATTATAACCGCGTCTAAATAATCTTTCGTAGTCGAAAACGCATTTCAGAATCTCAGTCAGCATTTCTTGAGATCGGTCGCTCACTGTGCCTCGTCTTCGCCGTTACTCTTCTCCTCACAAAGCGATTTAAATGGCAGTTTCCGCCACCCATCTTTAGTGCACTTTGGAGGATAGACAGTTTGTCCGACTCAATCTCCCGCGACTTGTGGACATTGTTTTCTGTCTGACACGAAGGTCTGACACCAATTGGCCATCCTAGATCGTTCACTGTGTGGTATCCGTAATCTACTTTAGATGGGACCAAATAGGCTGTTTCCCTGTCACAAAATAAGTTTATTATCAACAAAAACTTTTTGCCCAGACAGGACTTATATTCGATTCTAATTAACCGGATCAGAAGGAAGACAATGGATGCTTTTAATCTCTCTGGCAAACCTGTTTTCTGAAACTCACTCCACTGGCTGAAATCCATGGCTTTATCTTTGAGATTTTTAGAGAGGAAATTGTGGACTTGCAACAGTCATGCGCTACCATGAGAACTGAGGATTCCCTGGTGGCGGATGCAGCGATGACGCCAACGCCGCAGACGCCGACGGAGACAGACAGGGCGCCCTATCCCAGGGTGGAACTTCACGATGATGGTGCAAGCATCCTTCTACGTGGCCTTAACGAACTCGAAGTGCGCAATGAGGGCGAAATGCTTGAACTGTTGAAGTGAGTGCTGCCGCTCTGACATTTGCACAACTGCTGCTGTTACACCTGTGTCCCCAACTACAAAGAAAATTTTAAATATCAAACCGTCCTCTTGCGTCAGCACTGTCATAGTTCGGCCCCCGTGCACTGCGTCAATTGTCAAATATTTTGTTTATGTTGTTCAGTTGCTCGCAATGCGGACGGCAGGTTTTTCCGGCCGAACAGGTCTGACCGTAAATGGTGGAATGCAAGTTCCTGGAATTAGCCATGCCGAGGTCATCTGAAGTTGACGACATGGCCGAACTACGCAAAAGCCCACGTAACATTAAGTCACCTCAAATTTGGATAGCTTTGTGGGCGAAGAATTTGTGAAGACGACTGCTATTTCCTATTTCGTGACCGTGGTTCAGTCAGAGAGGTAGTTCATCTCCTTGCCTTGTTTAATTTCCGAGGGAATTAATGCGCGAACATGGAGTAAATGTTTCGAAACGGGCCTTTTCAGGCACGCTCCAAATTTTGATATGAATATTTGAGCTGAAATCCATCAGCTACTGCGGAATAACCGTTTAATGTTCAGGCGGTGTGTGAATATTAAGCGGTTATTCCGCAGTAGCTGATGGATTTCAGCTCAAATATTCATATCAGAATTTGGAGCCTGCCTGAAAAGGCCCGTTTCGAAACATTTACTCCATGTTTGCGCATTAATTTCCTCGGAAATTAAACAAGGCAAGTTGAAACTGGAGTTCATATACCAGAAAACACACGGGAAAAGCTGGAGGACCCACTGACGAGCCGAACCCCTCGCAGCTGCGTCAGGCAGCGACATAAGATCGGCGAAACACGCGTGTCTGGGCTTTTAGCTAATACCTGTGTTGTTAGTACGGTAGATCATTGCACAGTTCTATACTACTGGCTGTCTGATGGCGGTTTGTGAATATTTGTGAATTTTTGTCAAGTTTTTTGTGACGGACAGGAGTGAACTAAGCTACCCTTAGAAATCTCAACCGTTAGTTTGATACAGTGAGTGATCGACCTCATGAAATGCTGGCTGAAATTCTGAAATGCGTTTTCGATTAGGAATAATTACTTAAGCGCGGTTGCAAAACTGATTTTCTTGCGACAAAATTCTCTAGTGTTTCGGACTCGGCAGGACGTCAACTTTTAAATTCCCGTAGAAACCAAATTTGGTAATAAATGACTACGTAATTAGCCTGCATTTTTCCCACTGATTTTATGGAAACCACGCACAAAATGTGCTTTCTTTCACTCGTTGGATAGAGAATCATGTCATTCTTATATGTTATGCTCAACGAAGAGGTATTATTAGGTTTTGAAAAAATTATAATTGTCAGATTTTTCAAGGCCCTGCAATGCCCATTCATACAGTGTCGTACCTGTCTCTACCACTGATCCTCATAAAATGTATACCATGGTCCGCATCCATTGCAAAATTGTATGGATCATATATAATATTTTTTTAAAGGCATAGAAAACTATGTGATTTTCTTTACGCGGAATGCATGCACCTTGTAGACTGAAATCGCTAATGAAACGGCTGAGCAGGCTCCAAATTATTCGGGAATTAGAAAACTTTTTTAAACCTTATTATACTCCTTTTTCAAATATAAAATATAACAATGATGTTATTCTCTATCAAGTGACTGAAAGAAAGCGTATTTTTTGTTCGGAATTTCTATAAAATATATTTGAATTTTCAAAGCCATCGAAAATCATTGTAAAAAATGCTTGCAATTTCAGTAGTCATTTTTTACCGGGTACGGTTTCTAAAGAAGATTAAAACGAAGAGCATTCAAAAGCTGACATGCTTAGAAGTTCGAAATATATTAGAACTGTGTCGCATCATAATAAGGGTTTCAACTCCACCAAAGTAAACCTTCATAATCGAAAACACATTTCAGAATTTCAGCCAACATTTCATGAGATCGGTCACTCACTGAATTTGTCTCGGTCTACTCACGTCCATAGGGGAATCGAACAGTGAGGACATCAACAGGTGACCAAGTCTACCACGGCCGGTTGAAACCAATTAAGTAGTACGATGAGTACTTTCCCAGAAGCGTACCCACACTACAAAAGCTTGCAGGGTCGAATCTGATTTCGTAGCCGTAACTGCAGTCGCCAAACCAAAGCATAACCCCTAACCCTAACCTCAACCCCAAGCTAAGCCCCTTACCCCAACCCCTAAGCTCTAACCCCTACTCCTGACCCCTAGCCCCTGACAGGTACGGCTACGAAATAGGATCTTGCCGCTTGCTGTGCTGGTAATCGCTTGTGCGAAAATTAAAGGATGTATGACCTGCATCATCCAGTTTTACATCGTTCCAAGGTACTTGGACATATACAAGAATTTACAGCCTGGCATTTGTTAGAATAAGCTTCATTTTCATACCCAAGTTTGCTGCGTGTTCGGTGCGTACGGAAAATTACCGAAACATAACAAGTGATGCATAGTATCTCCAATTGTTTGCGAGCCGGAGATGCCCTTGTAGACATCCGGCTTCCACGTTCTTGGTCATTCATACTCCGGTAAAGACTCCAATGCTTTCGACTGCAGCCCAGAATCAATCATACCCGTATTGCACTGTATAAAGCAACGCGCCTCACATATCACGGGCATTACGGCCCACAATTGTGACTGTACTACTTAAAAGATGTAGGATTTCGTTTTCGTTTCTCATGAACAAAATAAAATACTTCAGATGGTCTGATACGCTTTAACGGCAGAATGTGGGCTGAGATCAAAGAACACCGAATGATTACTTTCCCGCACCTCCATACCCCAACCATTTCGAATGAATGTCTTATCCTTTAAATCAGCCTAGATGTAACATTTTATTTAATCGTCCGCCTGTTATCCATAATACAGTAAGGCCTGGGAAGCTCATTCGGCTTCTCCACACGGCAGCGAAAGCCACTTTGTCTTCCTCGTTCGCATCCGTTCCATCTGTCTATCATCAGCAACGGGAAAATTTCTGGCAAACTGCGAATCGAAACCCGTCTCCATGCATGGATTCCTCATATTCTGTGACCTAGCGAGTTTTGAACGAACAGACCGGATCACCAATGCTTTGAAATGCGGCAAACCTGCCCCCGGCGGTTGTGGATCCGGCGACGCGTAAGTTACTGATTACTAGCCTTGTGTACGCTGTGCTAAATCTCCACAAACAGACTAGTACAACAGTATGAATGCTGGCAACAGGAGTCGTGGACAGGGTGTGTAAACATCGCAGAGATCATTCATACTCCTCGTTTCAACGTTGGTCATTGGACTTGGGGAGGGGTGGGAGGTAGGGTGTGAGCGATATCTGTAGGTTAAACACCCGGAGTGCCATATCGGATTCTGGCGGGCGTTATCAGAATGTTCACCATAGCAAATGCCAACGTCAATTGTAGTGCAAATGCGATTCCCATATCAAAGGAAGAAGAGGTATTCACCGGGAGGGGTTTGTTGGAGGTCTGACGTTTCGAGTAGTTGATTCTTCTACCCATCTTCAGATACTGGGAAGTCCTGCGCACAGCTCCCCTTATCTGGCGCACTTTGTTCAATGTGTGACCCGCCAATGCCGCATGACACCCTGACCTGAATCGTCCCCGTCGGCCGCGATTACTGATGGCCCCGATTGGCCCGCGCCGTGACTGTCTGCCGCTAAGAAGGTCCGTAAAGTCAGATAGGGGGAGGCAAATTGATATGGCGGTTGACAGAGCAGTCGGTGGATATCCAGGCTTCTTGCACTCGCCTTGCTGTATGATCACCGCCCCCGCTAACAATCTCAACGGCGTCAAAGTTGAAGATGTGTCTCGGACTGTGGATCCAACCTTCGCACAGCCAACTTATGCTCGTGCATTCGCGTTTGCAGCCGTCGGCCGGTTTGCCCAACGTAGTTGCACCTTGTGCAGTTGCATTGAAGTCGGTATACAACCGCTGACATCTGCTGCTTAGGGATCGGATCTTCTGGCCCCATCAGTTGTCGGCGGATTGTTGAGTCAGGGCTGTGGGCAACACCTATTCCGAGTGGCGCGAGTGATCTAGCCACGGCTTCGGAGACCCCTTTAATGTACTGAATACGCAGGACTTCCCAGTCTCTGAAGATGGGTAGACGAATCAACTACTCGAAGCGTCGGACTCCCAATAAATCCCTCCCGGTGAACGCCTCTTCTTATTTTGAAATGCCAACTTTTCAGTGTGCGGTGGCAGAACGCAATTACTGGCATTGGTGGCCCACAGTGAAACACCTGGGGCCATCTCCAATGTTGTTGTTGGTGGTGAAAATCCTGGTCATTTTTTGTGTGCACCAGGAGATGTGGGGTAGAGATCCAAAGTGCAGACTTGACCGTGCAATCCACCTGCGGCCTCCCTCGTCTCCGGTCTTCTTGACTCTGTCTTGATATCGGGTCCAGATGGGGGAGGAGGACAGAGTGCGGTAGATGCTGCGCTACCCGTCGGTAACGACGGTCGAAGTGCCGGGCGGCGTGCGATTACCGCCGGACATCGGTGTTTACCAGGGAAATAGAAAGTTTGTGCCAACGTCTTCTAAAAAGCGCTGGATCCCCTGACCTAGTCACCACCGTCTCCACTGTTGCCAACACTCACTGAGAAAGGCATTTGTCAGTTTGATTTTTAATGCAAAACATGGGAATATTGACAGAAATTTGTAGTTTACTAAGCAGTATTGCTTAGGCAGAATTTTAGGTCCTTCTGGTTACTCAGAAGAAATCCAATCCAAATTCACTTCAATTGGGCGGGAGTGACTTGATTTAACCCATCGCGAACCGAAAAGTCACGTCAGAGACAAAAGGCTGGTTTCGTTCTTTTGCATGGCAGTTCGATCGGTGATTCCGATGATGTCCACAGTGTGCTACACAGCAGGGGGCAGCAGATATGGTGACTTGTACGTGAATTCGTTTGTGGTAACAGCAGGCTTGCACAGCATCAACCGCACTCTCTCCTCCTCCCCCAACTGGACCCCATGTCAAGACAGAGTCAAGAAGACCGGAGGCGGGCGAGGGCGCAGGTGAATGACACAGTCGAGCCCGCACCTTGGCGTTTAACTTCACACCCCCTGGGCCACACAACAAATTACCAGGATTTAAACCAACAACAACAATGCGGGGTGGCAGGAGCGACGTCTGGCGGCGACCGGGTCTGCCACCGCACCCTGAAACGTTGGCATTTGTTATAGTATGCAATCCGATATCGCTTGCTAGAATCCGGTTTAGCCGCCGTGTTGGTCTAACGCACCTACCACGTGGCCCCTTTGGGGGCATTTTTTGCCTAGAAGCGTAAATAGTGACGTCTTTCGAGTGTACAGGGTTCAAACTCAAAATGCACTAGTATAAAGTCAAATCAAAAGTATGTTTAAACGATAGCGGTCCGACGAAAACAAAGCTACATCTAACATGTTAGAGCCTCTGCAAATCTGACACAGGGCAGTCTTTAACGATAAAAGTAAGTCTAACTTGGATGGTCCGTCTAGCACGACATGTTCAACGACGTTGATATCTGCAGTGGACGATGACGTAGAGACGCAAGTAGGATGATCTGATGAACTTACGTTTCCCGCAGGAAGTTGAAAACTGTGACCTAAAACTGATGCGTTTGCGTGATTTTTGAGTAGGACAGCCGCTACGTAGCTAGGTGAGCATATTAGAATAATTTAAATTGGCAGTAAATGGGTCAGCTAAATTTAGCTACCCAGTCGGCGCAAATTACCCAGCTTAAAGTGAAACGTGAAAGAGCTGTATTTTATTATGAATAGCGCACAAGTATATTCCATACGTTGCTTTAAGTAGCACACAATTTTTAACCAAAAATTTGGATGAGGGTTAGGAAACAATGAGATAATCAATCACTTGTTTAACTGAGGTGCATTTTATCGAATTGTTATTCTTTTAAACTGTACATTGCGCATAATAAGACAGACTACTTAAAATTTACTTACCAGAATTAACACACGCCGTGCAGAAATACCGAAGAATATTTGAATTCACACGCCCGCCTAGATGCCAGCAATACAAGTGGCCTTGTAATTGTGGGATAACCATCTTTAGGCCATTCGTACTATTTGACAATATACTAATTATTTCGGGTTAAGACCATATCTGAACTAGAACTTGACCCCGTTAAACAGCCATGTAAAGCCACGAATTGATTTGTGAAAACATTGTCAAAATTTTAGTTAAAGCAGGTGACTCCATAGTTGGGTGGCAGTGCATTCGAACCTTTAGTCCCATAGGCTTCAAACAAATGGGTTACCTGGATTAAACTCAAATGTCGGCTACGCTGTCCTGGTTCCAAGTGTTGGCGCAATGTGGGCATTAGAGGTAGGCCGAGAGAGGATGCTGAAACCGTAAAACGGAAAAGGGCAGCCCGATGTTGCGGTTAAGAGGCAGGTTTAGGTTTAGGGTTTGGGCTACTGTCAGGCTGACAATTGAGTTTAGGGTTACAATTTGTGGTAAATTAAAGAGTTCCGGCTAAAATAAGTGCTTGGATTACGGATTAGGTTTACGTTTAGTGCTAAGGCTGGTGTCCGACTTAGTGATAACGTTGGGGTTACGGTTAGTGTTAGGGTTACGGTTTGAGTCGGTTTTAAGGTTATGCTCATGATTAGGGCTAGGGTTTATGGTGGTTTGGAGTTTGGTTAAGTGATAAATTTAGGCTAAGCGTCAGGTTTAGTCACGTTAAGGCTTAGGTTTACTTTTAAGATTTTGGTTAGGTTTACCCTTAGGTCTGGAATATTGCTGCCCGGCATGTTCTGTCAGCCAGGTCTTTTGTTGGGATTCTGGGCTTCCTTTAATCGCGTGGCAGATCTTTCAAAAATCAGATTGACTTTTCCATTCCAGCCTCGGCTACTTTCCTGCATTCCCCTTCGGCTTACTTAATTTTAATGCCCAAGTAATCGACGCTTGCTGTATTAAATCCTTTTGGAAATTCTACCGCCATTTGTATACGGAAAATGCTATAGAAGAAAGAGGCCATTTCTTTGCTATTACTTATTTATGTGTGATCACCTTTCTTACTGAGATGGCATATTTAAATTTTAGGAATTTTGACAAATCGGGTGTTGTACTCGGTCGCGTATTGGATGCCCTCCGACACAATGCCAATTATCCTCGATGTCGACTCCCCGTTCCGTTCCGGGACTCAAAGCTGACCCACCTCCTGAAACCGGCACTCGCCAAGGAGCCGCGATGCGTACTAATAACAACAATTTCCCTAAGTGCATGCAATTTTACAGCTTCCTACAGAAGCCTGAAATTGGCCTCATGTGCTGTCGATTCTTAAACGACAAAGCGACAGCCTATTGTATGTTCTCCCAAATAAAAATATGGAAGGTGAACTGCTGCTTTCTTATCGTCATCTGTTTAATGATAACGTCCCCAGTGTCGACTGGAGCCGTATAGAACACGCATCGTGTTCGACCTTCGACATGTCTGATTCCCATTGAGTTTAGAAATGTCTGTCCGAGTTCGTGTCATGTTGCATCAACCAATCACATCATGTGAATTTCCAAAGCCTTCTTAATATCAATTATCCACGAACCCCGAAAGGACTCGATGGTTTACTTACGAATAGTATTACAGTGTCATTACTCATAGCACTCAAGTAAAACGGTCATGGTTCATAGAATGTATGGCACAAAGCATAAAAGCGAATATGTCTGATTCGATGTTTAAGTCCAGCCTCGAGTGTCAGAATAGCACTGTACGTAGACTCTTTTCCGTATGCTAAAGTGACTGGAGTCTGGGCATGTTAACAGTCAGGATAGAGGATACGGGTTTTTCAGAGGGTATAATAACTTCAGCAACTGAATTACACGTCGGTAATAATAGAATCATGACATTCAACATGTTTGTGGCTTGCAGCTTTTGAAAACACACGTCTACACATATAAGATATAGGTGTCGTTTGCAGGATTGCCTGAAGCGTTTGATGTTTGGGTTTTGCGCTCGAACAACTCAGCGCTTCTAAAACCGACCGATCTAATAATGGCTGTAATAAGCCGTGTACGAACAGAGCACGAAATCAAAATTAGGTGTCTTCAACAAACGTCTACAGCTGAATACTTGATATAACATAGCGTCCCCAAGGTGGACAAGCACTTACTGGGTGTTTAAGTGTTGTTAGTTGTACCCAATGTGCATTCTGTTCACGAGAGTCTTGGCGTGCATCATTCATCATTTTCTTCAAAATAATTTGTAATTTCCATTCACACCCACTTGATGTAGTTTACATATAAGTCGTCTGTAAACTACGTCAAGTGGTTATGAATGGAAATCTTTTGCAATGGCTAGCCGATTTTCTTACGGGCAGATCTCAGCGTGTGTGTATCGGAAACACTAAATCGGAATGGGCATCCGTGCACAGTGGCGTTGCTTTTGAAAGGGTGAAAGCCGCAAAATCGCAAAGAAGATAATCAATGGGGTCCGGCTAGGACACCAGAAGGTTTCTTAAAAGAATTGACAAGCGAACTTTTAAGTCATTGGCGTATAACTCGCATTCGGTGGTTAAATTGGGCAATGGCCTTCCGAGTAAAAGACAACAAATCTGCCTTATGTGCAAGTTAAGATTCGAACCAATCGTAATGATTGCCGCGTCCACAGCCTACCCTCATCTACTGTAAAGCAATGGAAACATACAAAATTAACAATGAAGTTCCTGCAATATAACAACTTATTTCGGGGCAATAATTCGGACGGAGCCATTCTTGCCCCTCCAGTGTGTTAACCTCAGATGAGCAATGTATATCTGTTCGAGACATGGATGGTAGGCCTGTTGTTATCTCAAATGACTTAAGGAGGACGTTCGACAGCGTTCACGGCGAAAGTGTTATTTGCAAACTATCTGAATTTGAGTTAAATGGCAAGTTACTGATGTGGAGCTCGGATTCCTCGAAGATTGCAAATCGTGTGTGTTGGTACATCAAATTTAAACCCCACTCGCTTATTTAAGAAATGTCCCCAGTCCTCAGTCCTTTATTCATTACACTTTGTAGACCACATCAAAATGTGTATTGACAAACTGGGTTAAATTTAATTGTTTCTTCGAGTACTCTTAAAGGAATTTCCATAACAAGTAAAAATAAATTTCCAAGTAAATTTTAGAACACACTGACAGATTCTGTACAGTATTTAATTCAAAGTCCTAAAATAAGCAGCCAGACGTTAAAAGCGGTCAGCAGGAAGTGAAAAGAACTCCTTATAAAAAGGCAAACCTAATATCAATTGGCCTGTTTTTAGCAGAAAGGAACGTCGCCCATGAAAGGTAGATATGCGGGTCGAATAGGACTGGCCTGCATATGGTATTTTTCAAGGGATAAAAGACGGAAATCGTCAAGGCAAAATTCCAATAACCGGGTGGGACTATCCGGCTCGAAAGCGCTAGACCAGAGGGACCTGGATGCGGTCGGTCACAACCCCCTTAGAATCCACGCCAGGAGAGGACATTAAAGGCTAGGCCAGCCATCAATGCGTACAGGGAAGAATGCGACGGGCTGAAAAATTGGAAAAATCGAAACTTTTAATGGGAGATTTTAGGAAGTAAAATCACCCACAAAGAAGAGAATATGAGCGAACACGGTAATATGGCAGTGACGATGACTCTTTCTCAATAAACGTAGAGAACGTTGTCTGGAAAAAATGAGAGATTTGAAAGTCTAATCAAGTCAGTTTTCAGATAAATCCGCAGCCTCTATCAAAGTATGTACATTATCTGACCATCTTATACCTACTGGGAGTTTATCCAGAGGAAAGTATAGTTGAGGGTAAAAAGGCGCTTAAGGATTATGGAAGCTGGAGGAGGTATGATTAAGGAAGTATTGCGAAGATTTTATGGGCGAATAGAAGGCGAAAGGGCTGAAATCCGAGGAAGTTCTGAAGTTCTATATAAGCCAATAGTAATAACTGTTCTTCGGCGCCTCTAATCGGACCGGCCTCAACTTCATAAAAAAAATTGACGACTGATAATATTCGATACAATGTTGCGCCCCCCCTTTCTTGGCCGTCGGCACTTCAATGTCAACAGTTTCTTTTACTCCTGAACCCTACAAACTATAACACAAACCACCATTAACTTTTAACATCTCCTTTTTAACGGGAGTTATTTTCACTGCTGGCCGGATCTGTGTTTAACGCTTCCCTGACAATGCCCGTAAACTGGCATTAAATGCAATTATTATTATTGGTGCAAAAGAAGATGCACAGGCCTGTCTTTATTCTCCGAACCCATGCACATTTTAGCTTAGTTAACTGGCATATTTTTAAGGAGGAGAGTTCTGGGTCCGCCGTTCTAAGGAATCTTTTGGTAAAATGTCTTTGAACATTTTACATTTTTTACCTACTGGTCTCGTTCACCAAACCAAAGAATGGACAACAACACTCCAGAATGGGAAGTACAAACATTCGATTAAGTCTTAATTTCATTTCAGGAGAATAGAAGTTGTGGGAAATAAAGCCACAAGTCTGAGCAGCTTTAGTCTTAATTCTGTCGGCTTGTGGCGACAGATGTAAATTATTGGTGTAGCTTAATTTGATATAATTATTCTGCATAATTCAGTATATATAAGGGATAGTGTTAGGGCCTTGGAAAACCCTTTTTGCAGATAGATGGATAAAAACCATGCATGCGTTTATATAACAGTTATGCCAGTCATTGATATCGAGTAAATATTTGACCATCAAGCACAAATCTTTCAAGCCTTTTTTGAAGGTCTCAACGTTTTCCGACAAGACAACGGATTTCAGCAACTTTTTCCGTTCTTCAACCAGTCGGTGGGTGAAGAAAGCGACCCGCAGTTCAAGTGTATCATGTTTTATCTTCAATTCTTACTGGTGACCTCGAAGACCGGCGTTTGTGCCGGTTCGAAGAAATCGTTAAAGTGGATAGCACAGTCTAGCCCTCGGACGATTTTAACGACCATGATCATACCCCTCTGTATTGTCCATAAAAAGGAGGAGATATTTGTGACTCTTACAGGCGTCTCTCATAAGGTAAGAAGCCTAATTTGCCGACCAGTCTGGTTGCTCTTCCTTGTACGTTCTCCGGTAGGGTGAAATCTTTTTTCGTCCAGGGACACTATGCCTGAACGCGGTATTGCAACATTGGTCGAACAAATGTCCCAAAAGCTCTTCAACAAAGTTGAAGAAGGATCTCATAATCGCGCCTAGGATACTCATAGTCTGATTTAATACCTTTGCAGAGTGAAACCATGGTTTGAGAATTGACGTCATCCACACACCAAGGTCTCATTACTCGTTGACTGATTCGACTTGGTGACCACCTAATGAATAGTGGGATTCAAGCCTTAATGGTCTCCTGCTGTTAAATGGTGATTGGATAAGTCGGCATTTGTTAAGGTTGAGATCAAGATACCACTAAACACATCATTGTTGCAAGCGATACAGATTTTTCGTAACCGTAGCCAATCTTCCGATTTCTCTATTGATTTCCACAGTTTGAGATCATCGGCAGACATTAGGTGCTCGCAGTTCAGACGGTCCTGACAGTCGTTCACACATATTAAGGACAGAATTTGGACAAGAACGCTCCAATGCGGAACGTCACTGTAATGCATGCCCATTCTGATTTAGCGTCACCGATACACACACGCTAAGATCTGCCCGCAAGAAAATCGGTTAACCATTTCCGCAGATTCCCACTCACGACCATTTGCCGTAGTTTAAGTCGTTTGTGTTGAACACTAGCAACAGCCCTTCTGAAGTCAATGTACATCGCATCGAGTGATAAACCCCTTTCGATTGATTTTGTCCAACACTACATTGATACTAGCAGTTTAAAGTAAGACAGGATCGACCCGTTCGAAATCCATGCTGATGCAAACTGAGCAAGTCGTTTTCTCTAAGATGGCGCATCAGCTCCGTTTTTAACACCTTTTCCATCAATTTGCAGCACAGTCAAGCGAGACTCAATGGTCTGAAACCGGTTGGTGCTGTTCTCCCGCCAGATTTATACCTGGGGCTTAAAAATAAATCTTTGATTGTGACACATTCAGTCATAGGTGTCTCCTGACAAACCACTAGCTGGGGTAGCCTATCGGGTCCACAACACATATAGCGCCATTTTGATGGAGAGAATTCCATTAGCCTTTTTTGAGCTCCACGTTGCAAGTGCATGCAAATCGGCATGAATTTACTCCAGACAATATTCAGTCGTAGATTTATTGAAGGAATATACGCATCTGAGGTCATCAGCATAAATAAGGGCTTACGACTTTCAGCTACCGACGAGATGTCATTGACGTAAAGCAAAAACAAAAAGATTTAAAACGGCAATTGGAAGGGCGCCGCTTACAATAGGGCTCGTATCGGAAAATGAAAGTCTCACTAGATCGTTTTGCTTACCATTAGATAGGTATGAATTAATAGACTCATTAAGGAGTCTGCGAAGTCACATAGCTTTTTATTTGACTTAGAGATTTCCACGTAGCACCCTATCAAAGGCTTTACTAAACACACAACTACAATACAGTCATGTTTACTAACGATGTCGAACTTTCCGAAGCCATCACTACAGACAAAGCCAAATACACCCTTAAAAGAGGCGAAAGCTGAGTTGCCAACCAGACTGTGCTTTGGCTTCTAAACTCCTATGCGTTGAAATGTGTACCGAGACACAATTACAGAAGGACCACTGAGGCGAACTATTTGGTTCGATACGTTCTTGAAGCGCGGCTCCTTTATCATAATGCGGGACAGAAAGACTCTAGTGTTCTATCGACTTTCTCGCCAAAACCGTCATAACAATTTTTAAAAGCAGCTTGCCCTTTCACAAATGCTATTCACGTTGATACGAGCAATTGCACAAATTTTTTAGTAAATGTTTAGTAAAGTCCAGAAGGAATACGTTGGATCTGGCTTAAGATATGCCAGTAAGGATTGGGCACCTTGGCCGAAGACAAATTGTTAATTTCTGAGAAGATTACGGATAAGGCCGCCGAAGATGGTCAATAACATGAGGGCAGACTTATCCGATCTCGACTGGGGCTCATTGTTTACGGGAAATGAAAACGATGACTGGGAGCTGTTAAAGAATGTCCTTCTGCAGCTTATCACCAACCACTGCCCACTGACTAGTGTAAGACTGACAAACGCCCTGGGTGGCTAAATAGCAACCTTAAGAAAGAAATCAACAGACAGCACAAATTGTGGAGAAAATACTGCGTCACAGGGCAAGTCGAATTATTCAAGACCTACAAGACACAGAGGAACAAACTGAGGAACCTCAAAATGAAGACGCGGCGGGAATTCGAGAAGAACTTGCTACAAAAAGCAACGCAGAATCCAAAATTACTCTACAGTTACCTCCGACAAAGTACAAGGAACAGGCATCAAATCCCCTTAATTGGGACTACTGATGGCGTTTAAAGTGCTAATAGTAGGGATAAAGCTGCGTATTTTTCACAGTTCTTTCAATCAGTCTACACAAATGAGGCAAAGTTTCTTCCTCCACCCGCAGACGAACTGCCGACCCCAAGCGTCAGTGATATACTCTTCTCAGAAGGCATTGTCCGAAGAGAATTGGAGGCACTGAACGAATCGAAGTCGCCAGGACCAGACGAAATTCCACCCACGAACTCAAAGAACTTGCCAGTGACCTCTCTGTGACTTTGTCGATGCTCTTTCAAACGTCATTTGACACTGGAACACTTCCTATGGTTTGGGAACTGGCGCGTACTTCTCCGCTACACTAAGGGCAGCGACGACAAATTACAGACCCATAAGCTTGACATGCATTCTTTGCAAAGTTATCGAAAGGACCATAGAGTTAATTGATGCAATTCCTGGATGTTCACGGCATGCTATCGAAATGCCAACATGGGTTCCGGAAAAGAAGATCCTGCACGACAAACTTGCTGCAATCTCTCCAGAGCTGGACCCGTGCTCTCGACGAGAGGCACGCTGTCCATATAGCCTTCATCGACTTCCAGAAGGCGTTCGACACTGTGCCACACAAGAGGCTGTTACATAAACTGAAAAAATTGAGATCAATGGCAACTTCCCTAAATGGATCGAAAGCTTCCTTTCGGGTCTACAGCAGGTTCTGTGTATCGGTCGGGAAAAATCAGATCCGGCTATGGTCGAGAGTGGTGTCCCCCAGGGTTCAATACTGGGACCCATTTTGTTCCTTATCTACGTGGACGATGCCGCAAGAGCCTTCGACTGCGAAGTAGCAATGTCTTCCAATAACATGAAGATATGGATTGTAATTCGGGATCCTGCCGACGAAGACAGACTGCAGATGAACCTGAATCAGTTGGAGGAGTGGTCAAACCGTTGGCTCCTGCGGTTCAACGTCGCCAAATGTAGCATACTTCGACTAGGCAACATAGCCAGATCGCCAGCACAAGAGACTACTTTCCGGCCGTTGCAGCCCTACAAGAGGTCGAAGCCCAAAAGGACCTCGGCGTGCTGACGACGAGTTCGTTAAAACCATCCGCCCATTATTCGAGAGTGGCGAAAAGCGCAATGTCCGTACTGTACGCTATCAAGCGTGTGTTTATGGACTTTGACGAAAATGCTTTTTCAAAGACATTCGGAACACTCGTCCGAACGCATTTAGAGTACGGCATACCAGCCTTGGGGCCGTAGGCGGTTGAGGTGCGAAACTGCTTCGAAAGAGTCCAGAGGAGAACCACGAAGATGGTTTGGATTCAAAGCTCCTTTCCTTATGTAACACGCCTAGTAAATGTGAACCTCTTTCGTCTGAGTTACCGGCAACTTCGCGGGATCTCTTGCAAGCCTACCGTATTATAAAGGGGTTGGATTGCAGGCTAGTCTTCGGGGACTCTTTTGAATTTTCTATCACGACCAACCTCCGAGGTCACCCTTGAAACTTCGCACTCAGCCGGCAAGGCTGGAATTGCCGAAGATCTCCTTCTCTGTTCAAGTTGTCAAACCATGGACTTTCCTTCCCGCAGATATTGTGATGTCACCATCTATACAAAGTTCTAAAAATAATTTTGACATATTTATTTTCCGAAATGACTAAGAGCCATGAGAAGTCGAGCTCGCCCCTCTAACTCGTTCTATTTTTATCCTACCATTTATCCGTATACCACACATTTTTTACGTTGCAAATAGGGTACTCAAAGGCTAACGCCTATTTCCCTCAATAAACTGAACTGAATTGAATCCTGAGCATCTGTCATACGAAGTTAGAATAGTTAGCCTTCATTTCTCTACTTTAGATTGCAGACATTTAGGGGTAGTGGGGCTGCGCTGTTGTTCGATGGCTTCTTTGAATTCGCTAGGTAAGATCGCCGTCGTTTCCAGCCATCTTAACTATTGAGGAAGTTGGCTGACGGACGTCTAACGGAACGCCATCCCACAAAGGACCGTTTTATCCGTAAACGAATTCAATGCTGAGGTGGCATTTTTGGACAATTTTTAAGCATCTAAATGTCGGCTACATACACACATACACCGACGACATTAAACTTTCCAGATCTATTGTTAAAAAGTTGATTTTAATAATTTTTCGGAGACAAATGGGATGCCCTAGGTAAATTGTCTTGTTTTCTAAGCAAAAATACCTAAGTGATTCAAGGACGTATCGAAAGTTATCCTTGGTCAGGGATGCGTACATAAAACCTAGCATGAAATATCAGTAAGTGCTGTCGTGCGCAACGGCAGCCATTACATTGGCCTACTCGCGAGCGAATTTGTAAGACTGTGACATAAATATTAATCGACATTACGGAACCAGCGATGTGAAGACTGAGTCACACCCGTGCTACGCCTACTGGGGATGACATGCGTAAGCAGCCGCACAAATAAACAAGAGGGGGGGAGGTCGACTGCGGACGTTTCCCTACTAGAACAGCATAAATGGTGTAGGATCGCTTGCATTAGATCTCAGGTTATTTGTCTGATTTTGGGGTGTAGGGGTGTCAGCGGTGGGTTCACGTAATGGTCGTGGTGGTCGCTCACTTGCTTGCAGGTGAGACTGCGCCTAGCGTCCAATTGCTGGCACTCAACTCTCACCTGTGGCTCCACGTAGCTGGACTCTGCTCAGCGGCCACACCCCGGGCAACCGTCTCGACCGGCGGGCTAAACCAGGTGAGGGGGCCCTGTGCGCTGTGCCGTGTGCACAGGATTTGCGGATTCCGCTGGATGGAAGGTCGGATGGAACCTTGCGTCGGCACCGTCGTGACGTGGTTCGTCTCTGCACGTCGCTCGACAGCCGGTGACGGGATGGATCTCCACATCGACACCGCCTTGACGCGCCCACCTTCGCT
>CACRXP010000760.1:251963-286858 GCA_902702965.1 Spirometra erinaceieuropaei
GGGCCTCGTAGCTCAATTGGTTAGAGCGTTGGCTGTGCTAAAGCCTTCCCCTTACTATGTGGTTTCGAATCCCACTGAGGCGTCGCGTTTTTCACAGATGGGTCAAAATGAACTATCGAAAATCTGCCAAAACACCTATTAACTTGTTTTTAACAACAAGGACATTGCTTATTTCCCCTTACCAGCTTTCCCGGGTCATGCACCTAGGACCAAATGCGTCTGCCCCCAGCTGACATGACTCGAGCCTGTTATAGCCCGTCAGAACTGTAGTATGTAGCGCAGAACGGTCTTTTTGAATCGCTTTGCTGTAACGACTGAGTTCATTTAGGTGGGTTGTGCGATGGATATCCCCTCTCTCGTGGAAGTTGTTGACAGCCATACCACTACTGCGTGCCGTGGCGGTAGTCTAAACCCAGACTCCTTAATTATGCAAAAAGCTCCACCATTGTCCTGCTGCTCGCCGGGCTGCTTTTGTTCATTCAGCAGGTGAGCACCACCTTTATGTCTCACGCAATCAGGCCCTGAGGGGCAGGCTAAAGATCGTGCCGAATGTCAGGTCAATTTGCGGACGGGAATAGCGTCAACTTTCAATGTTATCTGCCCGTTAAATTCCGTTATAGGGAAAGCTGAATAGCAGCTGCCCCGGAAACGGTGCTCAGGGTTAACGCACAGCAAGCCAACGTTGCCGGCTGGGTGAGTTCTGTTCTGCCCAGGCTTTATACCTGCTGCGTCAAACTCCATGCCGCATGAGTCACCGCGTTTTCCCCTACCGCCCTAGCTGCAGTGCATACGGCCGGACTGGAGTCATTAGCAAATAACTCATCTGCCCTTCCTGATAACCCAAGTAGACCCCTAGACGCCAGTGTGCGCGCACCGTTTCCTGAGGCGTAGCTGCTCGCTGAGCAGGCGCTGCCCAGGGGCTGGATGTTTTGCTGCCGTAGGGCGTTTGAGTAAAGACGGACCGGGTGGGCGGTGGCCGGTGAAGGACGTTAATTCTGCACTGGTTCTCCATTAACTCTCCTTCCGTCCTGCAGCCGCTGTATCGCCTCTCCGCTCAGGGCGCCCGTCCTTTACGTCGACCGTTTCCCACTGTTGTATCTCATTCGCGGGATCCAGGAGTGCCCAACGTCACCCTCGGTTCCTTGGCCAGTTCATCGTCCTGCCGAAAGGCATATTCATTCCTTGTGCTGCCTACTGCTCTTCGCAATCATCCGCGCGGAGTTGTTAGTAACCATGATGACGATATAACGGCTATGCAGCTCAATTTATGTCATATATGCTCGACGTACTACTCTAACACACAGCCACGGGGGAAGGTTGAGGCCCTGCGTCTGACGGTATTAAATCGAGTCGGTCCTCTTAGTGGTAGTCAGGATTCGGTCGGGTTTTGTGATGATGCATGCAAAGTGGGTGGTGGAGAGCATCCAGTCAGGCACTATCTCCAAAGTGTTCTCCAGTCGCTGGAGCTGACATGCGCAATACTTTCACCCTTTCCTTACCATAATCTAATTTAAGGTGCTTATCCACGCCTTGGGGAGATAGACCATATCACCAGCCGTTTAATCGCCCCTAGTTGGTCATTCCGCTGATTCCTGATATGTCGGTCGTCATGTGCGGCCCAGCTAAACCGCGCTTAACCCAGCAGTCGCTACGACTGACTGACCAAAGAAAACGAGCGCTTCCGGTGAGTCCTTCCAGAACCAATTAATTTGGTGTCTGAGGGTTGCTTCAGTTATGTTAGGGTGCCCAGACGTGTCCCTGCACTGGTGGACCGACCCCTCTGACAATCCAGTCGTGTCGTGGGAACACGAGGGGTGTTGGAAGACTGAGTGAGATCGGCGCAGAGAAAGTCGTCAGCTTAGCCTACAGTCACCACTACTTCCCCGTCAGTATCAGACCTACAGGCGAGTCGTTTTTGCCGTCGAATCCCACTCTCATTGCCTTTGTTCGTTCAAGACGCTTGGAGAACCTTTTCCACGATGTAATCTGTTTATCCATACCGGTACCCAATGGAAAAAAGGAACGCGTCGGTCCGACGATCACATAGCTGCTGCAACTTGTGTTACTTTCAAGAAAGCCAAGCAAGCTCATATATTCGGCAAAGGGAGGCACAATCCTTCTCTCAGTTTGCTTCAATCTCGGCCATAGTGTTACGTGTATGGGTAAGCATCGAAACTGGTTAGCCGAGAGCAGAGTTGCGTTTCGTTTCTGAACCCAGAAGACCCCGGGGCTCTCCATCCTTTTCAGATGTAACTTAACTACGCGCGTCTGTCTTTTCATTTGATTACTACTACTACTACTACTACTACTACTACTACTACTACTACTACTACTACTACTACTACTACTACTACTACTACTACTACTACTACTACTACTACTACTACTACTACTACTACTACTACTACTACTACTACTACTACTACCACTACTACTACTACTACTTACTATCGCCATCACCACTACCACCACCACGGCGACGGAAACTCAGACAGTAGTCCGAAGTGAGTCGATGCCGCAGTCGACTCCCTTCGGATCGACCAATTGCATAACCGAGCCATCTAGGACTAAGACTCCATCAAATCGGCTGCAGGCAGTCTTCCAATCGGCGGTGGAGATCCAAGTTGGAGATGTGATTTCTAAGCCTAGGTCATTGTAGCATCCAGAGATATAATTTGTCCAGCACCTTGGTCCTCCCGTGAACAGTGTACAGAGGTCAAGTTTCTCCTTCGCAAAGCAAGGTAGGATAGACTATTGCCCCGCGCACTGTCCTCTGCGGATCACATGAGCCTACTTGGTAGGTTCAATGTGTTGCGTGCGAGTTATACGTACGCTTTTGAATCCTACCATCTCGGGTTTCTCACAATCCTGGCCCAGGGGGACGCCGTTTGTTGCTTGGAGCCGTCGGACAGTGCTTTTGATTTCTCTGGCGTTCATTGGCGGGCAAGATTTTATGTCGCCAACGTCTCTGCTGTCTACAACGGACGGTATTTCCCTGGAGACCAGTGGAATCGAGTTGCTTGCGTCTCTCGTCATCTGTCATTTATGGTTCACTATCTTCGACTGTCAGCGCCCATTCCGCTGGGTGTGATGAGTGATAAATCCGACCTGCTCATGCGTATGTAGTTCTGAAATGGCTACCTCTCGTTCATAGCTTTCTCGTGTCCGCGTGAGTGTCCTTCATTAGGGCTTGCAACACACGCGGACGGTACGTTCGCTTGACGACATGTGTGCACGCGAATACTGTCTTATCCACTCCCCCCCTCCCGCCCTGAAGCAACCCTCTCGCCATTTTTGCCACAAAGCCGACCAGCGAGGTCTGTGCGGCTAATCGCTCGGTTTTTGCTTCTTGTTACCCGACTGCCTGTCTTGCCGCGCCTTCTATGCCGGCCAACATAAGAGCTACATAGTTGCGTGAAAATACAAACTCCAACCCTAGAAGTGGATAGTTGGAAGAGGTTATTTACTGCCTGGAAATGTTTTCCCGAAACTATTTTTAGGTTTAAAGCTCCCTCGGTGGGCGGAGATCCGACGATTTTCATTGGGTCAGTCGATCGGCCTAGCATTCCTGCTCCTATCCTCTGCCCCCCGATTTACTTGACTCAATGCGTCCTTACGCCTTTTGTCTTGTTTCCACCCTCCGGTTGGTCGTGCAAAGGATTGCCGTCAGTTTAACGCCCAACTTTCTCCAACCTCCGACGGTGGCTACGGCATTCTACCCGGCGATGGTGCTGAGAAGCGCCCCGTCTCTCCGGAGATGAGCGAAGAGGAGGTGATTCGGCTGCTACTGGCCGCTGACGGTCGCGTGCGTGGTGCCTGGTGGTGTGATGACTGCGTTGCTCAACTCTCTTCGCCACAGGTTACTATCAGCCACCTGTTTGCCCTCCTACGACAATGGACTCCCTACACGCAACTCCAGTTGGACACCATCGTTCTGGAGGTTAGAAAACCGATGTAACTTCCAACCCATGCCCTGCAAGAGAATCCTAGCAGAAGTAGTTAGGCTTATCTAGATTTTAATTTGCGGAGTGGTCACAAACGTACGAGGCAATTTTGTGCCAACTGAAGGTTACTACTTGTTGGAATTTCAGTCACCACGGGGGGTCTCTTTCGTTGTTTGTAGATGTTGCGCCGGGGCGCACACGTTGACGATCGTGATGGACTCACAGGAATGACTCTCCTGCATTACGCGGCTAAATCTGGGGCTCTGGGCAATGAGGACCTGGCATGCCGGTGAGATTTTTACAAGTCACGTTTAGTAGACCCCCTTTTTCGCCCTGCATTTGTGAGCACAATTTTCCCGCTGACATCCAGTGGATGCACTAGCTTCGCTTCTAACTGACAGAAGCCCGGCCTTGGGTCTGTCGGTGTCGTGGAATGACATCCATCTCCTAACTATGGACTAATTCTCATTCCTGGGGACTACCACCTCGGTCAGTGTTAAATCCACAAACCGCCCAATCCAACTAGCACGTGGGGGGAGTCTCAATGTCTATTCTAGTTCCCGCTATACGAAACCGGAGATATGGCGAAAACATGGAAAGCCAATCAAAATCAGGCGAAAGAACTGAGCCACTTTCAAACAAAGACCCCAGACACCAAGGCCCCGGGGACAGCTGTTGCGTCCACCATACACCCCATAATAAGGCAGATTCTACTAAAGTTGGAGTGCTAGCATTGTAAGGACGACCAACGAAAGGCCGCCTAAACGGTTACCCTACCGTCATATTGTAACTAAGCGACACCTCGATGCCCGCAGTTTAATGCTCTAAAGATATCGGTAGGGTGTAGGACCCCTCGTTGCTGGCAACTCCAATATGTACACTAAAATACAGTGTGAATGCATAAATCACTTATCATTTACCGCCCCCTTTGGCTGAAAGTTCCTTGGCTTACTGAGTGGATGTAAACCTAGCAGCGGCGGCTTACTCGAATTCCGTTGTTTTTTGAAAATGGATTTTTCCCTATTTTTTTTACGTTGCACCAAATTTAATTGCCATATGACGTCGTACCGTTAGACTTTCGGTGGAAATTTAATTATCTTCTGTTTTCTTGCATCCCGCCTGTTCTCTGTCATGCGTGTTGTTCCACCCCTCGAACCCCCTCTACCCCCATTCCCGTATGACGCGGTCCACAGACTACCTCAAGTTATTTGAGGTCCTACACCCTACCGCTTACGCTATAAAATCAAACAAGAGTCGTAGGAAAATCTCCAGCTCCGGCGAGCATGACGGTCTGACGTAATAACCTTATCAGCCTGTACACCACAATGATCGCTGTCTAGTTGTGTTTTAAAGAGAAAGGGATTGACGCCGGGGAGAGTCATGTATTCTGTACAGAAGCTCCATGCTGTTCAGAGCCTCTCAACGCGTGTCCAGCTCTGCGCCTGCGCGTGCCCCGGTTTGCTAGAGTGACATGGGCGTTAATCATTCAGTCAGCGTCAGATTTTTTAGTTGATTGGACGTCTGTGATTGGCAGTCCCAGAGCCTGAATGCACTCATTTTCCGGCTGCTCGGCGCGGGCCCCAAAGGCGGAGGTCTTGAGGCTCCATAAACCGTCAGAATATAGGAGTTCAAGTCAGAGCGGCAATCAGGCTTGGCTGCAGTTTCCCCAACTAATGCTGCCAACGTCTAAATTCCCTAAGCGTCACGACCCACGCCTCAGTTTGCCGTCCAGGATGACCTCAGTGTCAACACGGTTCGCTTCCTTTGCGCGTTAGAGGTACTCCATTCATCTGCCACCCTACTTTCTGGTCGCTGTTCGCCCTTCGCACCTGCTGCTGACGCGACCGAATGCGTTGAACAGCAGACAACGTAGGCTTGCCTACGAAACCTGTCTTGACTTGCTGCTTCCTTATATCATTAGCCGTGCTGTCTACCGTGACTTCCATCCAGGTTGTTGTACAGGCTAAATAACCATATCTGGCCCGATCAGACACCGGCTGATTCATAGCAGCGATACTGCTCAATGGGTGTCATCGCCCGTCGGGTCAGCCTTGCCTGACAGCCGCACATTGTTGTCATCGCCCATCACTCATAATGCAGCCCATGATCTACAGTAGGTGGGCTAACTCATGTAATGTCGACCGAACATCCCGAATCGAGAGTATCCTCCCCCGACTGGCCGTTCAACGCTAGGCGCATGTTTTAGTACTATGGCCGTCGCGCCGACCGTTCGTACAGTACCTGTGCTAACTCATGAAATGTCACGAATTAACACAGGTTAACGCCTTTAACGCAAAATCGGTAAACACTACGGCTCCCAAAGTCTGATAGCGGAAAATAAACGATGTGTCAAATAAATAAAGCAAAGTTTGGTTAAGAAAATATTATTTACTGAGATAAAAATAAATAATTTTCGACAAAAGTCACATTTTCGAGAAACGCCTATATTACAACCAACTTAATAAAGGCTACGTATGAGGACGTATAAAGGAGGAGGGCGCACAAAAGGTCAAAAATAATTAAGGACAGAAACAGATACAAAAAATTAGTACTTTGTAGATTGTCCATTCGAATTAATAACAGCAGAAAGTCTGTCCGACATAGAGATGACAAGGTTATCTATGGTGGATTGTAAAATGTAATTATTGAGTATGAAATCCAATTTTTCCTGCATTGAAAGAGTCTTCTTAGCTTTGTGCCAATTTCTTTTGACTATTCCAAAAAGATTTTCGATTGGATTAAGGTCGGGACTGTTGGCCGGGATGAAAATGGATTGGAGGCCAATTGCGGAGAGCGTGGTTGTTGTCTAAAATGTTAGATTATGTTTGCAAGCGGCATCAAATTCGTACCTCTTTAGAGCGGTGGACAGGTGCATTGTCCTGCAAAATTACAGTATCCATTCGGCGCCGACTTATGCCGTTGTAGCCGAAAGCATCCTTGACAATTGCAATGAACACCTTGCTGTTGATGGTGTCGGATGTTGACCGCCAGACAGGCCGCTCACCGAATTTAATCGCCATCCAAACCATCATCCGCCGACAGTTCTTGAATGTTGCCGTCGGTGTAGTATGTTCTCTTGGGAAGTTCTTTCCACATATGACAGTTTGGAGCGACTTCGTAGGCTTGTCTAAAAATAGAACCTCATCGCAGAAGAAAATGCTCTTCCAAAATGAAGATCTGTATTCAATATAATTCTTAGCAAATAAAAGCCGTTCTCTAATTAGTTTTCTACTTAAATATGGCTTAATCATGGCCTTCCGTCGCTGCAGTTCAAATTCCTTCATCCTTTTTCTAATGATGTTCATAGAAAACATCGGCAGATGTTCCCGCTGAATGGCCTCAATGGGCATGTAATGAAACTTTTTTAATGTACGACGAATAAAATCGTCGTCTTGCTTACTTGTGGACCGTTTTGGTCCCCCTATCTTATTTCTAGGAACAGTTTTATCATTAATAATGCGCCACAGAGTGACCTTGCTAATATTGAAAATATTAGCTAACGACTCACGCGGGATTCCTTCCGCCGCTAATTTTCGAATGCGCTAGAAGTCAACTTCAGATAAGTATTGTTTAGACATAGTTATCGTTTGGCGTGGCAGAGCAAAGTGACGGCATGTCGCGCGAACTCAATATATATTCGTTTACGACACGCATTTTCAGTCTGGTAAAACAATCACACTGATAAACTTTTTTATTTCGGTATTTTGAAACATAAAACTTTACGAATTTGTAAAATAGAATTTTTAGATAAAGAATCGCACGTTATTTCCTGAACACAATAAGAAATAATTTATCTGCATTTCCCTGATTTTGTTGATATTGAAATTTAATTTTTTCTTTTTGTTCGAAAGTTTATCAAAAAATTTCGTCCTTTTATTAATCTTCTTAAACAGATTAATAAGGTTACACAAAGAATTTCCATCCGAAAGCTTTAATAGCGTAGGAAACTGCTTGAATATCAGGAATCCTCCGATTTCGCCTTAATCCGGCCCGTTTTCTATTTAATATACAGATCCGTATCAAACTTTCCTTTAGAAAACGGTCTTTTCGTCCTTATTTCAACCAAATAAACACAAATAACGACACCAAAAATACACTACATTGTCCACTATAATTTTGACCTCGGCATTTCATGAGTTAGCACAGGTACTGTATACTGCACTTGAGCGTGTCCTAGTATTCTAAGGCTACAGTAGGTGGGCTAACTCATGAAATGTCAACCGAAACTCCGAAAAGGCGTTTCCGTTTCGAAATGATTAATTAAGTAGGGTTGTAAAACTAGTCAGCCGGCAACACAATTCTATAATATTTCAATTACCTCAGGATGCCGGCTTTCGGACGAACTTCTTTCCGGCTACATGCAAAAACCACACTCTGTAAAACATGGCTACTTAAGTGGCATGCATTTTTCTCCTTGATTTTCGATGCCCTTGAAAATCCAATTATATTTCATGGAGAACAAACATCAGAATATTTATCCTTCTATTCATTCGGTAGAAAATTACGCTTGCTTCCAAATTTTTGCTCAAAGGAAGGGTATAATTCGGTTCTAAAAAAACATTTCCAATTAGCGAATAAATTTGAACTCCGTCCTGCCGTAACACTTGTACTCAGGGTTCCCAACCTACTAGCCGTATATTTTCCACGTACAGAAAAACATAAATTTCTCCGCAGCATTAAGAGAAGAACATAGGGTGTTCATAAAATCCAGCACGCCAACCGATGCTGATCCACGCATGCACAGCTCTCCCCGCCGTGATTGCACGTTGCGGTCACGCATAGGGCGGGCTGGACACCTGAAGATCTATTTCAGCTTAATTAGAGAGCCACTGTCAGCAGTCCCGACCAGCCCCCTCATCCACCTGCACAATCCATCATCGAGTTTGTCTGTTAATTTATACGCGCGTACACGAAGACAGTCAGTAAGCCACCGGCCATCACTCGCTCAGTAGTTTACGCATGGGCGTTTGTGTGTGATGCTCTTTAGACGGGGGTCATTTAGCCCAACCTAATTCTCGCTTAGAATAAACCACCGGTGAGTGGGTGGGGGAAGAGAAGGCGATGCCAGTCCGTCTACTGCCTTCACTTTGCATGAGCGTGTGCGCGTGACACCCGTTGGACGGAGGCTTCTCGCCGCGTTAGCCCTTTAGCCCAGCCTTGTTACCAATCGGATTGACTGAAACAAGCCACCGGTGAATAGGCAGAGGAAGAGATGGCAAGGTAAATTCGTCTCCCGCCTTCAGTTGTCTTGCTTCAGTCTAGCCATTGGAATATGGCGGGTGTGGAAGCGAACAAATCTTGCCTTTGCCCTCTCCAGTACGGTGACATTTGCCGTTGCTGGTGACAGGCACGCTTTTCGTTCTTTACTATGCTGGCTGTTACTGCCTGGTGTAGGATTTCCACCTTCCTGCTGGATGAGGGCGCTTGCTTGGAGGCCCGCTGTGGCTGGGCCGACATGACACCCCTGCACTACGCGGCCTACTTCGACTGCCCAATGTTGGTGGAGCTGTTGTTGTCTCGGGGCGCGGACCCGTTGGTCCGTTCGGCCACTGCCGATGGGGCCACCCCGCTACACATGGCTGCTTCTCAACTCTCCCTCGGCGCTGCCCGCGCTCTTGCTCATCTCTCACTCTCGGTGACTTTCTCGGGTATGCAAACAGATCCCGACTATGCGCCTCTCTACACACCGCTCACCTGCAAGGAGGCCCTTGACGCTCATATGCGAACGCCCTTCGGTAAGACAATTTGCACAGAGTTGGACCATCGCTACTTACCGGTAATTGAGTAGTTGGGGGAATTACTTTACAAAATACTTACAATTTCTACACATCCTCGCCAAAAGTGTTTTCTGCTGGATGGATAGTGGGATAGGATACACAGTTTCATGACACGTTGCCCTCGGCTTCATTCGCAGTGTGCTTTTTTATAAACGTACTTTAGAGTAAGGCCGTCTGCTATACTTGTGAGTTTATTAGAAGTAGCCAGCCAACATGCTTAGAGAGCTGCTGCTGCAGTGTACACTGACAAAGCAGCTGCTCCTGGATGGACACTCCTGCAGACAGATAAATAATATATTCGTCAATGAAGCTCGCATTGAAGAGGAAAGAGGCGGAAACTCTCATTGCAGCCGGTTTCGCCGAGCACTGGGTCTGATTGCGTCATAGGACAGAGCGACTATCGGAAGAGGACTTGGACGTGGTCATGGCCATCCCTATCCAGTTTGACATCCTTCACTTGACCAATAAAGCAAACGCTATCTCATTAACTATGGGAGCTGCATCAAGTTTGTTTTGCTTAGTTTTTTTCGATTAGGCACGGGTATCGAAACCATCACCACGAACTCTGTTTATATATCATGTCTGTTTGTTTGATTCAGGTTGCCTGACATGCATTTATAATAATCTCTGATGCCCACTGCCTTTGAGAGTGCGTGTTAGGTTGGATGTCTTTCTTGGGGTTTAGCTCATGGCCTGCCGTATTTCGGGAGCTTCTTATTCCCGTGTTTTATCGTAAAAAACCTCATCTACGCCGAATGCCTCTTAATATAGTAAGCAGGCATCAGTGGAACCCTCGTATCTTAAATTTTATGGTAGAAACTATTCGGATGTTACTTCCTCTGCATATCGAGCTACATAGATCAGGTAGCCTTTGATCATTCGTCCTTGTGCGTAGCTGGGCAAGCTATGGACTCCCGTTCTAGTCGTCATCCTTGTCTTCGTTCATAATGAGTTTATATTCGTTTGGATTTGAGACGTAATGTCTCCGGTTTAATGCGTTTGCTTTACTCTAACCCCGACTCCAGACCCAAGCGTCATTTTTTTGCACCAAAAATGCCAACCCTTGAGTGACTAAGACCCCCAAAAAGTAGTCAGTCAGCAAATTTGTCCCCATGTTGAGCACATTTCTTGCTATAGACCCGATTATTTGCGTTAGATTCAGTCTTTGCAAAATCGTTGCATGCGCAAAAACTAAAGCTACTTATGCATAAGAGTAGGCGTTTTTAATTAACGACAAATCTGTCCTTGCAGACTGTCTTCCGCCAGCGGGCGAGCTACCGGAGTCACTTTCGGGAATGCGCGATCGCCTAGCTGAGCTTCTGGGTCCCCCACTTAGCGACGAAGCGAAGGAACAGGTGCCGTTTCCCGTAATTACTTTTTTCTCGTTTATTTTTGTGTCTGTGGTCGTGTACTCACAGCATTCGGCTCTGCTGATTTGATAAGAGCCTTTTCTACCCTTTGCCTCTGCAGCTTGCTCTACTCGGTGCCGGATGTGCAGCCTCAAGTTATCGGGTTATGCCCTCAAGGAATGCCTCCGAGGCAGTAACCACGACCACAACAACTCGCTCCTTCTCTCCGGCAAGATCAGTTGTCAATTCCGTGTTTCCACGTGAGCACCGACAATCAACACCATCGGGTGGTTATTCCTCTCCTCGATTGTCCAATGGCAGGGCAGCGCTTCTCCTGGGTCCTCGGAAGAGCCAACCGCAGATTTCGGAGTGGGGCCTCATCATACCCACTGGTGATGGTCCCGAGCCTATGGCACCAATGCCGGGTACGTAATTTAATAGAGCATCATGCTCTATCAAGTTAGAGCTAGTGTGACCACTTTTCACGCTATTTGGACAGTCTGTCGCCTTTTCTTGATCACTTTTAAATAACGCCTACTTATTGGCGTTCAGTAGCATAATTTGCGGTCATCCATGTCCCTCGTCAGCCACAATTGCGGTGAGTGGGCTTGTGATCTCAGTGGAATTTCTTAGCTTTATAAAGGCGGAAAATTAGGGACCTAACCCTTTGCAAACGTACTTAACCGTGAGTAAGAGAGGAATGGAACACTCGGGGATTGGAATCATTTGTTTAGGTTTCCTGAGCATTAGGACTCGTACAGGCCTGTATCCTTCCAGACGTGAGCGAAAACAGAACTGGTACAGTTACTGCTTGGACGCCACACATGCCTTGGTGTCTCTAGCCATCAAAGAAGTCGCAACTTCTTGTGCAGAGATAGATAGAGGCAGAGTTGAGCACAGGACATGCAAACTTACAGATCTCATGCCTTTTACGACGCAGTTGATTGGTAGAGCGTCATCACTGGTCATGAGCCGCCGTGAGAAGAGGAACAGAAGTCAACTTGCACTTTCACTGCACTCACTGCAAGCCCACCTGCCTGGTCTGCGACCACCATCATTCCTTTATGAAATGGGCATGTCTTTGCGTTCTTCATACATTGGAAGTCAGTGACACCATATGGCGTCTAACTGTAGCAATGCGTTCTCCCTAACAAGTTTTTCAAATCGCACCAGTCATTTTAATTATCTTGAATGCTTGCTACCATGGATGGGTATTCCCTACCTCTCTCGGTATTGAAAGCAATTAGGCATTTCAACTATCATCTAGTGAGTACTGACTCAGGTTTGATTAAACCCGTGGACCTCACGTAGTTATGACAGTGGGCGCTCAGGTTACGGAACATGCTCGTTCCGTTGTGCCTTGGGACTAATACTAGAACCCTCGCAGGCAGTCGCACATCGACTAATCGTACATGTAAATCAGGTTGTACCGGCAAAGACAAGGGAGACCGGAATGATCATTTCTGGCTTATTAGCCGTCATCAGCCAGTCATACCCAACCCCAAGTGTGGATCCCTTGGGATTCGAACCCGGAATCTTTGGTCATGGAGTTGGACGCTCTACCATTGAGCCACGGGCCCGTTGTCCTGTCGGTTGTGATCGAGAATAGCAATTATGACAGTGGGCGCTCACCGATCAGGTTACGGAACATACTCGTTCCGTTGTGCCTTGGGACTCATACTAGAACCCTCGCAGGCAGTCACACAGCGACTAGTAGTAGATGTAAATCAGATAATACCTCACGTAGTGTTTTATAAACGCGGGATTTCGTAAGTGCCCTTTTTCACCAGCCGATAGATGACACTCATCTCCCTTCCCACTGCAGATGAGATCGTCTACGCTTCTCCTCGCTGTCGACGCGTTGGTGCCACACCTCCCCAGAATGCGACTGCACTGCCGGCCGTGATCAAGACGACGGCAGAACCTGCGCCGCCCCCAACTACCCGTGTGGAGACTCCGCAACCACCGTCACCGTCACCGCCGCCGCCGCCTCCTGCAGTGCAGATCAACCACCCTCTCCCACCCACCTCGAGCGTCTCCGCGAAGGTGACCCTGCAGGCAATGGGCCTCTCACTGGGCGATCGGGTCTGTGTAGGTCCCGGTGGTGGCGTTCCGCCACGTTTCAATCTCTCCGGCGAGCCCGACGCTGGCAGCAGCGGGGACAGTCAGGTCACTGGTCGAATGGGCCATCTGCGCTACTGCGGACCCGTCTGCTTTGCCTCGGGCATCTGGGTGGGCGTGGAGCTGGACGAAGCCTATGGGAAGAACAACGGCACCGTCAATGGGGTCAGTTGATTTTATTTCTCCTCCTCTCTTCAGAAGGCCAGTTCGCGAGCATACGTTTGATTTCGATAAATTATCCTCAGGCCAGTTATTAGAGAAATTGACTAACGTTTGTCATTGAGCCCAGGTGAGGAGGTGTGCGGGGCGAGGTAGTAATAGTCAGTGCCAAGAAAGCGGTGAGAGCGAATGGGCGCGTGGTCAACCGTTGACCACGACAAGCACCGTGCCCGAACGAGGTTCTTTTGCTGTCGCTATCAGACGCTGGCTAAGTCGCTCGAGGGAACCTTATAAATCACACGAGAAGCTTCGCTGGTGTCCACACGATGCCCGGAATCAACAGCATGTTGGAGAATAGCGCCTTTTTCAGGTATTTTTGTATTCTGTTGGATAGGCGACGACTCCTGCACCGTCAATGGGGTCAGTGGATTTCTTTCTTCTCCCACCAGAAGGCTAGTTGAGGAGCATACGTTTGCTTTCGATCAAATTATCCTCAGGCCAGTAATTAGGGCAATTGACTAACGTTTGTCATTGAGCGCAAGGGAGAGGAGGGTGTGGGAATATGGGGAGTGGGGTGCGAGGTACAGTAGGTGGGCTAACTCATGTAATGTCAACAGAAATTCCGAAATGTGTTTCCATTTCGAAAAGGTTAATTATTCAGGGTTGTAAAACCAATCATCGTGCAGCATAATTCTATAATAATTCAGTTACCAAAGGACGCCGGCTTTCGAACGAACTGCTCGGCTTCTTGCAAAAATTATACTCCGTAAAAAATGACTACTTCTGTAGCATGCGTTTTTCTCATTGATTGTCGATGTCCTTAAAAACTTCAATTATATTACATAGAAAACATGCATAAAATATTCATTGTTTTGCTCATTCAGTAGAAAATTACGTCTTTTTCCAATTTCATACTCGAAGGAAGGGTATAATTCGGTTTTTAAAAAAGTTTCTAATTGTGCGACTTTTTAATACCGTGAAATGGCCCTTCATAAAACGTTATGTCTCTGCATTTACCAATGTGGCTTGTAAAGTTAACAAAGTGGCTCAAATCCACTGCTTAATTTTATGAACTCCATATGGTCTCCTCCTAATACCGTAGAGAAATGTATGGTTTTTCCGTACGCTGAATTTATACAGCTTGTAGTTTTGGAACCCTGAGTGCAAATGTAACGGCAGGTCGGGTTCAACATTATTCGGGAATTGGAAAAGTTTCATAAAACCAAATTATACCATTCATTGGTGCGAAAGTTGGAAGAAGACGTAATTTTATACTGAATGTGCAAAAGAGTGAATATTGTTATGCATATTTTCCATGAAATATAATTGAATGTTTAAGGGCATCGAAAATCAATGAAAAAAATGCATGCTAACTAAATAGTCTTTTTTACGGAATGTAGTTTTTGCATGCAGCCGGGAAGATGTTTGTTCGAAAGCCGGCGTCCTGGGGTAACTGAATTATTGTAGAATTATGCTGCATGAGGATCGGTTTTACAACGCCACTTAAATAAGCATTTTGAAACGGAAACGCATTTCGGAATTTCTGTTGAGATTTCATGAGTTGGGCCGCTTACTGTAGTAATAGTCTGTGCCAGGAAAGCGGTGAGAGCGAAGGGGCGCGGATATTTGCAGTGAACTTGGTCAACCGTTGACCACGACAAGCACGGAGCCTGAAGAAGGTTCTTTTGACGCACAAGACCGGCTTTCGTGACCTGATTGTCGCCACTACTGCTGTCGCTATCAGACGATGGCCCAGTCGCCCAGGGATAGCTCAAGGAGACCTTATAAATCACACGGGAAACTTCGCTGGTGTCCACACGACGTCCAGAATCAACAGCATGTTGGAGAATGACGTCATTTTCAGGTATTTTTGTATTCTTTTGGATAGGAGACGACTCCTGCAACCAATCTGATCCGCAGGAATAGATGCCCATTGAGGTGGTCGGTGATGACAACCTATGCCGACTGCTTCCTCTTAAAATATGAATAGAGAATAGTATTCAAAGGCTTGTTGCTGGGAAGGTTCATGAGATAGCTTGATAAAGGCGTTCTCTTACAGGATCACTCAGCGTCTCCGTGGGAGGGGAGACATCGGGTAACAGAGTTTCCGGTCGGATGTGGTTTTGTAGCCCCACCTGAAGTAAACAAACCCCAGTCACCTCTAATACGCGACGGTGGTAATAGAGGTTTTTACAGGTGGGGCCGGAGAGCGCACAGGCGACGACGTCCAGTAGTTGTATGCAAAAGTTAAGCTATTGGGAATGCGCGGTTGTACTCTGAATGACTGAGAAATGGTTGTGCTAACCCCTAACCCGAATCCCTATAGCCCCTACTTCTTAACCTTAGCCTCTAACTCTAACCTCAACCCTAACCATAACTCTAACCCCAACTCTAAAAGTATTGTGTCCATCAGGTGGGGCTACCAAACCACATCTTACCGAGTTTTCTTCTCGGCAGTCAGCGTGGTGGGTTTTCCGGTCGTCCGACAAACCTGTCAGGACACTGGTTCTCGTGAGACAAAACCTAGGTCTTTTTAAACTGCCCCTCGATGCCGTCTGTCGAACACATTTTTTTAGCCTTTTGCGCCACACACCGCAATAGAATTCGGTTTTGTTGGAGGGGCATGAAACCGTCAAAGTTCATGTGGTCTGAGCTTGCGTTTCTTCCGATAGACGCTCCGTCGGACACTACCGACTGGCCTCTCGTCTAGAAAGACATCCAAGAAGGGGAACGGGCCGGTCGTTTCTATCTTCGACGTGACCTTCATCGACGCAGGTGCCTGATTTATAGCATTCGCAAGGTCAACTACGTCGGTTTCTGTGGTTGCAATTGCACAGACGTTATCAACGTGGCGAACGTAATCTTTAGGTCTCTTGATTTGATTGTTGTTGAAATCATGTGTTTAGTTCTGCATAATTTAGGATGAGTATTGGGCCCAAAACGTCCGCGTCCGCCTTGCCATAGTCTTTTGAGCTGCTAGCTGCCCCAAAATGGTCCAGAACCTAGTTTGCTCCACAAGGGCAAGTGAAGGAGTAGATGCCCATTGAGGAGGTCTTTGGGGGCAAACTACACCTATCTCATCTGAGTATATTAAGATTATTAGAGAATGCTACGCGAATCCTTGCTGCTAGGAAAGTTCCTGATATAGCTTGATCAAGGCGAAGTTCGTGTAGTCCAGACCCGGTTTTCTTCCGATAACCGCTCCTTCGGACACTAACGACTAGTCACCCGTTTAGAAAGGCATCCACGAAAGGGGGCGAACCAGCCGTTTCTATCTTCGACGTGAACGTGTTTGGAAGGAAATCTTAATGGAGCGGACCAGCCTTTTCCATCCCCAGCGTGAGTTTGAGCGACGAATATGCCTGATTTACAGCACTTAAGAGGGCAGCTGCGTTGGTTTCTGTGGCAGCTATTGCAAAGATGCTATCGACGTCGCGACCGTAATGTTTGGGCTTATTGATCTGATCGCTTAGTTTAAGTTTCTCCAGCTTGTCCATGAAGACATCAGCTAAGAGATGTCCAAAAGACGAACCCTTTCTCCCTTGTTTGGAATTGAGATCCAGTGTTTAGTCGTACATGCCTAATTTAAGGATGGTAGTCGATCCCGAAATGTCCGCGTCTGCTTTGCCATGGTTCTCACAACTTCTAGTTGCCTTCAAGGAGTCCAGAACCTATTGTTTCGGCGAACGTGTGCACCGCGTTGGTGGCGCTATTTCTCACCAAGTCTCTTCACTTGCCTGGTACACTGAGTCTTTCAACATGCCCTCTGGGGATTATCTTCATATATATTTGCCGAAACTCTGACAGACGTCATCATAAAACCTAGGGTGGATCAGCTTTACAGCTGAGCTAACAGGAGTCCGCTGTTTGTCTGCGGATCCGGTTGTGTGGTCGGAGGCGTGGCTCACTGACGAAGGCAGGGATCAGCCCGAAACAGTTTCTGGCTCAGTCTCCTTCGCTCCAGTTTACGTGTGGTGCATGTCTAAAAGACAATTCATACATCACGAGCAACTAGGACCGTAACCGATCTCCGTAAAAGGACGTAGTGGGGATTTGCCCAGAAATTTGCTTATAGCAAAGCGGTGTTGGGCCACATCGACTTCATTCGGCCTTCATTTCCAACGCCCACCATATCCAGATGGCAAAATATGGTCCGGAGGATCGGCTATGAGCGGGAACACAGTGGCCGGCAAAGCTAAACGGTAACAATCGTGAGATGGCACCCAAAAAATTTCGTTACCTAGAAATAATACCTTTAACAGTGAACTCAAACGTCTTCAGGCTATATCAGCGGTTGCAGGCCTGCTTTCACGCACTACTTGGACTTTCCCCGACGGTCTAACATGGGCTGGCCGAACGAACATCGCAGGAGGTTACATGGACGATGGTCGCTGTTACCCAACCTTCCCCATCGTTACACACGTACACCTGAATATACGGCATAAATTCGCATTATGGCAATTTATTACAAAAAAAAACACCTTTAAATAGGATAAGTCTGCACAACATAGGACAGGAACAGTTCCCAGGCATCTGTCAAAGATATGGCATTGGGGCCAAACCAAAGACGATACTGTACTTCGTCTATGTGAGCCCACACAGCTCGACCACATACAGGGTCTCCCTCGTGGAGTTTCCTTTTCAGTCTACTCCAGTATGCCTCAATGGCATTGGTGTGCCGTCCGGTGGTAGGGGCCTTGAAGTTCTTTGAGTGGTTAACAGAGAAATGTAGATAGCCTTATGAGGGAAGACGATTATACGCCTTCCACTCGTCCGTTACCACTATACTGCCTTTGGCGACCCATTTTGGAACAACGGAACGGAGAGCGGGCCAACTTCAATCATTCACCTGTTCAAATAAGGCATTCTGTCGGCTATTGTAGTACATCCCGACCAGCCACCACCCATAAAACCCCTATTACAACCTGTCCCGTAAGACAGGCTGCTTTGGTTACGCGGATTTTTTTGGGTGCCATCTCCCGATTGTAACCGATAAAAAAACTCTACGCGTGCCCCACGCATGTCGCGCGCGGGGTCTTCGACCCATCCCAGGAGTAGGGGATGCCACTCGAGTTCAACCCATTATTCCTGAGGCGGACCGAGTTACCCGGCCAGAAGGAAGCCTTCGAATTTACTATTGCTGCTAGCTACGTTCGCTTTTCCCTGTGGAATTCGCGCACCTCTGACATTCCATTCTGTCCCATCCAGTAACTTCGAAGCTGCTACCAGTAGGTGCGTTCAGGTTTCCCTGTGAATCGCACTTACTTCCGTTATTACTCCCTAATCAGAAAATTTTCGGCCGATGTCTTGTGTCGCTCATCAGTCTCAGTACTCAAAGTAGCCAATTTAGCTCAAAGACAGTCAGCAAGTCTCCAACTCTCACTCCCAGCATCCTTTCTATCTTGCTCCCCCCCTCCCCTCCCCCCCCCCACAGGTGCAGTACTTCGATTGCGCGGCCAAACACGGAATATTTGCGCCAATCGGACGTGTCTACAAGGTGAGTCGGTCGAACCGAGGCGCTCGCGGGAACGGCAACGGCAATGCAGGGCCTGAATTCAGCTTTCGGCCCCTGGTACCTACGAATGGCCAGCGTTTGCCCGTCAATGGACGTGCTTCGCCTGTCGTTGGTACTAATGGCAGTGGTCGTGGAAGTGAAAATGGGAACGAAGAGTACGGCTCACTACGTCGTCGAACTCCCCTCCAGGGCACCCCCGTGGACGTATCCTCTGTGACTGCCAAGGTTGACACGGGTAAGGAGTTGTTAACGACGGTATGTGACATAAGAAACACTACTAAAATAAAGTAAGTAGGCCATTTTACTGAGATAAGTACTATTGTTGAAGAGAGCGTTACAACCCTCCCTCTTCCAGCAGTACGCAATTTTTTGAAGATTGAGATTATCAGGACGCTGTTTGAAGAGGTTTAGTACCGAGTTTGGCACGTATTTCGGCCAGGATGGTTTGTTTGCGTGTGCATTTTGCCATCCAGTTAGTTCCGACGCTATTGACAACTTATGTGTCGACAAAGTATACATTTTCATCTAAACGGTAATGGCGTCTACTTCTGCCTCCTATTAGTGCTAATTACTTTTAGTACAGCCTTTACTTAATTATCAATCTTCATCTTCCAACTAAGCACTTGACCGCTAATGTTTGATCCCCCGGTTGACCTGTTAGGTGTCACTCCTATAACGCTTACGCCCTTCGGTGAGTCTGTGTTAGTAATGTCCTTCCACTCCTTCCCCCCGACCCAAAAGCCCCAGGGCTTGCTTATGTTCGTCTGTATAAAACGACTACTGACGTAACCTTTGTTGTTTTCACCTTGCCCTCGTCCCCGTTCCGTTGAAACTCTGATTCCTAATCGCACTGCCAGTCCTCATTCCGTCTCCGATCAGTAGCCAGATGTCTCAGCAGGCGATTTACCCTGTCGCATGATCGCTGCAGTTCATGCTGGCCGAGACTGTAGATTCCGTATTTGCATTGTAACACAACTCCCCCTTCATCTCCCCCTATTGTCCTCTCTTCCTCTTCCCCTGTTCAGGCTTGCACAGATCATCGCAAGTCGTCCTAGAGGATGTCCAGATCGGCGACGAAGTCCTTGTTGCTGGTTTACGTCGCGGTATTGTGCGCTTCATTGGCGAGACTTTGTTTGCTCCAGGTGAGCTGATTATTACACACTAAAGTCTATTCTTCCCTGCCTAAGCCGATTCTGACTCCCTATACTTAGAAGTACTGCACTTCACACCCTCACTAAGACCGGCACCACATACTGACCTCTTGGCGCGTTACGATTGGCTGGCTGGATTGCGTGGGCCCAGGTTTCAGCCTCCGTAGTCGCGAATTCCCTGGACCTGTTAGAGAGCACAGCAGGTGGGCTGAGAACAGGTGATTCGGCCAAAATTGGATGTACAGACCTGTTAGTCACCTTCCCAAAAGTTATCGGTCCTACTATCAGACCGGATTGCTTGCAATGGTGGTCTCGCTTCTTGAGGTGGCAGGGAGCCGGTAGATTTTGCGAGTATGCGTCGTTGTAGATGGCAAGTACGTCTATGAGCGACTGAAAAGCCCGTACCCATCGGGCATATTCGACGATACAGCTGTGTCTTGAGTTCTAGGCCACCTCAACCGCCTGGGCCGCCACGTTGTCTGGTTCATTGTTGGATAAGCGACGACGATGACGATGCAGCCGATCTGCCGGCGAACACGGAAAATTTCCAAACACGAGAACTCTCGATTTGACAGTATATTTCTTCCAAGAACGGACATCCTCAATCATTACGATATGTCACGTTCCCCTCCGAAAAATGAAGACGAAGAGGGGTTGTTGAGAGCCCGCTCCTTGGTGGTCTAAGAAGTGACTCTCACCTGAATCTCTGCAACCGGCAACGGGAAGGTCACTTTGAGGACTAAAGCGCGGCCATGGTGCCATTAGAGCAGAATCCACCGAGCACGCCCTTTCTCTCCTTCTCTCCCCCCCTCTCTCTCCATCTCTCTCTCCGCGACACCTGATCTGGATCGTGCTTGAGGCCACTTCGAGCCCCCTAAAGGACGCTGGCAATGCGTGAGCGATGGCAAAGCCCTAGCTACACTGCCCAACCTCTAATCTCTGTACAGGTTACAAAGATCGCAAGCTAACATTGACCCAGATTTGAAAGCGCCCTACAAACGTTACTAAAGAATCACTGATGACCGAAATCCGCCTCCCCCCAGTGAACAGCAGGTTCCTCTGTGCGGCATGTATAGCCCAAACTGTGCCCACAGTGAATTGGACGTTTGATAAAGCAGTCGTAATCTGGGCCGATTGCCGGTATTTCCTTCCACCCATTAAATCGATATGCCGTCTCGGACAAACGTACTGCTTGATCTGTCCAAAATGTCTGACATGCCCATGACTCTCCACACGTACATACAGAGTAGGTTTTCTGCCGGCCAAGACTGTCAGGCAGTATAGTGAACAATGTTTGAGGGTTGAGGCATCTTACGCATTGACTGTAAAGCCCCTTACTGCGGCTAGACGCATTTTCCATCCCATTAAATTACATTTCGGATATTTGCTTATGCAGAATACTCATTCCCCTTTGAAACTACTTCTTCAGTTTAGGTGCACAGATAAAGATCTGTCGCACACGGTTTGTGTGAGCATATATAATTTCTTGGAACTCTTTTTATGCATTAGAACATTTGGGAAAGTTGTTGACCGGAAGATTTTTTCCTTTTTATTGCAAAGCTGTACTCAGTCGACGTTGCCACTTTCCGGAATAGCCAGAGTCGCCATAAAAATATGTGTATCGTTGTACGAAAGGACTCCTCGAAACCTTCATTGCGACATTATTTTTCACCAGCTACTTTTAGCCCTAAAGCAAAAAATACGTGTTCATATCCTCGAAGAGCTTTTATTATTTCAAATAGATCAGTAGGGTGCCTGGAATCTTACGTGGATAAAAATTGTGCCAGATTGGAAATTTGTCCTCAACTGTCTGTTGAATGCACCGTTTTGTGCACAAAACCGGACGTATCTCATCTCGACCGTAAATGGTCACCATATTAAAGCATGAATTGCCGTGCACCAAGTCTGTCTGTTGCCAGACACTTCTCAACTTGTATCATATCCGACTGTCAGTCCTGTGAATGTGCATTTTTAACATGATGCTTTTTCTATAAAAAGTGCTTGTCGCTTTTGGGACTGCCACTTCATCAATTTCTTTATCGGACCCTGCAGGCGTCTGGTATGGTGTGGAGCTGTTCAAGCCTGCTGGCAAGAACGACGGTTCTGTGGATGGTCATCGGTACTTCCGCTGCCCCGCCAAGCACGGCGTCTTTGCACCAGTCCTTCGCCTTCAAAAGTTCGTGTTTATTGTTTTTGCGCACTTCCAGTAGGCCGGGAAGGAGGACATGTCCTCATGCTATTTGAGAACTTTTTAATCGCATCTTTTGAAGTTTGGTCGCTGCTTTAATTGGCACTTTGTCCTCCATTCTCAGGGTCGTCAGGAGTCGTCGCGCCCCACCGAACATCATGTCTCAGTCGTTGCACGCTGATTCCCCGAGCCAATCAGAAGACACCGACAGGCGCCTCCCCTCCACGGAGCCCTCAGCGATTGGCTCTCCATCCTGTACGCCAAGTCGTCAGCGTCGCGACTTCGGTGACTGCAGCAACTATGCCTCACTGGGCCGACCGCGCTCATCTAAACTGCCAATGACTTCAAAGAGCGCCTGCGGTTCTCCGGCACCCGTGCGTTTAGTTAGCATACCCAGGCAGCAGCCGCTGGCGCCTGTGGGAGATGAATTCTACCTGGTGGAAGGCATGCAGGTGCTCTGCTCCGGGGAGTTGGGTCAGTCAATATCGTGATTGCTTTCGGTTATTTTATACAAGCTTTCAAAAGGCATTCTTCGGATTCAAAATTCCTAGCTACTGCACCGTTGCAGGTCGTGGTGTTGGCTCAGGCCTTTTGATTTTAATGTACTGGGCATCTTGGTGGGGTAAAGGCGTAGTGCTTCGTAGGCCAAAGGGAGGCCGGCGTTCCGATTTGTCGTTCGTGACCACAAATCATGTCTTCTGTGTTAGTTATTTGATCTCAGCTGTGCCTCTAAACACTGTGATGTATGCGCCCTTTTTTAATCTGGCAAACATGTAAACCGTGTTGGTTCTCTTTAACTACTTTACGCCTACCACTTTAGAAGCTTGTTGGCCAACGTTTTCACAGCATTTTAGAAGTCTTTCCGCATCTACACCATTTGTAGTGTACTCGCGTGTTGTAAATTTCCTAAAGCCGGTAGCAGGTTTTGACCGGCGTGTTATCACAAAGTCATCTAGTGCGCTTAATGATCGTCAACATTCAGGACAAATCGGTACGTCCACTGGTGCGCGGATGAAAGAGGAGATAATAAAACAGACATCAGAGCATTCCCGGTGGCAAGTCGGTGACTTTCTTCATGCAATAAACTTGTCGGCTTAAAATTATCACGAGACGCCACATGTTGTGGCCCGGCAAGCCGCCAGTTTATGATATAAGTCGGTCCCTTTTTGCAACAAGCCTCAGACTGCAATAATTTCTTCTATGTTTAGTCGTCGTGACAGTCTCATTTATCCAAAAGCCACGAGGTGTTGGTAGCCAGCGCGCATGTGGCACCCGTAGATGGTCCAATCCCATCTACAGTCCTCTTGACTGAGACCTATCGTTCTGCGGAGAGGGTTTAGTGAAATTAATGCAACACAAGTCTGTCATATTATACGCAAATTTGCGTGCAGTTCCTAGCTACGCCTCCTTCGACTTAGCGATAGGCCCCATTCGCATGCGGCCGTCTAACTATCGAAGGCTGCTCTCTGGTAACTAACGAAGAACAGTTGAGGAACGTCAATTTTAGCTAGATCTGACAATTGGCTGTCTTAATCTCCGTATATCTCCTGCGCGGCACCTCTATGTTGTCCGTAGACCATAGTCTCCGCCTGTTCATCAGCCTGCCTTCCTGACACCCGGTGTTGATTTTAGGCGTCCTCAGGTACATTGGCCCCGTCACCTTCACTGAAGGCATCTGGTTAGGCATTGAATTGCGCCACCCACGCGGTCGCCATGATGGTGCCGTCTCAGGCCGTCGCTACTTCACTTGTCCACCGGAGCACGGAGTCCTGGTGCGACCGTCGCGCGTCACATTCCGCGGCATCAATGCCTCCAAGCTGCTGCCGCCCGAATTTGCCGCTGTCGAGAGGGCCCTGCTGAAGAAACAGGCGGACTGCAAATCCGTTCACAGCCAGCCCTAGCACTGCCCGCACAAACACGCACAAACCTGTGGTCTTGTCAGCTGCATTTACTCGCCCCTATCATGCGCATTTTCAATTGATCTCTTCCACTCCGGGGCCGTCCGCCTCGCCCGCATCCGTTCTTCGGCCTTCTCCAAGTGTCCTGGATTTCAGTCCGGTTTCTTTCGCCGTCTTCGACCCCTCTGGTGAATGCTCCGATTCGTCACCTGCTTCTTCGCGTGCGCGTTTATGCCAGCATCCGTCACGTATGCGTGGGTGGGGGGGGGCGTTTGGAGGACCTCCTTCCCCCACAACTCTGCGACTGGATTGGGTTGGATGCGTCTCCGCCTCTCTATTTGATTCATTTTGCTCTCTAGTCAGCACTTCTGCGGACAATCAGTCCCAATATTTTTTGATTTAAAACCTTACCTTCGCCTGTCTTCTGTTTTGACCTACTCTCTCTCTCTCCTTTTTTCTCGTCTGATTTTGTTTTGTTTCATTGCCCCCCCCCCTCTGCGTGTGACGTGGTGCAGCCGGAACTTAATGCCCTGTTCTGTTCACTGAACCCAGCGCCTTTTCACTTCCGTTTCAACCCGAGACAGTGCAATTACATCTTTTGAAACAGCTCTGGGCTTCCAACCAATCACCTTCAGCCAGAATCGGTTTTAGTAGTTGGCGTCAGAGGTTGAGTCTTTTTTTGTTCTCGGTCGATGACAGTCTTACGTCCTGCCGCGTCGTGCTCCAAAGTCAGATGGCAAACTGCATGGCACGAGTACTCGGAACAGTTTATTGATCGCTGCAGAAATGGGGTAGAAGGGCAAATTCTGGTCAAATTACTGAACCTGGAGTTGCATTGGGATGAGAATTTGACAATACACTCGGATTGCAGTGAGAAGAAGTGAATAAGGGTGAAGGAGGCAGTAGGGAAAGATGTTATGCATAAGAGAAGAAGGATTTGGGGGAGAAATCAACTTTCGTAGGTATTCTGACCGTCAAATCACCGGCCAAGTGTCTATTTGTCCCTCTGCCACCTGCTTCCCGAAGCGGTGGTTTGAGTTCATCCTGTGACCCCAGCTGTAAGCCACTGATCCCAAGAGTGAAGCTGCCCTATGGGCTCCGATGATGGTTCTCGCCATCAGGTCGGCAGTCTTTTTAACAGTGCTGGTGGCCACATGGGAGATCGCACGGGTCTCCCTTTGTTTAAATGAGTGAAGTCAGAACGCTATCATTACTGGTTTAACCACTCCCAATAGTCGTAGTTCATCTTCCCTAGCTGGATCCCGCCCTTCGGAGTGTGCACAACAGTTGTGGGGCCGGATCTGGTTGTTCGATATCATGCCCGAAGCATTTACTGTCAGTACTGTTAGGTGCTCCAAAGTTCCAAGTCGATTTTGGACTGCGTCGGCAGTCTTCATTGCTCAGAAGAACAATATGCGATAACTGGAACAAGGATTTTATTGGCCTGACGTTTCGGATTCTCACTCGAACCGATCACCAGAAACGGTCACAGTAAAGGCGGTGGAGGCACAAAGACTGCAGTATTTATAGTATGTATCTACCGTTGGACCATATGCGTACTGCAATTAACAGCTCTTGCGATCACTGTTGAGGACGTTATTGAGGCCCTCCATACGTGACTAATTCCCCTGCCCAAGGAATGTCTCACCACCAACGTCGTTGCCCTGTTCGAAAATTGCTCTGAGGCCGAAGGACCCGCTGGAATCGTCTGGAGTCGTTTACCGGAGCTGGTGCAGTTGCGGATAGAGCAACTGCGTCGGAGAAACTGCGGGATTACTACGGACGCGGATGACTGAACACACAGTTGAGGAGTAAAGACGCTAGGTGGCGGCTCGTTGCATGGAACCCGGCCATAGTTTCGAGTTTTAAGAGGCGGAAACCCTTGCAAGAGCTGATCATCGCGGTGATCGCGAGAGCTGCCAATTATAGTACGCATGTGGCCCCGCGGCAGCAGTGTAGCATAAATCCTGTAGTCTTTGTGCCTCTGCTTAATTTACCTGCACCTATTTCTAATGTTGGGTTCGAGTGAGAATCGGGAACGTCATGTCAACAAACTTATTGTTCCAATGATCGCATCTTCTTCCTCTGAACTGCTTCCTGAAACTGGCCTGTTCGATTTTATCGGCAGTCTTCAATGTTCTAGCACATCTAATCGCGATGGCAGTGTTACGTGGCGAACATTTGGACCCCCTACGACACACCAGGTCGTACTTAACTCTCTAGACTAAACGGATCTGGCGATGGCTATCAAAATTGCAAATGCTGGGAACCGATGGCAACCGAACACACCTGCTGGCGTTCACCGAAGCAGTCTTCTATCGTCACTGATAAAAGTACGGAGCGTGCAGCCTGATCCCTTGGCCTCTGAGTTCATGCTGTGCGGAATGTATGTCCACACCAAACCTAGACCGGGTATCTGCCGAACATCTCGCAAGGAGGTTTCATTTGTACAACACTGGTTTTGATCAACCCACCCTAAATGGTTTGGGACCGAGTCCTGAAAATAGGATAAAGTAACCGGTGACGCTGGTCTACTCATGAGCGCAATTTACGGGTGTGATCCCGTGGTCGGACTGTGAAAGCGTCTGACTAACTGGTTCGGGTTTCGAGCTCCCGATCTTGCCGTGGTATGACATCACCCGTCCTTGAAGTCAGCTAACCGGGGGATGGCCATGCATTTTTCAATAAAAGGTTTTCTTTGGAGGTTAACCATCCTTTTTCGTCGTCTGTGGAAGCTTGAACGTAGACCTCAAAAAGGACTGGATATTTGGATAACAGGTAGACCAGTAAACATCATGCTATATCTCGACTAGTATGTCCAACGGGGTCCGTTCGAAAACAAGCACTTTATCGATAGCCTGCTAACACGAGGGGCCTTTCTTATCCAAACTCGCCTTATTTATTCGGTCCTTCAAGCGCACCGGAATGTGCCGTCCTATCGCGTGGCGGCTCGTGACGAGCGTTCCAGAGGCTTCTGACCGGTCGCCTGGCGTTCATCGATTGGCCGGCTCGTGCGCGAGAATCCCTTGCGAGAAAGTATCGAATAATCGATCGGCCTCACGCGTGAGCAAAGGTGTCACGTGTGAGCGCGCTAATTGGCTGTCCGAGCTAATATGCCGCGGCCGGTTTGCCCTACTGCACGGCGTGTGGTCGCGTCGCCGTAGGCCGTGGCTTTGTATATTTTGCGCCGTTCGTCACACACCATTTTCAGCGCTCACCAATACGACTGCTGGAACGTGATCCAGCATAACAGTCCACTGAGCTCTGAGTCTAAACTACAGGGTTAAACTTTCCAGTCCCTCCCGACCGGGATTGGTCATTGTTGGCGGATTACTACAGACAAACCAGAACTGGTCATTTCAGCTCCCTCTGATTCATATCGATTAAGGTTAATAAAGATATGCCTCAGAAACGTTTTTTATTGAGTGTCATAAGGGGGTGGGGGTGTGGGGTATCTGAAATCGCAAAATCCAAATCCTTACCGGTCCAAGCGGACAGGGGCAAGGCATATATTAGGCCCTCGTTCCAAATTTCATGGCGCAAGTAGATGCAGCAAATGTGAGAGGCGGTTGGTACGCCGATCGAGTTCGAGTCACAGACTGCCGAGTCCGCATCTTGCGCGTCTTTAACCGGGGAAACAATTGCACAGACATCTATGCCGATCGTTATTTAAGGCGTCGTCGCCGTCGGACGTGATAACGGCTTGGGAATTCGGCTCCTTAGTCCAATCTCCTCCCCCCAGGATACAACCGCTTGGGCGGTCATGATTCTGCGTAGGTTTGGATGGGGTTCATGAGTCTGCCGATTGACAAAGAGGGAAAGGGAAACATGAGCCGAACTGTTCGTGGATCACTATCGACTCATGCGTGGATTTCAATCTTGGATTTGCGGCGGCGTTGTGTTCCGTGTGGCGTGACCTCAGGACAGGCATAGATTCGTACCGTCGATGCAGGATTCCGCGTCCCATTTGCTTAGCATATATGTCTTGCTTACGGCATAGTTCCTTCTGTGGTAGAGGGACGCTCGTCGATCGCTTTTACGAAACTCACTCGCTCCGTTGTGCCTTACGGGCTCTCACTCGAGCCCAGCCAGCAGCCGCACTGCGGCGCATGATAACGGCAGAATGGCATTACTGACAAAGACAAGCGGGGACTGCAATGGCCATTTCTGGCTTATTAGCCGTCGTCAGCCAGCCATACTCAACCACAAAGTGTGAAATATCTGGGGCTCGACTCCGCGACCTGTTAGTCAGAAGTCGAACGCCTCTGACCACTGGGACACGGGCTCATTGTCTTGTCGATTGCGATCGGGGCTAGATCGCAGTTGGTAGCCAGGCCCCTTATTACAAATGGCTGGGGGGCTTGATTACTGGGGCTATTTAGTGGGTCTCCATAATCAAATCTGACCCATTTGGCTTCCTCTTTACGTTTGAGGCTCGGATTAGGTTACCGATTAATGGTTTCGGATTTTCGGGTTACGGTTACGCATTTAGGCTTAGGTTTTCGGGTTACGGTTATGGTTTGAACGTACAATTAGGCTTCAGTATTACGGTTAGGTTTTTCACTTAGGGCTATGTCTAAGGGCTACGGTTACGTTTACGATTTCGGTCAAGTTTAGGGTTAGGGTTGCCGTTAAGGTTAACGGTTAAGGTTTAGGTTAGTATTAAAGTTAGGATCGCCGTCCGCTTCCCCATTCCTGGCTACCTTCTGGGATCTAGCCGCGATCGGGAATATGCAATGGTAGGGGGGCGCTCACCTAGCGTTCTTACGGAACTCATTTTTCTCTATGAATAACGAGGCAGGAGAAAGTCGCGCACCTGACGAGGACATCTCGCCGACATGGACTGTTAGGGGTTTGACAAGTTCTGAGGCGGGGGCAGACACACAAGTCACTGTTTGCGTGACTGAGCCGCGGGAATTCAGCGTATGAATGGATAGGAGAGACGGACCTGCCCTGTCCGGTTTCAATTTATTCGGAAAGTGAGGTCGAGGTTCTCACAATGGCGTAAATGGAACGGATTTGCACTCGTAGCCCGTACCCTTAGGCCCGTGGAAGCCTCGGTCTTTTATGCTGAATTTATCCTTCTGCCGCAAGGAAACAGCTTTCCTGACATTACTCCCATATCAGCTATTTCTCACACTGTCTATCCCTCGTTCACTCGCATCGTCAGTTGAGTGTGCAAAACTGTGACCGCTCGCTCATTCTGATGCCGGCTTTTTGGCTGGACGTACGGTAGCAGTCCTGAGACCAGCATCAATAAATCACAGTTCCACCGGTTTGAGAGGCGCACTAAGGAACTCGCTCATCAGTACTTCTCTGCCACATTTCACTTTTCCTCGTGGAGGGCGAACATCGTAGGCGACAAATTCACACTTGCAAGCCTGAGCTTACTGATTAAATTTAGCCTTTTCCAAACAAACTACATCCAGGAGTCATGGAGCCCTGAGTCTTAACTTTACATGAACAGTTATGCAGAAGCGAGAAATCAAGCCGCGACCACCAACACCAACACAAAACACCATTACCACCAAAAGTAAATCATTGACGATCGAGAAATCACTCCTTGCCTAGGAGGTGTCATGACACCTGGGATTGATCTGTCTGATCTGAAATTAAGAAAGGACAGCATTTAATGTTTCGGCCAAATTTTAGCGTGACTGAGGTAAACATTTCATAATCGACCAGTACTTCTACTAAAATGACATTTAAGCAGACAGGGTTGGTAACACGCCAACTTGGCGATCGAAGGTTATTCACATTGATTCTAATTTTGCAGAGTTGGCGTCAATATGTGACCCGTGGGTTGGTTATTTAGGGCGAATAGTTGGGCGTTGCCCATGTCTGTATTTTGGGGCTATGAATGCACGCTTCACAGGCATTAGCGGACGCGTGCTTAGGTATAAAATGAGCGCGTATTCGTGGGGGGGGGGGTGTGTTTTGTGGTATTTTCTCTTCAAAATATGACAGAGAAATGTCGAATAAGAATTCCCCCCACCTCCCCCCAGTCTGCATGCTAGGTCGCATACGAAAGTTGTCTACATTTAAAGGCTTGAATAGATGAACTTTCACACATGACACAAAAATACGTCAAGTTTAAGACGAACTCCACTTCCATTTGTAACCGCTTCGCGCCATTTCCAGTAAATTTCCTACGAGATCGTGGTTTACTTGAGCGCTGCCGACCAGTCAGGGCATCCCTTTGGTGCAGACATCAGGAGCTGACCACGAACTTGGCATTCGACTGCCGCTGCCTATAACCAGATATTCAAACTCTACCTCGACTAAAAAGCATACTTGGAGGGAGGGGGTGACCTCTTGATGGAGGTACTCCCTACGTAGGATTAGTGGCTTACCATTCTGCCGTACTTATTAGAAACACTCATAATTTCGTCTAATTTTCTTCCGGATTGGTCAGCTGATGTACGGGCTGTAGTAGTAACTATTCAAAGATGGTAGATAACTGAGTGGCCTTGCGTAAGCTCAGAAAACTACGAAAATGCCCTCCAGATGCTGACATCCTCCTTGATGGGACAGTTATCATCCGCCGTCCTGTTCAAACACTGTGTCTACGATAAAGAGTCAGAGTTAAATTCTTGAGTCCTTCGGGTTTGTTTTTATGGCATGGCTAACTGGTGACTGAAAATGCATGCCGATCTTGTTGGACTCGCCGGTACGAGTTTCTGAGGTGTTCTGCCCGCGTCATGAGAAGCGGCGCGTTAGTAGTTACTGGAGACAGCGTATGCGCTCGAATAATAAATATGCAGTAGGTAGTCTAACTCATGGAATGTCGCGGTCGAAATTTAAATGAGAAATATGTCATGCATGTGATGTTGTTATTTGTGTTTACTAAAGTGATTTGTGACATAAAAGACCGTTTATTAAAGAGGCGTTCATGACAAGTCAGTTTTATTAAAAGAAATCAGGGTAAAATCATATTTCCCACCCGTAACTTCTCCCTCAGGCTTTTGTACGCGGCGTCCAACTCAATGTGCCGGTTGATACATTATTCATCCGAGTGCATGGCCTCGAGGAACTCTCGGCCTTTTTTGAAAGAGCAGACACCGACAATCCGAGTTCTGTCCCAAGCGAAGGCATGCCCGGTGTCCAGGATATGCATGGCTACTTGAGACAAATGGTCTCGCCTCTTTACTGCCAGTTGATGTTCGCAAATGCGCGTAGAGGCGGATATCCCTGTCTGACCACCATAAACTGCATCACAGACCTCACACGGGATCTTGTAGACGACTTTCTTTTTATCCAAATAGCTGACCCTATCCTAAGGGTGTACTATCTGAGTGCGAAAGGTAGTCGTTGGTCTGTGTGCCACTAGGAGCACCCAACTACAAGATTTCCAAGTGGCTATTCCACCAGCTTCATCCACTCACGAGGAATTGTGAAACTTCGATTGCGAACTCAACAGAATTTCTAAAGAGATTAAGAGGAATTGCAGTTTCTGCCGACGAGATCATGGTCTCCTTCGATGTCGTCTCTCTCTTTACGTCCAAACCACTGGAGTCGGCAAAACAATACACGGAGGATCTCCTGAAATCCCATGACACGGATGTTCCCGCTACCGCCGTACTCGAACTCATAGACCTGTGTATGGAAACATATTTTTCGTTTGACCAACAGTATTACCAACAGCTGAAAGGAGCCCCAATGGGTTCACCTATCTCTGGCTTCCTCGCCGAGGTTACTATGCAAAAACTAGAGGCCACAGCTCTTCCATTAGTTGAACCCAAGTTGTGGTTGCGATATGTAGACGATACATTTGTGATCGTTAAAAAAGATCAACTGGAAACGCTCCACAAGACGATTAACTCAACAATGCCGGGAATTAAATTTACAGTCGAGAAAGAAGTTGACAAATAACTCCGGTTTTTAGATGTTTTCGTGCAGCGGAGCACTGATGGAACATTGTGCACATCTGTCTACGGCAAAGAAACCTATGCGGAGGTCATTCTGCACTATGAGAGCAATCGCTCTATTTCCCACGAACGCAGTACGATCAACAGTCTATTTAGCCGAGCGAAAACACACTGCTCGGACGAAGAAGGCTACCGAGCCGAACTTAGTTACTTGTATGAATTATTTTCTCGGAATGGGTACCCCAAGGATTTCGTACGCCGATGCATGAGACAGAACGAGTCAAAGGAAACGGAATCAACTACCTCCAACCAGGCACCGAAGCCAAACACTTGGCGAATTCATCCTTACATTAAAAACGTGTCTGAACTCCTTGAAAGACACATAAGGAAACGCCAATTCCTAGTAGCACACAGACCAACGACTGCCTTACGCATTCAGATAGTACACCCTTAGGATAGGGTCAGCTATTTAGATAAAAAGGAAGTCGTCTACAAGATCACGTGTGAGGTTTGTGATGCAGTTTATTGTGGTCAGGCAGGGATATCCGCCTCTACGCGCATTTGCGAACATCAACTGGCAGTAAAGAGGCGAGACCATCTGTCTCAAGTAGCCATGCATATCCTGGACACCGGGCATGCCTTCGCTTGGGACAGAACTCGGATTGTCGGTGTCTGCTCTTTCAAAAAAGGCCGAGAGTTCCTCGAGGCCATGCACTCGGATGAATAATGTATCAACCGGCACATTGAGTTGGACGCCGCGTACAAAAGCCTGAAGGGGGAGTGGAAGAGACGCGAACCAGTCAGAACAGAATGACGCAGATGGCGGCCGTTCACTGGCGCAAGAGCCGAACAATTATTGATTTTCCAGTGCACTGCCGGGTGATAATTGTTGACGGCACTTTTTCTCTCTGCCTGTGTCTGACGACGACCTGGGGAACCAGCGTCGAAAATTCACACAATAAACTCCTTTTCCAAATGAACGTTCTCGGCTTCAACATATATATGTATATGTTAGGGGTTGCTCACCGATCGTTCATTCGGAACTCACTCGTTCCGTTGTGCCTTAAGGGTTCTCTCTCGAGTTCCGTATGAACGATCGGTGACCGCCCCCTAACATTGTATATTCCCGATCGAAAACTGACAGGGCAACGGGCTCGTGGCCCGGTGAGTAGAGGCGTTGACTTCTAAACCAACATGTCGCGAGTTCGAGGCTTAGGTGTTCCACACTTCTGTTTTGGGTGTGGCTGGCTGAAGACGGCTAATAAGCCAGAAATGCCATTCCAGTCTCCCTTGTCTTTGTCGGTAATATCATTCTGCCTCTATGTATATATAATGTAAGAGGGCGCTCACCGATCGTTCATACGGAACTCACTCGTCCCGTTGTGCCTTAAGGACTCTCTCTCGAGCCTAACTGACAGCCGTACAGCGGCGCATGATATACAGGCAGACTGGAATTACCGACAAACACAAGGGAGACTGAAATGGCCATTTCTGGTTTATTAGATGTTGTCAGCCTGCCATACTTAAGCTCGAAGTGTGAAACACCTAAGCCTCGAACTCGCGACCTGTTGGTTAAGAAGTCCACGCCTCTACCCACCGGGCCACGAGCGCGTTGCATTGTCGGTTTTCGATCAGGTGGAGGCGTGGACTTCTAAACCAACAGGTCGCGAGTTCGAGGATCGGGTGTTCCACTCTTCGGGCTTGGGTATGGCTGGCTGACGGCGGCTAATAAGCCAGAAATGCTATTTCAGTCTCCCTTGTCTTTTTCGGTAATATCATTCTGCCTATATATATATATATATATATATTGTGACAGATGGGCGCTCACCGATCAGGTTACAGAACATGCTCGTTCTGTTGTGCCTTGGGGCTCATACTTAAACCCTCGCAGGCAGTCGCACAGCGACTAGTGATATATGTTGATAAGGTGACACCGACAAAGACAAGGGAGATCGGAATGGCCATTTCTGTCTTAATTAATGTTCCCGATCACAACCGACAGGACAACGGGCCCGTGGCTCAATGGTAGAGCATCAAACTCCATGACCAAAGATCCCGGGTTCGAATCTCAAGTGATCCACACTTGGGGTTGGGTATGACTGGCTGATGACGGCTAATAAGCCAGAAATGGCCATTCCGGTCTCCCTTGTCTTTGTCGGTGTCAAATTAGAGGCGTTGACTTCTAAACTAACAGGTCGCGAGTTCGAGGCTCGGGTGTTCCACACTTCGGGCTTGGGTATGGCTGGCTGACGACGGCTAATAAGCCAGAAATGGCCATTCCAGTCTCCCTTGTCTTTGTCGGTAATATCATTCTGCCTATATATCATGCGCCGCTGTGCGGCTGCTGCTTGGGCTCGAGAGAGAGCCCTTAAGGCACAACGGAACGAGTGAGTTCCGTATGAATGATCGGTTAGCGCCCCCTAACTTTGCATATTCCCGATCGAAAACCGACAGGGCAACGGGCTTGTGGCCCGGTGAGTAGAGGCGTTGACTTCTAAACCAACAGGTCGCGAGTTCGAGGCTCGGGTGTTCCACACTTCGGGCTTGGGTATGGCTGGCTGACGACGGCTATTCAGCCAGAAATGGCTATTCCAGTAGGCCTTGCCTTTGTCGGTAATATCATTCTGCTTATATATCATGCGCCGCTGTGCGGCTGCTGGTTGGGCTCGAGAGTGAGCCCTTAAGGCACAACGGAACGAGTGAGTTCCGTATGAATGATCGGTGAGCGCCCCCTAACATTGCATATTCCCGATCGAAAACCGACAGGGTAACGGGCTCGTGGCCCAGTGAGTAGAGGCGTTGACTTCTAAACCAACAGGTCGCGAGTTCGAGGCTCGGGTGTTCCACACTTCGGGCTTGGGTATGGCTGGCTGACGACGGCTAATAAGCCAGAAATGGCCATTCCGGTCTCCATTGTCTTTGTCG
>CACRXP010000761.1:0-14760 GCA_902702965.1 Spirometra erinaceieuropaei
GTTCGGCTCTTCAGTGGGACCCCCAGCGTTCTCTAGCGGTTTCCGGTATATGAACTCCAGAGAATAATCAGGCGAATAATTTCAGAAATTAATCAATGCAGAACTTGGAGTTAAATCTCCGGGACATGACTTTTTAGGGTCAGAACCGAAATTTCAATGAACATTTGAGTCGAAGACAATCAACTACTGTGGAAGGAGGAAGGAGGAGGCGGAGATGAATTACTACAGGGCCTTTTGAAAGCCAACGGCTACCCGAAGTCCTTCATACGCAATTGCCTCAAAACGCCTCATTTTGAGCGGTCGAGTGACGAAAAGCCCTAGTTCTGGCTCTCAATACCCTATGTGAAGAACGTATCAGAGGCAACGGCAAGAATCCTAAAACCTTTTGGGATTGGCGTGGCTCATAAACCAGAATGTACCATCAGACAGCAAATCATGACGCCCAAAGACCCGCTACCAACAACAGAACAGTCGGCGGTGGTCTACAGCATACCATGTCTAGATTGCAATGCAAGGTATGTTGGTGAAACGGGCAAACGCCTCGGCACAAGATTGCACGAACACCAACTTGCAATCAACCGCAAGGACAAGCTGTCTTTGGTCTATGGCCACATACGAGAAGTGAACCACAATTTTGCCTTTGAGAAAGCGAGGGTAATTGGTCGAGCCAATGAGAAGATGGCCAGACTGGTGCTCGAAAGTTGGTCCTCGAGTGGTACACTCAACCGAGCTATAGATCTACATCCCGCCTACCAAGCACTGCGTACAAGGCTCGGATCAGTCCGGACAGGACCAGTAAGGCAAGCGAGCACGCGGGACCGAGAGTCAATGCTCACGGAAAAGAGCGGAATTGGGGGCCGGAGGTCATGTGACCAAAGCCGAACACTGTCTCACCGATGCACCCGCGAAGCTGAATGCTGCTTACCTGAACAGCAACGACCGATCAGTCCACCGACTGACGTGGGAAGGGCCAAGCGGCACGTTGATTTGACCACAACTAAGCCGACCCCAAAGGGAACAAAGGTCACGCAGGCCTATCAGCGGTCAGCTCCGGGGAGGTCTAAGCCAGTCAGCGGTAAACAGGCAGGTCAAAGTTCGTGCGTCCAGCACGGCTATAATATGAGGCAAGCGGCAAGACTGAATAACTCAAGACCCGCAAGTGCAACAATTACGCTTCTCTGATGATGGAAACGAGGAAGTTTCCGAAACGTCAGTTCGAATACAATATGGTCCATGGATTCGCCCTCTCTTCTTCTTCGTCTTCTTCGGGAGATGATGAACGCGATATATATATATATATATATATATTTATTGAAGGGCGGGCCAAAGCAAGATCGTATTTAGTAAATTTTCGACGTCAGTCTCACGTGTCGTCTTCGTACTCGAGTAAATGTACAAAAAGCAGTCAAAATTTCGTACGTGCCCAGCAAAATCAATACCTCTCCGGCGATTTTTGCAGCAAGCGGCCGCCGCATACTTTATTGTGTATTGATTGGCTCTCGTCTCTTGCACTTCTCGTTTGGATGTTTGTACATGGCGGTTTTCCCGTAGAAGTGTCAATACAGATGCCAGAACGTTTGTCTCTTGCCCCCGTTGACACTGAATTGTGCCTTCATATGTAGACGACACGCTTGTTGTCGTTAAAAGCGATCAACTGGAAATCGTCCGCAACAGCATCAGCTCAAAAATTCTGGGAATTATTATCCCATTACAAAAGGAAGCCGACAGTTGACTCCCATTCTTGGACGTTATCGTACAGCAAAAATATTACGGAACATTACACACATCTGTTTACTGCAATGAAACTTATGTGGAAGTCATTTTACACGACGAGAGTAATAACCCAATCTCTTACAAACTGAGCACTGTCAACAGATTGCGTTACTAAGCAAAAGTACACCGTTCCGGCGATAAAGACCACAGAGCAGAACTAAATTATCTGTTTGAATTATTTTCCCAGAACCGTTACCCCAGAGATTTTGTATGTTGATGCATGACAAATTAAGAATCAAAAAAGAAGACATTAGATAATTCCAATCAGGCAACAAAAGGCAAATACTTGTAGAACCCTCCTTTGCATCGAAAATATGTCTAAACTCGTTGAAGACACCAGATAAAATATCCAATACAAGTGGCGCACAGACCGGCGACTACCTTACACAGTCAGCTTGTACAACCTTAGGATAGGCTTGGATATCTCCAGAAGAAGGAAGTCGTCTACAAGATCTCATGTGAAACTTGCGATGCCATATATTGTGGCCAAACCGGAAAATCCGCCTCCACGTGCATCTACGAGCATCAGTTAGCTGTTAAGAGGCGGGGGACCAACTATCTCAAATGGCTATGCACACGTTAGATACCGGGCATACTTTTGCATGGGACAGGACTCGCATCGTCGGCGTTTGCACTACCAAAATGGTCGAGAATTACTTGAGGTCATGCACGCAGGTGAGTCATGCATCAATTGACATATTAGGTAAGACTCCTGGTGCAAAAATCTCAAGGAGAAGTGGAAAAAACGGGGAACAATCTATACACAATAAGGTATGAAGCGGACGCTTACTGGCAAAATCGTCGGAGAGGTACTGATTTTTTTGGCACGTTCAAAATTTCGATTGTTTTTGTATATTTACTTGAGTCCAAAGACAACACGCGGAACCGCCGTCGAACATTCACCGATAAAGATCTTGTTTTTTCAAAAGGATCTACTATCTTCACAATATATATATTTAATCAGAGATGGGCGCACACCGATCTTTCGGCTTCACGATGCAAACAAGCTGCATATGGGTGACGAAGTTCACGAACAGGCAACTAATTACAAGACCGATGTCGACCAAGTCATTAGAGCAGCGAAGAGGGACGACAACGAATGCGGGTAGATTGATACAGCACTGTTTCGGGCTTGTTTGCCTTCATTCAGCCAATCATAACCCTGACCAGCAGCTGGGACCAGAAACACAAGCATGCACACAGACGCACGTGGCGCAGTTGATCCACCACTGGGGTCTACCAGATGGGCCATAACCACTTCATCGAACCGAAGTTCATCAATGCCTCGCCACCTGTCATTCTTTGTCGCTGCAGATCGGGTATTTATTCAATCAGGAATGGGCGCACACCGATCCATTAGCGACAGAAAATGACAGGTGGCGAGGCACTGATGAACTTCGGTTCGATGAAGTGTTTATTACCTATCTGGTGGGCGTCAGTGGTAGAGCAACTGCGCCAGGTGCGTCTGTGCGCATTTTTGTGTTTCTGGTCCTTGCTGCTGATCAGGGTTATGATTGGCTGAATGAAGACAAACAAGCCCGAAACGGTGCTGTATATATCTACCCGCATTCTCAATCGTCCCTCCTCGCTGCTATATATATGCATACATATGTAGGGTGAGTCAGAAGTAACCAGTCAGTAAATAAACGCTTATGCTTAGATGCTCTGACACCTATTTAAACAATCGGCTGACCGAGTGTGTGATAGACGACAACTCTTACCCAAAGCTGCTGATGTAAATACCAACGACAATTTGGCTGACTTGCTCGTTACACATTTGCTTTTATATGTCCTATTTCGTATAAAAGATCGTGCCTCCAGAACAGTAGAGACAATTAATCAACGACTGAAAACTGGTGAAAGGGTCTTCATTGTAAAAGCGTCTTACCATAGAGACAATAAGAGTAGGTCACGTCGTCTATTTCAAGAAAAAATTGATCTAGCATTAATATAGTATTATTTCAGCATGCATAACATATATATCATATATTATATATATTATGTATTTTACATATACTTATATTATACGCTATTATGACATTAATATAATATGTGTTAAAAATTGCCAGCCTTACTCACCGCTTTGAATAAACAGGTTCCTGCGAAGATCTTCTAAGACCCGGTAGACAAAAGTCTATTTGTAAATTTAAAAACAATAAGATTGATGAAAATGTTTTTGCTTGTAGTCTGGGACAGTTCACAAGACGAGATTCACAATCTGTTGCATAATTCCCGACTGAGACCACAAATCACTGTTGCGCGCGAGCGGCTTCATGAGCGTATCCTACACAAACGCACTGGGCGTCATGATTATATAAAGAATCCTCTTCGTGCACCTGATCTTTCGCCTCTTCTGGCTTCTCTTTCCATGCGATGTCCTGAAAAAGTCAGTGTTCGGCAGCTTGCCGTGCTGGTAGTGGATTCTTGTGGAAAATGCAACGAAATATGGTGCCGATTTGTGTGTTTTAATGTTTTTCATAGAATTACTAACTGCCTTGAATGTTCCATATGATTTTCATTATGTGGTGACTTGATTTAATAATACATGAACTGAAAATAAGTAAGTTCCATCATTTGAACTTATGACTGTCAGGTTAGTTCTGACTCACATTTTATACGTGCACCCACACATATATGTTTGCGGGACAGCATTAAAGAAAAGGACGACCGGAATGGCCATTTCGTGTTTACAATGAGCTGCCGATCTCATGAAATGATAGATAGCGTCACTAGATTGACTATCACATGAAATAATCCTATAATATTTCGGACTCGTTAGGATGTTGACTTTTGATTGCACTTCTTTGCGACCCCTGCAAGAAGTGCAGTTGGCAAAAATGACTTCTTAGGTAGAATGCATTTTTCTCACTGATTTCAGATGGCTCAAGAAATTCAAATGCCTTTTATGGAAAAAGTGCCCAAAATGTTTCCTTTTACTCATTTGATGACGAATTACGTCGACTTCACATCATTTACTTGAAGAAATAGTATATTCAGGTTTTGAAAATGTTTTCCATTTCCCGAGTAATTTTAAATCAGACCGGCCGCCGCATTCCCGTTTAGTAAGTTCAATCTACGAGTTGTATACTTTCCGCGCAAGAATAATCAGACATTCCTCTATGTCTCTGAAAAGATCATGAATAGTTAACAAAATTTAGCAATGGATTCAGATTATGCCGCATGCCTTTTGAGACGCATTAACAAACAGCAGGTAGGATGTTGGATGAATAGACATTGCAGGATCTTAAACACTCTTATAACTTGAAGTATTTGGAACCGAAAAATACTCCTTCTTCGCGTATGCCATGTGAGAGCGACGCGATTTGCTAACAAGGCAGCAAAATTAAACGTATTTTATGCCCTTTTTCTAAAAACATATATTTGAAGTCATAGGGCAATCAAAAATCTAGTTTGAAGACTCATACTACCTAAGTATTCCTTGTTCCGAGTGTAGTTTTTACTGGAGATCGCAGAGGAGTGCATTCGAAGTCAACATCCTGACGAGCCCGAAATATTATAGGGTTATTCCACGTGATAATCAGTCTAACAACCCCACCTAATTAGTCTTTCCTAATTAAAGGCGAATCTCGGAATTTCGGCTAGGATTTTATGAGATCGTCAGCCATCCCAGCGCAACCGTTTGGACTCGATCCCACGAACTTTTGGTTAGAAATCCAACGTCCTTACCATCGGGCAACGGGTTTTTGTCCTGTCTGTGGCGATCGGGTATATACAACGTTAGATGAACGCTCACGAATCGCGATACGCATGTCACTCGTTCCGTAGTGCTTTACGGGCTCTCTCTCAAGCCCAAGCAGCAGCCACACAGCGACGAGTGATAAAAGCATATCTGAATTACCGAAATAGACAATAGAGACTGGAAAGGCCCGGTGAGGCTTATTAGCCGGCATTACCCAACCAAACCCAACACCCATGGTTGGGGTTTAGGGGGCGAGTGAGTTCCGTAACGCGACCAGTGAGCACCCCCTAATATTTTATACACCTGATCGCGAGCAACAGGACAACGAACCCCTTGGCTCAGTGGTTATGACATTGTACTTTTAACCAACAGCTTGCATGACCGCACCCCTCGCGAGTGGTCATGACTGACTGACGATGGCCTACAAGCCAGAAATGGCCACTACTGTCTCTCTCGCATTTTCGGCTGTGCAATTCTGCCGCTGTCGGTGATCTCCTTCTGTGTATATTTATAAATATTCTTAAACATAGAGGCAGACTAGATGATGGTGTCATTTGACGTGATTTCGTTATTCACCTCCAACCCACCAGCACTGGCTACCGACCTATTGATGGCTTTCTCTGAGAACGGTATGATGAGCCCCGCCAACCGCTCAGAGTCATGCTCCTAGAAGTGTGTCTTATGACCTTCGCATTCAACGATCAGGTCTGGGAGCAAAATATGGGCCTCCGACGACCTCGGCTCTACCTGCCTAATTGTCGAAGCACTTTTGCACTGACTAGCGCAGTTGGTCTCCAGCTCGAAATTCTGGGTCGGATACGTGAACGACACGTTCGTCACAATGAAGACGGATGATGTGCAGGCTTTCAAGGCATTGTTAGGGGACACACACCGATCGTTCTTACGGAACTCACATGTTCCGTTGTGCCTTACGGGCTTTCTCTCTCAAGCCCAACCAGCAGTCGCACAACGGTGCATGATATAGGCAGCATGTTACTACTATGTTATGTTATGTCTTTGTCGGCAATAACATACTGCCTATTTCAAGGCACTGTTAAACTCAACCTTTCCCGCTGTTCAGTTAACCATGGAGGGAGCAGTCAACAATCAATTGACTTTCCTTGATGTGGAAGTTACAAAAGTGCCACAAGGTGCATACCCCGCTTCCAAAGCAACCACCCTATTGTTCACAATGGCAGTTGTATCAGAACCCTCTAATATCGTGCTCACACCCACTGTGACGACGAAAATGGAAATAAGGAGGAGATGACGTATTTGCGTGCCCTATTTAAAGCTAACGGTCGTCCGAATTTCCTCATATGCGAGCACTTAAGAAAAGCACACACTGAGCATTTGAGGGAAGAAAAGTCGAAGTTCTGTATGTGAAGAACGCTTCAGAGGCGATGACAATAATTCTGACCGACGACGTGGCCGACGCCGACCCCAACGCCGCTCCAACCTCCTGATGCCAGGGTGGGTGCACAAGGTACACGACGCACTCACAGCCTATGCCCCCCCTCCTCCTCGCCCCCTGAACCCAATTACCACGACACGCCGACCACGCCATAGCACGCCTCGTCATGCGAGTGGCGTGGGAACGATCGATGTTAATTGTCCCCGAATCATTTATAAGTCATGTAATTCGCATAACTTAAACTTCATTGTAACCGTTTTGGCCTGATGAAGAGTTACTGAAAACACGTGTTCGCCAATTTGACTTTTCAATTCTGAAACCCTTTGGCTCATAAACCAAAACGTCCCATCAGGCAGCAAATCATGAAGCCCAAAGACCCTTTCTCAATAACAAAATAATCATCAGTAGTCTACAGCATACCACAACTCTGATACGAGGTATGTTGGTGAAAGAGGCAAACGCCTCAGAACAAGACTGCAAGCAAACCGACTTGCAATCGACCGCAAGGACAAGCTGTCCCTGGTCTATGGCTACTTGCAACGGATAGATCGCAACATTTCATTTGAAGAAGTATGGGTGATCGGCCGCGCCTATGAGAAGATGGTAGACTTGTAGTCAAAGGTTGGTTCTCGACTGACACACTCAATCAAGTCATAGACCTGTATCCCGCCTACAGGGCGCTGTAAACAAGACTCGGAACGATTCGGACAGGGCCGATGGAGCAGGCTAGCACGCGAAACCGAGGACCGACGCCCCCGAAAATGAGGGGGAGGGGAAGGTTGGTGACCGGAGGTGACGTGAACAATGTCGAACGGTATCTCGCCAGCGTGCCAGGCAGGCTAAAACCTATCCGCGCGAACACCAAGCCTCAGCCGTCCGCGAACTGACATGGGGGTGGAGGCTAACAAGCACGCTGACCTTGCTACAACCACGTCAGTCACAAACGGAACATAAACGACGTGCGTTCGCCAGCGGTCGACCCCAGGGAGGTTAGAGCTTGTCAACCGCAAACGGCACATCAAGGCTCGTCCACCAATCACGGTCGTAATTCGAAGCGGGCGGTAAGACTGAATAATTTAAAACAAGTAGGGGCAGCAAGCGCCCTTCTCTGATGGTGGAAACTCGCCATCTCTTCTTTCTCGTCTTCTCGGGGGAATGATGAATGTGGCAAGATGTCTGGACTTCGAATATCTAGGCATATTGACATATGTATGGTAAGTGGGCTAACTCATGAAATGTCAACCGAAATTCAGAAATGCGTTTTCGTTTCGAAAAGATTAACTGAGTAGGGTTGTAAAACTGGTCAGCCTGAAGCATAATTCCATAATATTTCAATTACCTCAGGATGCCGGCTTTCAAACGAACTTCTGTAAAAAATGACTACTTACGTAGCATGGATTTTTCTCGTTGCTTTTCGACGCCCTTAAAAGTCCAATTATATTTCATAGAAAACATGCATAAAAATATTCATTCTTTTGCTCAATCGATAGAAAATTACGTCTTCTTTCAATCTTTTACCCGAAGGAATGGTATAATTCGGTTTTCAGAAACTTTTCCTATTCCTGAATAATTTTGAACCTGCCCTACCGTTGCACTTGGATTAAGAGTTTCCAAACTTACGGTTAACTAGCCTTAAATCGAACCCTAACACTAAATCTAGCCCTAATTACACTGGGAATAGGCTAAGATCCACCCCTGTTGCAGGCGGTTCCTGTCCTCACGTACTGTTTAGGGGGCCACATAAGCCAGTCTTATCTAGTAAAGCTGCTATTAGTCTGCCCACTGTTAGTATTTGGCACGTTTTTAGTGTGGAGAAGAGTTCACGAAGTAGTTGCTTTAGGCGCCCGCCCGCCCGTCCGCCCGTTCGCCCGCAAGAGGTGTGCAGTTAGCAACGCGTTTAAAATCATACCGCCTCACACACTGGCGCATAAAACTATGCGAATATCCGCTCTGAGGAAACGAGTCGAAAGTCTATCTTGTGGCTGCTAGGCAACTGACGCCCCTTGGAGCAGTGGGTTTCCGCTGGGGTTAACAGACTGTTAACGCAGCCAGAGTTGTGAGAAATCAGATAGTATGTATGCTAGTGTATGCCAGTATCAGCTTATGTGTGATGTGTGCTATGATCCGGCAGCTGCACATCAGGAAATAGGACATTCACCCACTGGCTCGTATTTCGAATGCAAACTGAATTGTGAGAAGTTCGTAGCTGATGTTTATGCGTGGAGCTTCCGCTTTCTCCCTTCTGACGACCAAAATTAAACCACGTGCAGAAATATTACAGATTTTACCTAAATGATGGCTTATGCCCAACTCGGTCAGTTGAGACGAACAGAGTTAGCTGGAACTTACCGAAAGCTAGGACCTTCAGCAATACCACTAATATTTTGATAAATCTAATTAATTTCCATGATAAGGCAGAAGCAAGGCATGCCGCGAGTAGGTTGAAGCCTGGGATTCTGATATGAATTCAAGCAATCTATGTATTGATCTGGTGCTTGAATTTTGTGTCCTGAGTGGTCACAACCAGACGTGCGGCATTTTTCGTTGATTGGGTAATGGCTCCCGCGACTTTTGCTTATCCTCTTGCCAATGCCATCCCTGAAGATCAACTCCTGTGCGAGCTTAAAAACTAAGAAAAATAAACAAATGGTTACGATGCTCGATCAGCCCTTCTTCTTCTTTTTATTTTCTCATGGCTTTTGCTACCAAAGGTCTTTCTGGGTGTTCGTTAGTAAGAGCTGACGATCGGCAAGGCACTGAGATGCAACGAGAGTATGTGCTAAAACATCTTTAAATTAGGCATGACGGATTTCGTGTTGCCAGTTAGCATTAAATACATGGAGATGAAGTGGACAGAGAAGCAGTATCAAGTGATGGCGTCGACTTATTTAAGTTTTATCCTAGCCCTACCATAAACCTTAACTCTACGGTTAACACAAACCCCAACCTGAAACCCAAACACGATCCTGATTTAACTTTCTGTAAAATATAAGTTTAACCTTTAACCTAACGTTAAAACTAACCCTAATTTTATCGGAAATTGTCTCAAAGTCACCCATACTGCAGACTGTTCCTGCGTTAATGTTCTGTGTATGGGGCCATATAAGTCACTTCTGCCCTGAATTTCTTCCCAGACCCAGAATATCAAGGTGCAGCCTCCGGCTCTCCTAGGTTTCATGCCAAGTTTGAATTTCCGAAAGCAGTTACTCAAAGACACGTCAGGAAGAATGAATAAACGCGTCTTTCCTGATTTATTGAAGTTTTATGTGCTTGACCGAAATCTTGCTTGCATAACGATAATCATGTGATGGTCGGATGTGCAATCAAAATTGCCAAATGAGACACAAGAGAACATCAAAGGCGGCTAGCAGGTAACCGGTAAAATTTCCTATGCGTCTAAATGACATGGGCTACCTCGATTGCGAACGGAGCCTGGAAATGGCAATTGTTGAATACTCAGTCCATGACAACGTAAAAGACATTATTTGTGCGTTTATGAATTACTCCCCAACTTGGCCTTATGGCTGGTGCCTCTCAGCCGACGACTGGTTACACAACCTTGAATGATGATGACGCATGTTAAATGAAGGGCCACGTGTCGCACTTCCAGGCCAAAAGATCTGAAAGCGTGGGATATGCCAGTATCAGCAAACCACGGCCCTCGCAGCCTGATATGTGCTGGTTGCCTTCTGGTAGATGCGCTTGCGCTCCCGCCGCTGGAAAGCATGGCTGCCAAGTCATCTTCCTCCTTCTGACCTCTGTTGGCGTATTGTTGTTGATGCTGCTGCTTGAAGACGGAGGCACGATCGCTGGGACAAGAGCTTTATTAGCCTGACGATTCAGATTCCTGTCCGAATCCATCATCAGAAACAACTGCAGATACGGGTGATTCACGCACAAGGGGCCGCAGTATTTATTGGATGCAGTCGTCATGCTGCTGCATTTTGACGAATATTCACGGTTTCCCCCCCCCCCTTCATCCGGGATCGTTGCACGTGGCGTGATGGCTGACATTCGCGTAGTTAATTGCTGCAATTTCAGCACGTGCGTTGGATGTTGGTGTGATGATTGCTCGACCATCTGACGCGCTGACCCCGGGTGTTGGGAAGAGTGTTCACCTGTGCGCCTCCCCGCGTGGCTAATTACTCCGCCTAGACGAAGTCTCAGCACGGAGTATGGAATGGAAAGATCATTGCACTTTAGACTGGGGGCCAGTGAACCATGACTGAAGCAGCTCCCGGCTCACGCAGTTGTTACCTCTTGGGAGAATTTCGGCCGCGTCAAATGCGAATGCGTGGCCGGATCTCGTCGAGTGAGCCGCAACTTGAGAGCTGGCGTCATTTCTCCACACCGCAGCAGCGTGTTCGGCCATTCGCGTTCGGAGCTGTGTTCCGGTTTCCCCGACGTAGTTGCTTTGTCTGCAACTGCACTAGATCCGATAAACGACTCCAGACGTTTCTGGCCGTGGCAGTGGGTCTTTCGGTTTCATTAACTGACGCCTAATGGTTGCCTCCGGTCTGTGTGCAACTCCTACCCCAAGTGGTGTGAGAAGGCGGCCAACAGCTTCTGAAACGTTCTTGACATTTGGAAGCGCTAGTTAAACTTTGATGTCCGTACGGTTAGGCCTTGCGCCCCTTTTGTGTATGCACCGGTTGAGGAAGTTCCGCGGGTAGCCATTGGCTTTGAATACCCGTCGAAGGTATTGTATTTCGGCATTTTTGTCATCCGACTCACTGCAGTGCGTCTCGACACGCCTACAGAGCGTCCTTACACAACTGCGTTTGTGGCTGATTGGGTGGTTGCTGTTGAAGTTCAGTACTTGCATCGTATTTATCGCTTTCCTGAACACTTTGGTCTTTAGTCCACCACAATCTCTGCGGCATACGAGGACATCCAGGAAGGCCAGCTGGTTGTTATCTTCCTCCTCCATCGTAAATTGGATGTCCGGGAGAACGGCGTTGAGATGTTCTTTGAACGTCAGCAGTTGATCCCGATCGATAACGACGAAGGTATCATCCACATACCGGGCCCAGAACTTCGATCTGTGATGTTGGAAGACCCGCGACTCTAACCGTTGCAGGACCGCCTCGGCGATGAATCCCGAAATCGGCGAACCCATTGGTGTGCCCTTCACCTGTTCGTAGATTGTCCCGTCGAACTTCAGGAGCTGAAGGATTTGGGCGTGTCCAAGACGGTTTTCCGTTTCATCGTATTTGCTTTGTAGTAGCAGCTCGACTTTCTCGATCGCCAGGTCCTGGGGGAATAGAAGTAAAAAATGATGTAACATCAAAAGATACCATGACTTCATTTTGATTGAGGCTTACCCCTTCGAGTTTCTCCAGGAATTGTGCTGACGAAGAGACCGTGGTGTCTGACTCAGCGGTCAGGAACTTGAGACGCCGGAACAACCACTTAGTCAGTCTGTAAGTTGGAGTACCTTTGAGCGACACGATGGGTCGGAGAGGAGCGCCGTCTTTGTGCAACTTAGGGACGCCATAGAATCAGGTCAGAACCGTATCTTGGGGTTTCGTTATGCGCCTGTCGGTCGGTGTTATTGCACCTGAGTTCTCCAAGGCCAACAACGTAACATTAATTTCGCGTGTCAACGCTTTTACAGGGTTCGTTGAGTATGGAACATAGAACTGTCGGTCCTTTAGTAAACCTTTGGCTTTTTGAAGGTAGTCTGTCCTGTCCAGTAAAACCGTGGCGCGCCCTTTGTCCGCTGGCACGATGACCAGGACTTTGTCGGCCTTGAGTTCTCTAAGCGCATCACGTTCGACCTTGGAAAGCACTTCCCGCGGCCTGTGGGCCGTCAACCAAATAAGACACCAAGTGCAACGATCCCGGATAAAGGGGGGAGCCGTAAATATTCATAGGTATGCGGTAGCATGGCGACTGCATCCTATGAATACTGCAGCCCCTTGTGCGTGAATCACCCGTATCAGCTGTTGTCCCTGATAATGGATTCGGGCAGGAATCTGAATCGTCAGGCTAATAAAGCTCTTTTCCCAGCGATCGTGTCCCCTTCTTCAAGACTACTTCCTGTGCCTCGTCTCTTCGCTTCTATTGGTTGCTGTTGCACTTGATCAAATCCTGGTCATTTTCTGTGTGGGCGAGGGAGTGTGGATTGGAAGGCCAAGGCGCGGCGCCATCCACCGGTGCCCTACACGCCTCCGGCCTTCTTGACTCTGGCTTGACACCGGGTCTAGGTGGGGAGGAGGTGAATGTGCGGTAGACGCTACTCAAGTCTAATACCACTATAAATTACTTCACGCGCAAGTCGCCGTGGCTATTCTCACACTGCTGTGAAGTGCTCGATCAACATCGTCGGCAACCACACCTGAACTGTCATTACTCCCCAACTATATATACTTTTAATACGAATTGCCTTGTGCCCCGGGATGAAACAAACTTTACGTATGATCTTTTGAACCTCTCAGAGGACCCAAAGACAACGGTGTCGACTTTATTTACCTTGGGGAATATGAAATCGAATTTGAGGACGGAGTTCGAAGGAACGAAGTGAGAGTAAAATGTGCACATAATAGGGCTATTAAATAAGTTGGCAACGATAAGGAAAACGGATACGACGGCCATTGCACGTAGGCGGTGGAGGTGGTGGCGGGGGTGGGGGGAAGGGGTAGGGCAGTGCGCGGGAACGGCGGAGGCGGGGAAATTGTAGAGGCATCCTGGCGCTGCATGCGGCCGATCTGCTAAGGTAGGCGAAGGAGGCTCTGAAAAAACCACCTTCAGGTGATCAATTGAGAACACCTCTTTGCAATCGCCACGGGCGATTTGAAATGTCTTGTCAATGTTAAACTGTTATTCACGACTGCGTTCTAAGTTTATAGACGTATTTAGACACAGGAAAACAAGGCGCTTTTATGCCACTGAATATATATATATATATATATATATATATAGGCAGAATAGTATTACCGACAAAGACAAGGGAGACTGGAATGGCCATTTCTGGCTTATTAGCCGTCGTCAGCCAGCCATACCCAAGCCCGAAGTGTGGAACACCCGAGCCTCGAACTCGCGACCTGTTGGTTTAGAAGTCAACGCCTCTACTCACCGGGCCACGAGCCCGTTGCCTTGTCGGTTTTCGATCGGGAATATACAATGTTAGGGGGCGCTCACCGATCGTTCATACGGAACTCACTCGTTCCGTTGTGCCTTATGGACTCTCTCTCGAGCCCAACCAGCAGCCGCACAGCGGCGCATGATATATAGGCAGAATAGTATTACCGACAAAGACAAGGGAGACTGGAATGGCCATTTCTGGCTTATTAGCCGTCGTCAGCCAGCCATACCCAAGCCCGAAGTGTGGAACACCCGAGCCTCGAACTCGCGACCTGTTGGTTTAGAAGTCAACGCCTCTACTCACCGGGCCACGAGCCCGTTGCCTTGTCGGTTTTCGATCGGGAATATACAATGTTAGGGGGCGCTCACCGATCGTTCATACGGAACTCACTCGTTCCGTTGTGCCTTATGGACTCTCTCTCGAGCCCAACCAGCAGCCGCACAGCGGCGCATGATATATAGGCAGAATAGTATTACCGACAAAGACAAGGGAGACTGGAATGGCCATTTCTGGCTTATTAGCCGTCGTCAGCCAGCCATACCCAAGCCCGAAGTGTGGAACACCCGAGCCTCGAACTCGCGACCTGTTGGTTTAGAAGTCAACGCCTCTACTCACCGGGCCACGAGCCCGTTGCCTTGTCGGTTTTCGATCGGGAATATACAATGTTAGGGGGCGCTCACCGATCGTTCATACGGAACTCACTCGTTCCGTTGTGCCTTATGGACTCTCTCTCGAGCCCAACCAGCAGCCGCACAGCGGCGCATGATATATAGGCAGAATAGTATT
>CACRXP010000761.1:20444-36627 GCA_902702965.1 Spirometra erinaceieuropaei
GAGGCTCGGGTGTTCCACACTTCGGGCTTGGGTATGGCTGGCTGACGACGGCTAATAAGCCAGAAATGGCCATTCCAGTCTCCCTTGTCTTTGTCGGTAATACTATTCTGCCTATATATCATGCGCCGCTGTGCGGCTGCTGGTTGGGCTCGAGAGAGAGTCCATAAGGCACAACGGAACGAGTGAGTTCCGTATGAACGATCGGTGAGCGCCCCCTAACATTGTATATTCCCGATCGAAAACCGACAAGGCAACGGGCTCGTGGCCCGGTGAGTAGAGGCGTTGACTTCTAAACCAACAGGTCGCGAGTTCGAGGCTCGGGTGTTCCACACTTCGGGCTTGGGTATGGCTGGCTGACGACGGCTAATAAGCCAGAAATGGCCATTCCAGTCTCCCTTGTCTTTGTCGGTAATACTATTCTGCCTATATATCATGCGCCGCTGTGCGGCTGCTGGTTGGGCTCGAGAGAGAGTCCATAAGGCACAACGGAACGAGTGAGTTCCGTATGAACGATCGGTGAGCGCCCCCTAACATTGTATATTCCCGATCGAAAACCGACAAGGCAACGGGCTCGTGGCCCGGTGAGTAGAGGCGTTGACTTCTAAACCAACAGGTCGCGAGTTCGAGGCTCGGGTGTTCCACACTTCGGGCTTGGGTATGGCTGGCTGACGACGGCTAATAAGCCAGAAATGGCCATTCCAGTCTCCCTTGTCTTTGTCGGTAATACTATTCTGCCTATATATCATGCGCCGCTGTGCGGCTGCTGGTTGGGCTCGAGAGAGAGTCCATAAGGCACAACGGAACGAGTGAGTTCCGTATGAACGATCGGTGAGCGCCCCCTAACATTATATATATATATATATGAAAGAAGAAAGTCCGTCGGAAATAGAGTTTTACTCGTAAATTTTCGAGCTGGTTGCACCAACCCGTCGTCAGAAAAAGTGAAAAGTGGGAGGTGGCATTGTCACACTGCTGGTTGAGGACGCAGACAGAGAGGTAAGCAGACGACCTTGAGAGAGGGAGGTGTGCATTGTGTTGTGATAGGTGCGGGAGGTGAGGATAGGTGTTGTGGGTCCAAACTGTGGCTCACCGTGTTGGGGGGGGGAGGGGGAGTAGGGCAGAGTGGTAGGAATGGCGTGTCGGCGAGATCATGCATGTCCGGGCACGCATTAGCTGTTGTTGTTCTTAAGGTGGGCGCCAGTCAGTCCACCGTGATCGGAGACCCTCGTAGTGAACGTCAAGGTCAATATGGCGGTTAATGCTATCTGCACCGGAGTGCCAAGCTTCGAGGAATTCCCGCGCATGTCTAGTGTTAGCCATGGCGACCACTTCGGCACCGTCCCAATTGAAACGGTGGTCACAATCAAGAGCGTGGGCGAACACGAGGGATAAGGGGTCGCGTCGGCGGATAGCTAACTTGTGTTCATTAATGCGAGTCCCAAGTTGTCGACCCGTGTGACCAATATAAACGCAACGGCAGTTAGCGCACGGGATGCGGTAAATGACGTTACTTTGTTGTTCTTTGGGTATGGGATCCTTTGCCCGGGATAGTGCTGCGCGTAAGGAGGACGCCGGCTTGTGGGCAATGCAGATGCCAAACCGGTTTAGTTGTCGGGCCATCACTTCAGAAATTCCTCGCATGTAGGGCAGGGAATAATATTTCTTCTGTGTCGCTTCTCCACTTGGACTCTGATCTTGTGGTTGCCTCTGACGTCTGAGACAGTTTTTCACGAAACTAATCGGATATCCGTTAGATCGGAATAATTGGTATAAGTAGGCTAGCTCTCTCTTAAGTAGATACTGGCTGCTACAGTACCGAAAGGCTCGGTGAAAAAGAGTTCGAACGCAGCTTTTTTTGTTGGCCGCAGGATGATTACTCCCGTAGTTGAGGATGATTTCGGCGCTGGAGTCTTTTCTGTTTACGCTGGTTGCGAGATTGCCATCAGTCAGTCTTTGTACACTGACGTCATCAAGAAAAGGGAGGATGTCCCCTGTTGCTTCTTCGCGTGTGAATTGTATGGCGGAGAAAACACCGTTAAGACTCTGGTGCAGTCGTTCAACTTCGCAGTTTTTTATGACTACGAAGGTATCATCTACGTAGCGGAGCCACATTTTTGGTCTGATGGCTTGAATAACAACTTCTTCTAGTCTTTGTAAGACTAGTTCGGCGAGTAGGCCGGATATCGGTGAACCCATGGGGGTGCCCTTTACCTGCTGGTAATACTTGCCATCGAATTGACAATAGTTCTTAAGACAAAGCCCAAGCATGTCTAAAACGTGCTCTGTTGGAATGCCAATCGGAGTTTCCTCTAGGCGTCGAGCTACGCTCTCAATGGCCAAGTTATGCGGTATTGAGGAAAATAGAGCAACTACATCAAACGATAAAATGCATTCATCAGGGCTTACATTAAGTCCTTGGATCCTCTGAAGGAAAGCATGTGAGTTGTTGATGCTGTACTGCCATCCATTCGTGAAGTGCTTTAGGTGCTTGTACAGCCACTTGGCAAGGTTATATGTTGGCGATCCAATGAGCGGTACTATGATCCTCAACGGGGCACCTGCTTTGTGCACCTTTGGGAGGCCATAAGCACGTGCGATACGGGTGTCGTTGGGAGTCAGAAATTTGGAGTCCGCGGGGTTTATGAGCTTTTTACGAGTGAGCTCGTTCACCTTCTTCTTTATAGATGCGGCCTGCTTTTTCGTCGGATCCTCAGCAATTGGGGTGTAGGCCTCTCTGTCATTAAAGGCCTGGTTGGCCTTATTGACATAGTCAGTCTTGTCCATAATGACAGTAGCACCACCTTTGTCAGCAGATACAACAACGATACTGTCGTCTGACCTCAGGGATCGTAATCCCTTCTCCTCTTCCATCGGCAAGGTTTGCTGGTGTCTTCTTTTCCGGAGGAGGCCGGTCGCACAGTTGCGTATGTCCGCACGCATGTCTTCAGGGATGGATGAGGTTAGCAGGAGGGATTCCAGGTTCGCCAAGACGTTTGTAGGCGCAGCATCGACATGACTGAACCGTATTCCTTTAGACAATAGGCTTGATTCGGCGGGTGTGAGAATCCTTTTCGAAAGGTTGACAACTCTCGTCGATATGTTACTGTCATTGATAGGACGGAGGAGAGCTTGAAGCTTCTCTTGAAGATCGGCCCGCTTCTTCATACGAGCATGTTTGGCGGTGGCATTTATGCGTTGCAGTAAATTTTCAAAAATGTCTTCAGGCAGGGCTGAAACACACCGGCTCTTTAGGTCAGAGATTATCGCCTCAAATCGCTGAAGACGATGGTGGACGTCAGATATAATCGCACTCAAAACACGGAATCCATATTTGCGAGCGAGTGACTTCCCAGCCTCATTGGGCAGTGTGGGTTTAAAGCGAAGCGACTTCGGAAGAATGCCATGATCGCGACAGCGGTGAAGGAAACTCAACTGTTCGAAGGTTGTCGCCTCTCTCTGCGCGAACTTCTCCCAACGTCTGGTAAGAATAAGCGTTTGACGCCCAAATATATGTTGAATAACTGAAGTGGTATGCATTCCGAGGTGATATGATGAAAGAAGAAAGTCCGTCGGAAATAGAGTTTTACTCGTAAATTTTCGAGCTGGTTGCACCATCCCGTCGTCAGACAAAGTGAAAAGTGGGAGGTGGCATTGTCACACTGCTGGTTGAGGACGCAGACAGAGAGGTAAGCAGACGACCTTGAGAGAGGGAGGTGTGCATTGTGTTGTGATAGGTGCGGGAGGTGAGGATAGGTGTTGTGGGTCCAAGCTGTGGCTCACCGTGTTGGGGGAGGGAGGGGGAGTAGGGCAGGGTGGTAGGAATGGCGTGTCGGCGAGATCATGCATGTCCGGGCACGCATTAGCTGTTGTTGTTCTTAAGGTGGGCGCCAGTCAGTCCACCGTGATCGGAGACCCTCGTAGTGAACGTCAAGGTCAACATGGCGGTTAATGCTATCTGCACCGGAGTGCCAAGCTTCGAGGAATTCCCGCGCATGTCTAGTGTTAGCCATGGCGACCACTTCGGCACCGTCCCAATTGAAACGGTGGTCACAATCAAGAGCGTGGGCGAACACGAGGGATAAGGGGTCGCGTCGGCGGATAGCTAACTTGTGTTCATTAATGCGAGTCCCAAGTTGTCGACCCGTGTGACCAATATAAACGCAACGGCAGTTAGCGCACGGGATGCGGTAAATGACGTTACTTTGTTGTTCTTTGGGTATGGGATCCTTTGCCCGGGATAGTGCTGCGCGTAAGGAGGACGCCGGCTTGTGGGCAATGCAGATGCCAAACCGGTTTAGTTGTCGGGCCATCACTTCAGAAATTCCTCGCATGTAGGGCAGGGAATAATATTTCTTCTGTATATATATATATATATATATATATATATTTCAATGAACATTCGAGTCGACGACAATCAACTACTGTGGAATAACCACGTAATGCCCATTCTACAAACAAGTAGTACTACGAGTAGTATGAAATCCATATAGTAAAGGTATTATACCGTACTCCCGACGTAGATACGTGATAAAAGCCCAGACACGTGTTTCGCCGATATTCTGCCGCTGTGTGACACAGATGCGAGGGGTTCGGCTCTTCAGTGGGACCTCCAGCGTTCTCAAAGTCTCATTGTCTATCGGAAGCCTTTTGCGTGCGCTGATAAGCTGAACTGTAGGTTTGATTTCTTAATCAGTTCACGAGCTTGAAGACATCAAAGTGCTTTATCCTTCGCTAACGACGAATACGTGGACTGGACAATGTAGTCATCAGTATAAACATTTATTAAATCGTAACTCCGGTCTATTCGGTTCTGTTCCGCAGCCTCCAGATGCATGCTCCAGTTAAATGAGCTGGTCAGCAGGACGCACCTTCGAGGTCGATTTGGTATAGTGGAACTAAAATCTAGTCGGAAATGTCGTCTGAAAACGCCGGCCAATTACTGGGAAACAAAGAAGGAGTGGCCTGACCGACGATTGCCTTTGGCTTCCCAACCCTAACGTCTCGCACTTCTTGTGACCTAATTTTACACATCGTCTGCAAAATCTGTGAGTGATTGTTGTGCTTTCGTTCGACTTTCTAACGCGGAGTAGTGATGTGGGATGAAGGACTTCGTTGGTGGGCAAGTCAGTCTGGGCGACGTACGTAGAACGAAGGGCGTTCTCTTCTGCGTAGACGCTCAGTTCAGCCTAAATACTCTCTCTTTGCCCTGCTTTACTGTTGGGAGGAGAGGAAGAAACGTCTTCCACAAAGTAACTGGGTTTTAAAGAATATATCGCGTGAAATTCTCTCTTTGCCCTTCTCTGTTGTGTTAAAAGCTTGCTTTTGTGGGTTTCTGGAGGCCAGTTAATACGGGTTGCGCCTTAAAAGAGTATTGCATCATTTTCCTAAAATTTCAGACATACTTTTACAATTTTAGGTTACGCTTTGTGCAAAACAAACTTCACTTCCGAAGTGGCTGACACATAGGCACGACTTCCGGCATGTGCATTTTATCATTTCACATCAATTTAGGCAAATTTGAGGCTGACGTTTCAAGTTCCACTCTGACAGTCGCCTGCTCCGACATTGTCTGTTGATTTCTCCCTAAGTCGTTCACCAATGTTCTTGTTTCCCTGCTCGTATAAGCTGTAAGGGAAGTCGGTTCAGATTGGTCTAGACTTATCGCAACAGCTTTTGATGCGCTTTACGCGACCTTACTCCCAATAGAACCACATTGTTTCAGGATTCGTTGGTGCTAATAATGGTTATATTCCGCCGCACGTATGCCTGTCCATGTTTGCCTGAGGCAAAGTTACTATTCATACAAAATTCGGCTAGATCGCAGTTGGTAGTCAGATCCCGTATTACAAGTGGCTGGGGGGTTTGTTTACTGGGGCTATTTTGTGGGGCTCCATAATCACATCTGATACATTTGGATTGCGTTTTCTGTTTGAGGTTAGGATTCGGTTACCGAATAATGATTTCCGATTTTTTGGTTAGGGTTATGTCTTTAGGTTTAGGTTTTCGGGTTACGGTTAGGTTTTGAGCTTACGAATAGGTTTCAGTATTACGGTTAGGTTTTTCAGCCACGGCTATGTCTAAGGACTCCGGTTACGTTTACGATTTCGGTTAGGGCTGGTGTTAGGGTTGCCGTTAGCGTTAACGGTTAACGTTTAAGCTTAAGGTTAGGGTTAGCGTTAAGGTCTCCGTCTGTTTTCCCATCCCTGGCTACCAAATGCGATCTAGTCCAAAATTCTCCTTGATGCTTACATTGCCACGTGGAGACCTAAACACGCGCGAGTAACGTCCTCTTATAAAACAAGGTTGCAGGAACTGACTGGGACGTATGTGGAGACTTCGGACGCAGTCTCATGTTGGATAGCACTCAGCAGTCCAGAAATGGTAGCGACAAATGTTCACGGCACTGGGATGTCCAATTTTTGCCTAGCAATCGTCGCAGCCTGGTGATTCCCAAACCAATGGAGAGCGATTGAAATCTGAATCGCGGCCAGGTACTAACTGAGCTCTTTTAAGTTAAGCGTTCTGCCTCAACGACAACTGGCATGCGGCTTCGGAAGTGTTCTAGGTCACACGTGAGTAACGTTAACTGTTCCGCCTTGATTAGAGGACGGAAATTAGCATCTGCAAGTTGCTGTGGAGCTCTGTGTCTCTAAACTGGGGAAGGCAGTCCGGCCACTGGAAATCAGTAAGTGAGGATTGTTACTAACAGATACAAAGCAACACTTCTTGATCAGTGCTTTCTAATGGCTGTGCGACGGATAGTGGAAGCGCTAGGATCGAGATCGGACAGTAAACCGGAATTGCTTATTTCGATTCTGCAGTCAGGTTAGCGCAATCCCTACAAGATTATTAATACGATTGTCGAGGTGGCCTGACTTTATGATATCGCATTCTGTGTTATTCGTTTCTTCTTTACATATAGCAGTCGTCCTCCGTTGATTTCTCCGACTGGAATCAGTCTGTGTTCTTTGATGAATTAGGACAGGCGGGTAGTCCCATGACTGGAGGTAAACAATCACAGAGGTGATGCCATCATCAGTCGAACATATTAAATTGCCACGATTACTGAATTTTCACACGGGGACTGAATACTCTACCGCTGCTTGTCTTGCCTACAGTTATTGGTTGAAGTCCCACTCTGAAAATCGCCTGTTCCATATTCGTTGGTTGATTTCTCCCGAAGTCATCCGTTAGTGTTCTTGTTTCCCCGCTCGACCAAGACGTTTGGGAAGTGAGTTCAGATTGGTCTGGATTGATCGCCTCGGTTTCTGCTGCGTTCTACGCAATCGTGCATCCAAGAAGACAAATTTTACTCCTTATCCATTGGTGGTGCAACTATTCCACCCGATCGCACTTATATCCGCCTGTTTGTCCGAGTCAGAGTTAATTTTGGCACAAATATCTACTTGACGCTTGCGTTATCACTTGGACGACTAATACAACGAGATTGCAGAAACTGACAACGACAGATCTGGAGACTTCGAAGGCGATCACATAGTGAATAGCACCGGTGTCGGATGAGGGACCTCGTTAGTTGGCATGTCAATTAATACCATGTGCGTAAGTGTAAGAGTATTTTCTTCCCCGTAAACGTTTACTTCTGCCCGTACCCACTGTTTTACTGTTGAGAAGAGTGGAAGCAGAGTCTTTGCCACGGTAGTTATTGCTGTGGAAATTATGAACCACAGATGTGCTGTTATCACCAGTCGGACACTAAATCGCCAGGACCCGTTTCATTCATAAACTTACCTAGTGTATGACTGTATGCCTTGTTTGAAGTGCCCGGCCGAATTCATCCTGATACACTGTTTTGTGTATAAAACTGCTTTCTTTAACAAGACTGTATACTGGATTTCGGGCGGAATTCAAAATGTTGCCGTCCTTACTAATCAGCACAAACCGAAGCCAACTTATCCCACACCTGATCGCTTAAATGTGTTTCCGCAAAAGTCGATCTGTCGTGTGAACATTGGTCAAATCGACTGGTGCAGCTAACTCGCCGCTGAAAATGTTCCATTTCATAGATGTTTTGGCCGATTTTTGAATACTTTATATTGACACAACTGTGCCAAACTCGGCGCCTCGGTGGGATTCGAACCCACGACAGTAAGGGGAAGGCTATAGTACAGCCAACGCTCTAACCACCTGAGCTACGAGGCCCCGCCGGACGACGCGAGTTTAATCACATTTGGGTCAAGTTACCCGCCCAACCTACTGCAACGTCTGGAATCCACCGAATCTGATACAGTAAGTTGACTACCCAAGTAGGATTTTCTAAGTAATTCTCTTAGAGTCCACCATATAACTACCAGGTTTGCCTAATTTATAGATGCTTTGAGAGATTTTGGGCGAATAACATGAGCCAAAGATAATTAACCTCGCGTCGTACGTCGGGGCCTCTTAGTTTAAGTGGTTAAAGCGTTGGCTGTACTAAAGCCTCCTCCTCCTTACTGCGTGGGTTCGAATTCCACTGGGACGCCGAGTTTTTCACAGTTGGGTCACTATTAAGGTTCTATTTGTCCCCAGTGACCGGAGTACCACTAAACAGCACGGATGTGTCCACTTTCATGGGGTATAAATGGAATTGCAGTCTACAGCGTTGTACCCGAAAGTCTGACTTAAACGGCCTCTCGTCCACGAGGTCGATATGTTAACGCAGATCTACCGTCAAATGCAAACAGACTCGTGGATCATTTTCAGGCGAAAGCAAAATATTATTAAATTTGAACCTTCCGGTCGCAGACGAACGGACATATTTTCAAGGAAAATTATCTGAAAAAAAAAACAAAAAAAATAAAAAGCAAAATGTTTGGATATTTTGACTTCCCGACTGCAGACTTACATACATATATTTAACAGAGATTATCTGAAAAAAAATTGTTTAATGCTCAAAAATTACATGGCCAAAGGTATTGTGCAAAGTTATAAATGCAAACTACCGCGGCTGAAAGTTAAAAAATCCGTCCACCATAAGTTGATAGGGTGGTTAACAGACTCAATATGTAACATGCTTTAACTGGCCCGACGGCGGCTACACAACAAACATGTCGGAAACCTCTGACGTCACAGCGTTTTGTCTAGACGTCACACGCCAACAGTTACACAGTTTCTTTCAGCTTCTCCACAAGGGTGGAACTGAACATCAAAGCGAAGGAAATTGTGGACGGTTTATTCCGCCTCTGCCGCGACAAAGCTCCCTGCTGAACTGCCGCATTTCACCAGACGTTCGAAAAGCTCCTTCGCTCAGGTAAATATAAAACTAGGAAATCTGGCTGATGCCGTTTGCCATCGCAGTATTTCTATAACAAGATATCAAAAGGTGTGTGTGTAGTGTCGAATTTGTTCTAGTGCAAGCCCCTTTCGCTTTTAGTGGTGTTTTCTACAACGTGGCCCAAAGTCCCATAGTTGGGATTACGGGTTGCCTAGTCTGTGTGAAGTCAACCCACCGTTGTGATGGAAGGCGTTTTCGTCTTCCGAAGCTGCATCCCTTAGGTTCCGTTGCATTCGGCCGTATGATTAAACAAGCTGTTTGAGAGAACGGTCTCAAAATTGCCACTCGAAAAAACTGTCGGCAAGCCTTAATCGACCCCTTACGTGAGGGTGATTGCGAACGGTTCGCTGCTGAATACCGTCCAGATAGTGGCGTGACGGTGATTGGATATCATACAATAATGCACTTGATGCTGCCTTGTTAAGGATTACCTCGCATACCGCAATCACTACACATCTGTTCGGAGAAAGTGCTGGCTGCCGTACTCGTATGAAGTTGCAGGCCTTAGTGATCATATCAAGGCCGGATCTTTCTTGTTTGATAGAGCAGGGAGGTCCGAAGTGACCTTGGTCGTAGGTACCAAAAGTGGAGCTCTGACGGAGAGCAGCATCCATTTCCCAATGTCAGACGCTTTCGAGACCGGGATGTATGTAAGGAGTACAATCCCGATCACTTGCTGCGGTTCTGACCTCAACCTAATCTCGCGACACCCGGTTTTGACTTCAAACTTTCGCGTCGGGACTTTGATTTCTGTTTGCAATATCTTTTGGAGCCAATTCAGTACAGCTATAGGCTGGAGACGAAGTCCAAGTCGCAAATTTTATGTGTCCTTTGCTCTTCTGATGGTTGCTTTCGTACAGGTCTTTCGTTTATGCCTCTCGATTGCCATTTAAATCGGGCCAACTGCGTTTGGTGCAGCATGAGCCAAACGAGGTGTGTGGTTTCATTTAATCGGCCGATCTCGACAACCTGGCATGATGGTTCCGTCATCCCAGGACCCCTTTTCGATAGACATTGTCTAAACTTATTCCTGCGAATGGCGTGGGCAAGAGCGTTTTCGAAAAGACACGGTAGAAAACCCTGCTTTATCACTTGACTGCGTCTCTTCTTTATTTCGATATTTTCAAGTTTAAAACGAGCAATCGAAATCTAATGCCTGCTTATCTCTTATGGTTCCGATGTAGTAAAAATTGACGACCATTGCTTTCGTTTTGCCTAACCTAGGCCAAATTCTCTTTCGCTCTGAACAGACGTCATGATTGTGATCCTTCTTGCACTCGCAGTGCCTGTTCGGGGTCGCCAGCTTCCGCCTACGCAGAGGCCTCCCACTTCGCAGTGTCTACTCCCATTAGGATATCCAATGCTCCAATGTTTTTTTAAAGAAATGCATTTCCACGACTAACTTCAATCAGAAATAACTGCTCATGCGCGCGTTCTTATCTAGTCTGTTTCATCACATTTCCGTAAGCCCTATTTTGCTGAAGTAAGCAAAGAGAAATACCCCGTTAAGTAACAATTGCGTGGCGACATTTTCCTGAAAGTCCTGAACACTATTAGGAAGGACCTTTAATGCGGTACATGGGCTGACTCATGAAATGTCAAGCGAAATTTTGAAATGCGTTTTCGTTTCTAAAAGTTTAATTAAGTAGGGTTGTATAACTAATTATTATGCGGCATAACTCTATAATAATTCGGTTACCTCAGGATTCCGGAATTTGAATAAATTTCGTTTCTGCTGCATGTAAAAACTATACTCTGAAAAAGTGGCTGCGTACCTGGCATGCATCTTTCTCATTGATTTTCGGTACCCTTATAAATTTAATTATGTTGCCCAGACAAAGTTTATAAAAATATTCCTCCTTTTGCTCGTTCGGTAGAAAATAACGTCTTCTTTCAATTTTATACTCAAAAGAAGAGTATTCCAATTCCCGAATAATTTTGAAACTGGCCGGCCGTTATACTTGCATTCAGGGTTTTCAAAATACAAGCCGTATACTTTCCCCGTACGGAATACCATACATTTTTCTACGGTATTAAGAGGAGACCATATGTGTTTCATAAATTTTTGCAGTGGATTTGAGCCATTTTATTAACTTCACAAGACACATTGGTAAATGGAGATACATGACGTTTTATGAACGGTCATTTCACGGTATAAAAAATCTCACAATTAGAAACTTTTTCAAAACTGAATTATACCATTTCCTTGTGTATGAAGCTGAAAGAAAAGACCATTTTCTACCGAATGAATAAAAGAATGAATATTTGTTTGCATGTTTTCTATGAAATATAATTAAATAGTTAAGTGAGTCGAAAATCAATGAGAAAAGTGTACGCTACATAAGTTGTCGTTTTTTTCAGAGTATAGTTTTTACATGCAGCCGGAAAGAAGTTTATTTAAAATCCGGAATGCTAAAGGTAGCTGAATTATTATAGAGTTATGCCGCAGGATGATTAGGTATTCAACACTAATTATTCAATATTTTCGAAATGAAAACGCATTTCGGAATTTCGGTTGACATTTCATGAGTTAGCCCACTTACTGTAAAATTAGCCACATTCTGCGAGAGTAATGCGCAAAACTGCAGTTCATATCACAGAGACTTGTATCTGCCTTAGATCTTCAATCCGAGAAACGATAGCTCTGGTAGTAAAACATCTGCTCATTCCTGCACACCTTTAAGAACACAGTTTTACGTGTTTCCGCGGCATCAGCTTCTCCATTCAGACTCTTGCCACAGTTGGCCGTGCGGTTACGGCGGGTTTTGGAGTGGTCAGAGTAATGGCAGTGACTTAATCGCTACAGATGCCGCAGCGGGGATTTCTCCTGTACAGTGTCCTGGGGTACTGTCTAGGGCAGCGCTGATCACAGCTTGAGGCCAGGCTTGTGCTGACGGAGCTAAACCCTAAATGAGAGAGGGAGAGCTACTGCACTTCTAGATGTCTAGTATCTGAGTCTCAGGCTTTGAATTCGGATGGGCAGACTACCCGGAAATATAACCAACTCACAGACTGCACTGTATCCTGGGCTAAAGTTAGGACACCGGAATAGGAGGCCCGGAGTTTGACGCGGGACAACCCGTGGCACTGGGCTGGGGGGAGGGATAAATCCTCATTCCTGCGACCGACCTGGCTCTTTGCATGGGAGCACGACTATAGCAAGTTTACGAATGTTAGGTTCATCTGCTCTTGTAGTCCCTTTGCGTAGCTAGTTCATCATTGATGAGGCAAGATCTCGGGCGTTGTCATGGACACCGTCATTAAATATCTCTCAAATGAGTACTGAAACCATCTACCCCTAGGTTTTTTAACCATGAGCTTGAAATAATACCGTAGCCACAATATTTCAGCATTTTACGTTGAGTAAGTAATGCACCTTCAACAAACACCATTCGCGCAATTCTCCAAGTCAGGCTGAAGCAATCGAGCACTTTTAGTGCCTTTCCCAAAATCGTTAATGCAATTGCAGGTGAAGCAGTACTATTTACAAAGCATGCACGGCACTCGAGAAAGGCCGCGCTTAGGTCAATTAAGTAAATGCACTTAAGGAAAAAAAGTACAGTTCGAGTTGGAATTCAGCCCAACAGCGTGTCCTCCCCCCCCCCCCGTCCGAATGCGGCATGCATCTGGAAAGACAAAAGTCGAGTGTTTTGTCAGCAACAGTCGGTGTTACAATCACATTAAAGTAGCCACTTACAGAAGTTTCCAACATTTCCACCTAGCTTTTAGCCGATTTTCGGCAGCTTATGGTCGACAGAGGTTCTTGGGATTAGGAAAGGCCACTGAATATTTGTATCCAACTGCACAGAAATTACAATCGCCCTGGCAACTGTTAGTGCTTTGTTAGTTAGTATGGAAATCTTGAACTTGTTAAAATTTGACACCGGCATACTTAGAGAAGTGGCCCTGCACGAGGGCTTTTCGAATAAAGACTACTTGTTAAATTTTCTTTTACGTAGACGAAGGGCCGTAAAGAATTTTCTACATTGTGCTTGGGTGCTTTGCCGAAGAAAATTAGTAGTATGGTGAATGACCTTTGCAAAACTCAGCATGGATACTGCGATGGTGAACTGCCTATTAGGAAGGTAATGAGGTAATGAGTGCTGAAATCGAGGTATCAGAGTCGCCAGGAGAAGGCCTTTACACAACGCTCGATAGCCATGCGTTTTGCAGCTGTTTCTCCATTTTGATTTGATAGAACAGTCTTTTTACATTGCACCCAGCTCTGTAGCTAATCTCATTACTGTTACTGTTTCTTGAGGCCTTTGTGAAAAGGATCTTAAAAGGCATTTGACGAGCGTTCGTTCAGTTTCGGCCAGGACATTTATGACATAATGGGGTTAACTAGAACATAGAGGTAATAACATTATTTGAATAGTGTTCATTTTTCTCAAACAAATGAGAGGTGGAGAAGAGAGTTCACGTGAGCCCGATTCCATCCGATTGGGAACGTTGGCAGAATAAATGAGAACAAGCTAGATTAGGGGCGTACGCAACGCCATGGACATACAGTAGTTGGGCTAACTCATGAAATGTCCACCGAAATTCCGAAATGCGCATTCGTTTCGAAAAGATTGATTAAGTAGGGTCGTAAAATTAATCATCGTACAACATTATTCTATTATAATTCAGTTACCGCAAGACGCCGGCTTCAGAATGAACTTCTTTCCATCCGCATGCAAAAACGACGATCTGTATAAAACGATTAATTAAGTAGCATGCATTTTTCTCCTTGATTTTCGATGCCCTTAAAACTTCAATTAAATTACATGGAAAACATGCACAAAAACATTCATTTTTCTATTCAGCCGGTAGAAAATGATGTCTTCCAATTTTATTCTCGAAGGAAGGCTATATTTCGACTTTAAAATACTTTCTAATTGTGAGACTTTTTAATACTGTGAAATGACCGTTCATAAAACGTCATGTCTCTGCATTTACTAGTGTGATTTGTAAAGTTTACAATATGGTTCAAATCCGCTGCCAAATGTTACGAACCCCATATGGTCTCCACTTAATACCATGGAGCAATGTATGGTTTCCTGTACGCGGAAGATATACGATTTGTAGTTTGGAAAACCTGAATGCAAGTTGAACGGTAGGTCGGGTTTAAAATTATCCAGGAATAGGAAATGTTTTTAAAACCGAATTATACCTGTCCTTCTGGAATTAAATTGGAAGAAAACGTGATTTTTTGCCAAATAGGCAAAAAAATAATAGTTCTACGCATGTTTTCTATGACATATAATTGAATCTTTAAGAGCGTCGAAAATCAACGAGAAAAATGCATGCTACGTAAGTAGTCATTTTGTACAGGTTATGGTTTTTGCATGCAGCCGGAAGGAAGTTCGTTCAAAGGCCCGCATCCCGAGGTAACTAAAACATTATAGATTTATGTTGGAGGCTGACAGTTTTACAACCCTACTTAATTAATTTTTTCGAAACGAAAGTGCATTTCGGAATTTCGGTTGACATTTTATGAGTTAGCCCACCTTCTGTATATACGATTAGTTCCAGACATCCAGGGTTTCTCGATGAAGTCTTAAGAAGGGGGTTTCAAGTACCCACTAAGTTACCTGAATGTACAGCTTCAGTGTCTGCTAGCAATAGCCAGGCTACCACAATCAGGTTGCAAAGGCCAGTATTGGGTGCGCGGAGTAACTCCGTGCGAACCTCAAGTTTACCATGGCCAGAAGCCTGTTAGCTTAATGCACCTTTGAGTGTCATCCCTCCTACCGCTGACACGGATCTCTCCAAACTGCCGAACAGGCGACAGCTGTAGAGGTCAGTGCACAATCAGCGGCCGCGGTTGCAGGTCTGCAGGTGACCGTACGAGACTTTGTTTGCTGACTGGTCACTTGCAACCCCATCGCACAGAGATTGGCGTATCACTGTCTGGAGCACCCAAATACACCCGACGCATTCGCCTTAACTTCCCTCACTGTCCCCGCATAGGCCCGTTGGTTCACATGCGCACTTGTGGAGGCCTGCGGTAGACAACTGCCGGCTATACTACACTATGACACTTTTGCCTACCAGCACCTGAACCACACATCAACATCATCCATCGCCACGCAACGCAAGCATCCAACTGACACTTCTCACTTAAGTGAGAAGTTTGCTTCTCGGCTCCTTCTCCGTGTGACCTCTCCGCTGCATGTGCGATCCAAATCTGGGGTTATCACGGTGCACCAAGTGCCATGGCTTAGAAGTTTGCCGAATGACGCTGCAACTCATTCCATTGAGTCTGACCAATTTTGTGTGGAGTGGCGGACTGGTGGGCTGTGAGTCAGGCTGAAAACTCCTTCCTACGGTGGCCTCTGGCCCCCTCGCTCATACGAGAAGTGTGTGCAAATGGGTAGCGCCTCTTACACGATGACTGACTGGTTACCCCGGACTGTGAAGACTAAGTGCTCAAACAGGGCTGCGTCTTATCCTTCTGGGCTTCAAGGACTGTATGCGTCAGTTATGCCATGATTCAGCAAATCATGGCGCTCACAGCCTGGTTTCTGTTGGCAGCTCTCTGGAACCTGGTACCCTGCGGGTGTGTGCGCATGCGCCCTTGCCGTGTATAATGGCCGTGTGTCCGGTTGCCCAGTGACTTGGGCCATCCTCTCCTCTTTTTTGCTCACTCTCGTTGTCCGTTAAAATCCTGGTCGACTGTGTTTTGTGAACCAGGGTGTGTGGCGGGTCAGTTCCTGCCAGTCACACGCGCACTCTCGTGCCCCCCTCCTCCCTGGCTATGTTTTGCCACCGAGCTCAGGAGTTGGAGGAGTGAGTGCAGTAGATGCTGTACAAGTCTACTCTCACTATAACCTTCTTTACGCTCAAGTCATCGTGCCTGTTCTTACTTTACTGTATGGGACACGGTGAACGCCGTCATCTACGATTGTCGAATGTCATGCTGGTTCC